>VZTJ01001073.1:2043254-2111357 GCA_013397795.1 Orthonyx spaldingii | reverse complement strand
CTCTCTTCCGATTCTTCATTTCTCTGTGCTATCTATAGGACAACATTCCTTCATTTGCTTCCAAAATTTAGTTTTGAGATGTTAAAGTACATCACTGTTCTTGATGCCCCCCACCCTGTGATGTTCTCCAGGGCTTTTTTAGCTCCTACTAAGCCTCCATAATACTACTCCAGCTGGGGTCAAGGGATGGGATTTGCTCAGAAGTAGAGACTAGCAGTGGGCCTATGATAGACTACAGTACAGACAGCATAGGTGAAGAATTGAGCATTTTGATCACTGATTTGAAAGACAAAATAATAAGTAAAATATTTAAAAAAATGTAATTTGATTCAAGGGGGCCTTGATGTTGTAAAAACTCAGAAAGTCTTTGCAAGGACCTAGGTATTGAATTTATGAATACCTGATGAACATTAGACATATTAAAATTTTTAAATGAGAATTGGGAAGGTCTGAAAATTTACACTTTAGGACTTTTATCATTAGACTTTTACCCAGAGTAATTTGGCATTATAGGCATGAATGAGTAATAATTTTTCATAATTTATTTCATTAAAATATAAATATTATGAATATTTCCTTTAATTAAGCCAGTAGTTTTAAAAGAAATTCTTTGATCCACTAGTATGTCAAAGTCCTGTTTTCCCTATGATAAAGTGGAAAATGACAACATGATCCTGTAGAAAGAGCCGTCTTAATCTTTATGAAACATCAGAGGACACAAACACTGAGTTTGCTATGTTGGTCAATATATATTTTAATTACAGTTTATTTCTTTCTCCATATATTCTTCAGTAAAAACTCTTCATAAATAAAACTTTTCACTTTAAAAATTTTGATTTGGCCTTTTTTCCCCCCTAATACTAGAAAGGATAATGTCTTAAGCATGTGTTTATGTATGTATGAGTATAGGGTGTTGGAAAACCAGGGAAATATTTTGTCTGGAGCCATGATATTCTTCAGTATGTGTGCTTCTGGGTAAGCTTCCTTCTAAGCTCATTATGAACAAACAGCAGTGCTTCAGTGAGCCTTACACTTGCTCTTTTCTTCAGCTATTTGGTTAACACTTTCTTCCACCCATGACAGGTGGTGCTTGGCTAATCTGGTAGAACCAGGCACTCAGACTTGTCCACCAAATACAGGCAAGGATCAGACTTCAAGATCTACAGCAACTTGCCATTGTTCAACAAGTTCAAATCTGAGCAGCCAAAAACTTTTCTAGTGGCAGATTATTTCCTCACAATGCTTCTTCTGTCTTCCTCCTTCCTCAAGAGTAATTGTCATTGTTATCAGTGAACTAATCTTTTGTTGACTCACATAATTTCATGATTGAAAATATAATAAAAATAAATATAATGCAAATATAATGGACCCCTGCTGTTATGAATAGCTTATAACTATATACAAATGAGTTATTTTAAAATATATTGTGTAATACACTTCACAGAGGATCATAAATCTCTGAAATAGAATATCGAATGTTTTTTTTAGAGATAAATGGCAAATACCCTAAACTATGTACCTCAGACCTCCAAACAGTCATACATTTTTGAGTGTTTTGTTAACATTTCCCCCTTCTTCTAGTTTTTACAAGCTTCTGCACTTCTCGTTTCAGTCTGAGACTAGAAAAGCAAGTACCCAAATACCACAACAAAGACAGTGCGCAAGATATTTCAGGCCTGATTTAGAGTAGGAAGTTTTTAGATTCTTTTAAGGTTTCCAGTTAAATTTTCAAGTACAAGACTATTCAGATAAGCATCCAAGCTGACTAGTGCTCTTCTGAACTGAACATAAATGTGAAAACTTTAGAATTTATCCCTTACTGGCAATAAGGACATCTATTTATGGGACAAGTCTGTATTGGTATCATGTAATGAATTGCTGGATTGCATAATTTCTAAGTGTTGCTTGTGTGTAGCACACTTTATATTGACTTACACAAAATACAGACTGCGTAGTGAAGCAATTTAAGAAATACATTTATGAGAATATTGAAAAAAGACTTGTCATATGTATACACAAACATCTATGATTAGATTGGGCCCTTAAAACACACTTCAGCATTCAACATTTGTAGTAGAATAAGATTACACTGTTTTGGATCATTACTGCATATTTTCTTTCTAAGAATGAAATAAATAAATTTTTCAAAGAAAGGAAATTATCATAAACATTGGCTGTTTATCACATTATGGTATTTGTCTTCCTTATGGCATTTGCATCATTCCCTAAGTAAAGAATGACAAGCATTTCAAGAAGTACAGTGAAATAAACATAAGCACCTTGTTTAAATACTTATCTGAACATGACCTGCATGGCTTAGCATTTTTTATGCAGTTTTAGGTCCTACTCAAATTAAATCAGTCTAACTCTTACTGCAGTTTTAGAATTTTGATTTTAAATGGTTAGAGTTTGTGTTTCAGGGAGTAGCTGAAATAAGGCATATCTGGGCTAAACAGGTGTTTTGGCAAACACATACAATAATATTGTTTTTTAAACCAAGATAGTTCCCTTGACAGAAAAAGTGTATCTGGAGGAGAAAGGGAGTAGATGGTGATTGTATAATGTGGCCTGAATCCAGAATTCATCAACTCACTGGGTCAAAACTTTGGAAGAGATTTTTGAGACATTTAGACAAGGACAGCACTTAACTATCTGGAAAGACACTTAAGAAAGGCTGCAAAGAATATGCTGATGCTTGTAAGTGGTTAATTTCTATCTGTATGCATGGAAGGAGAAAAACTCTTGTGCCCAAACAGATCATAAGGCAGCTGAAGTTTGTTTATAGCATTTTGCCTTTATCTTCATGTGGAATTCAACTTGTAATGCTGAAGAAGAAAATCTGCAACTGCCACATGAAATACTAAATGGAAAGGAATTAATAAACACATGCAGATTCTGTTAGCAGTGTAGGAAACAATTCTCTGCTTTTTTGATGCAAGAATGTTAAATACAATATTCACATAGCAGAGCTTCAAAATTGTCAGAATTTTAAAGCAATTATGCGACACTGAGAAGTTACTCTAGATGATGGAGAAGACTAAGGAAAAAGACAGTTCCCCACTGGGATGACTATGCAGCTCATTTATTTACCCTGAAAACATGCCAGATATCTCAGAATAGGCTGTAAGTTAACTAGCTCAAGAAATTTTGGCTACTGAACTGCTAAACCTCATATTTTGAAGAGATTAAGTTATAAAATGAAATAACTGATCTTTGAAGATGAGTAAGATCCTATGAGGATGCCTTGAAGAGCAAAGGAACTATTAAAAGCTTAATGACCTAATATATAATTTCCTCGAAACACAAGAACAATCTACCCTGCTGTAAAATAAACCAGCTTGACTGAATGGGGAACTTAAACTGAATTCAAAAGCAGACTTGAAGAAGTGGAAAGTGGAGAAGGGCAACTAAGGAAGAATATAACATCACCCAAACACTTTGGGACAGTTAGGAAAGCCAGACCTTGGCTAAGTGAAGCTGGTGAGGGATGCAAAGGTCAATATGAATGGCCTCTACAGGGCTTTCCATCAGTGAAGGAAACACCGGGGCAAGTGTAAAGCTGCTAGTGAATAGTGCAGGCAAGCTCATGAGGGCAGGGAAATTAATGAAGTACTCAGAGACTTCACAGGAAAGATCTTTCCTCAGGCCTCTTGAGTCTGCATGCCAAGTAACAAAATTTGTGGAGGAAAGAAACACATTGAAGCTTTGGAGAGGATCACCTTAGGGATACTTAAGTGAGCTGAGCACACACATACAAGCCCACAGGACCTACAGGATGCATACCAGCGTGTTGAGGGAGCTTAAAGGCTGACGTTACTTTGTGTTTGATAGAAGGACTGGTAAAGCTTTATACAGATAGCATGTGTGAGGGCAACACCAGGCCAGGGAAGTGAGACTGATAACTGGAGGTCAGGGCTGAGACGGTCCATGCAGCCAGACCTCCAAGAACAGGAGCCTCATGAAGTTCAACAGAAACAAGCATTAAGTGCTGCATTTGGGAGAAAGACTAATACTGTGCACCAGTACAAACTGGAGACTGACTGTTCATCAGCACTACAAAAAGAGTACCTGAGAATCCTTGTGGACACCAGATTAAATGAGTTCAGTTGTATAATCTTGCAATGATGAAAACTAAATTCAGCCTGGTGTATATCAGCAATAACTTGGCAGTCCATCACTAGCACTAACATAAACATATTGTCATTGCTTATTACTTATTGTGATTGCTTACTTCAAAACTTTTAGGACATTACTTGCTTCTCTGAAGATATATTTAGTTATTGTATCAGATCACGTATGCACAGATAACAATCTGCATGTGGTTCAGAAAACAGATTAATTAAGGAGTTTCAATATGTTCTCACCAGTGATGATCCTGCTTCAGCTTGGCACACTGATTAAATCCTAAAGCACTTGATGAAGCATGCATTTGTGCTCCTGAAAAGTGGTTTTCTGTTCTGTCCTTCTGTATAGAACAGCCTGTGCAAGTGAAGGGACTTCTAGAACTGCTCATGTATATCGACTATACATTATCTGCCCAAAGAAACAGACAGTGGCTTAAGTCTTGTCCAAGGAAAACCATATTAATAAAATGATTGTTATTTCTGTTTTCTCCCAAGGATGTCATGCTCACAAAGGAGAATCAAAGGTAAATACTTTCAACTGTTGAAGAGGCTTAATTTACAATCTGCTATGACAAAGTAGTTACGAAGTGTCTTGGTCTCTTTGCTTTGTTTTGATCAAAACCAAGTTATCAAATAAAGATGTACATTTATTTCTGTAAAAAACCCCAAGCAACCAAACAAACCAAAACAAATCAAAAACACTAAAAAAAAAAAGTAGTGGCAGAATCAATATTTTGGAAAAGGATTTCTTTCATTCAGAAACATATAAAAAATTCTGTGTACAGTTTCATTAGTAGACTTAAAATGGCAATAATTTATATAACATATACAATATACAAGATATCCAATATAGATAAATGTATAGAAAATATAGAAAATGGGCTACATTACTTAATAGAGTAACTCTGGTCTGGTTTTTCCTCAAATTCTTTCAAAACTATTGAGACACTAAGAACAGTAATATTGAGCAAAGTGCCTGACTATACCTTTCTCTAAGGAAGCTTTAGTAATTAGCAAAATGAAACAATGAAAACTGCTCTGCATGGGAAGCCACAGATATTAGCTTTTTTAAAAAGCCAAGGGTTTTTAAAGCAGGAAAATAACTGCAAGTGTTGAAGCTATTCTCATGCTGAAATTAGGCACTTAAGCTTTTTACTGGCTTTATCCTATTGAACACTATTATTCAGTTATATATTCAAAGAAACTGAAAGCAGAGATGAAAAATTGTCCTTTACATTGCTAGATATAAGAAAAAACTAAAGAGTGCCTACTCCTGAACAGATGTTAATTGGCTGTTCTTTTCACAAGAGTTAAACATGACCAAATACCAAATTTCCAAATCCAGCTGAAAGGCAAAAGAGACAGAAATATTATGACAGACACAGAAAACTGCTGTCCAGGCTGGTAGCCAGGCCACCTGAGACCAAACAGGAACAGTTGGAAGCCAGCAAAAATCATTACTGCCTCAGTAGAGTTACAGTCATGTATTGCAGAAATGGAGACTGAATGGTACTAGAGGAATCAGTGAGAATTACTGGAGAAATCTCAGATAACTCTTGAAAATGGAGAAAAAATTGAAAACGTGATTTATTTTTTTTCTCAATGGTACAAGTATAAAGCATGCTATATCCCTTTCAGAAGCATCATCATAAATACCAGGAGCACTGAAATTACCAGTACAAATTGCTTCCAGCTGAGATTGCAGCCTACCCAGCCCTTTCATTTCTGAGTCATGACTATCTTAACAAGGTATGCAGTGAATTTAAATTACACCTTGATGGCAAAATATTATTATCTCAGAAATATATTGATCCTTTAGATGAATTATGTCATAATAGCAAAATGTTGCTATCTAAAATCATTTAAGTTATCAGAATGGAATTGAAAGGTTTGCATTTTAATGCTGATGTTACCAATACTACTGGTGCTACCAAGACTTTGATCATAGCAATGTAGACTGAACATTTTTCATAACTCAGCAAAGTGATTGTGCATTTAATGAAAGGAATTCTTCCATTTTTACTTTTAAAAATGTTGGAATTGAAAATTGTTGGCCACTACTGCTATAGATTGAGGTCAGCTAGACTCTGCCTAACACCATCTTAAGACTGTAGGGAGAGAATTCATTTCACTGAATGCTGGACATCCCCACTTGCATTTGAAGACTGACCCCACACTCCCCTTCTAATGAAAGAAAAATGCAGGACAGTTTGTCAACTGTGTTTAGTACATATTTTTTTTTGGGTTGAATACTTGCAGAAGCATCTTTCTTTTCCTACTAACTTGTTGCTTGTTTGCCTATCTCTCTCAGTAACAGATTCAGTCATATTGATGTGTTATCATGTGATAAATCTGCTTCCACTGGGTTTAGACAAGCAGCTCTTAACCTTATTGTACATTATAGATGCTTACATTTGGTGAAATAGACACCACTACAGATGCTGTAATCTTAGTGAGAAATTCAGCTTATTTAATATAATTCACATAATTCAATTATCAGTTACCCTAAGGCACCCAAGCCACTGTGTGTTTCTTCCTCTGCAAGGACCTAAGCAGATGCATCTACATTTGTGTCTTTGTAAAGTCTTTTTTTATTTACCACATGTACATATTTTATTGTCTTGGAAGAAAATTATGGCAGCAGAGAAATGTATTGTTGTCAGTCAAAGCCTCTTACTCTAAATGAAAGAGCTCTTGGTGCTGTAGTCAATGGACGTGGGATTGTGGGAATAAGGTCAATCCTTTTTCACTTTTGTATTCCTGCTGAAATGTCCATTGTATTTCACTAAAAGTAAAAATAACACACTGCAAAGGCACTGGATTGTCCCATGAAATACAGCAATCCACAGCATGTTAATGCATTTTTTTTCCCTTTTCATATTACCTCAAAATGCAAGAAAAAACATTGTTTTCAAAAAAATAATACTAAACCATTCTCAGCAGTTTCTAAGCAATGGAATCTCATTACATTTCAGGCTTTTAATTCTGTTTTGTTTCTTCCATTGAAGAGATGGAAAAAACTCTAGATCAATTCAAATTAATTTTTCAAAAGCACTCACTTCCCAAGCAGAAACAAATTACCACCATCTCTCTGAGATTTAATTGCTTTTGCTCCAGAAAAACACCCCTTCTGCACAAAGGAATGAAGCAAAAGTGGAATGCTAGATGCACCAGTAAAGAATGAGTGGGTTGGAGTTGTTTTTTCCTTCTCCTAAATTAAGTTAGGGTTACTTGTCCGTTAATATGTAGTAAATTGCACATCATGAAAAGTTTGGCACTTCCCTTGTTAAAATTAGGAGCTGAAATATCTGTTCACCTATATAGTTCCAAAAGAAGGTGCTTTTTCAGGGGAAAAAACCCCCCAAAAGATAGAAAAAGAAGCAGAAAAAATAAAGGGAGAAGGGAGAGAGAGAGAAAGCCAGGCAGAAAGCAAGAAAGTGCGAAGCTGTGCCTCTGTGAGAGAAAGTGAGAAGGAGGGCAAGAAGGAAAGCAGGAAAGCAAAGAAGCAAGAAAGAACTTAGATCTAAGTTGCAATATTTCTGAAGCGGTGGGTCTAGCAGGAGATAATGGGCCGATCGTGTAACATAAAGAAGCTCAAAGTAATAAGGTTTGGTAAGGTCAGAGTAATGATTTTTTTCATGTGAGATACTGTTCTTGAAAGTGACGCTGAGCTATAGTAAGCAATGGTAGGAAAGGAAACATCTTGTTTACAAATGTCAGCCAGCAATTAGCATCATTTAAAGAGTGGAACCACAACGGCTGTTTTTTGTTAGCTTCGAAAACCCATCTCTTTCTTGTGGCCACATTTTAAGAGGCAAAGTAGACAGCAAGACTCTGAACCCAGTTCATAAATAGTTGATTTCATATTTTAAAATCTTGCCTATAACTGTCACCCCGCTCGCGTGGATCACAGATGGTGAAGAACTAATTTGTTACTGTTTGATAACGGCTTTTATGTATCAAAGCACTTATTTACTACTCTGTGGGGGGAAATGACAGACTAAAAGCAATTATGTGTTTTTCTTTCAGTTTTTCTTTAACCACTATGCTCTTTGGCTTTTTTTTTCCCACTCCTGACATGTTTCTTGTTTGAAATATAGCATTGTGAATCTTTTACATATGTTGGTTCTCATTTAACCCTCTTTCTGGGTTTTCAAGAATGCATCTGGCCGGGCAGATCAACTGTAATCTTTCATGATTGTTTATAATGGCCCAGTGATAAGTAATAACACTCAGGGGTGTCTCCCGGTAACAGCGTATTACATTTCAGTATTAAAAATGCAAATTGGGACTTTGCTTTTGAAGGTTGTCAGGAAAATGTTTCAAGAAGGTAGAATAGCTACCAGGACGCCTGTAAGTGAAATCACCCCCTCTCCCCCCATCATGTGGGGCCTCCTGCCTGCAGCTTTTCTGAAGGAGCCCCTCACCCCTCCTCCTTCCCCCAAAATAAATAAATAAGTGAAGAGACTTTCCTCTGTGCATGGTATTGAGTAAATGATGTTAAATCTCTGGCCCTGGAAAGTCATGAACTGCATCTTTCCATTTTTTTTCTCTCACTGGTGATATGCAAACTGTTCACTTGGTGTTGCCACCAAGAATGATTTTGCTTTCTGTTGTGCTTTCTCTTGTTGCATGGCAGCAGAGCTGATGGGGCTGAAGGAATATATTGCACATATATTTATTTAGAATAAACAAAAAAGGTTTCAATTTGGTGATGACCAGGGCTGATTTGTGGGTGAGTTTCCTTAAAGTAAAACAGTGGATCTGCTTGTGTGACTGAAGTAGAAGAAGTGCATGAACACCGTGGTGAACTTAGTCATTTGTGTAGAAATTTTCCTACTGAATTAAGAGTTAAATTTAAAGGCAAACAATTCTATTATAGATATGAAATTTCAATATGGCAATGCAATATCATAATAATGGTAATAGGCTGAAAGAAACATTGTCTATTGCTGCTGAAATCAATTGGAATTTTCCCACTGACTTAAATGAAAGAAGGAATAAGTCACCATGGAAAAACCCACGGAAAGATTACAAGCTTTTTTTTGTCTCATTACATCCTTTAAATTACCCTCTGGCTGTTTTAGCCTGTTTCACCCTCCTTTTCTTCTTCCGTATTATAGCCACACTGGCATTAGAAGATGCCTGTTAATATCAGTGGGACTGCTTGGGGAGAAATAAACTCGACATGGGGAGGGACAGAAAGTTTTTGCCAAATAATAATATACAGAACATGTACTTTCTTACTCTCTGAAGCCTGTCTTATAGCCAAAGCTTAGACTACCAACAAGAAAAAAATCAAGGAAATACAGGAGAACAGAAAAGGAGAATAAAAGGACAATGGGATTTAAGAAGCTAGTTTAAAGCCTAGCCTGTTTAAAGATGAAATATCATAATATATCCCTTATTACTACCAAAATATGGGAGTAGCACTTATTTCAATGCTTTATTACCAGAAAGCTTCAATAGAATCCATAAATCACTTCCACATGTTTTTGAATAAACCTCTGTCCTGCATTGTACAAATTGCTTTCTCAAGACACAGTTTGAGTAAGGTCAGCAATCCTTCCCTCCTCTTGTTTGACTTTCTCAGGGTGAAATTCACCCCTGGCAGTTGTCAAGAAAAAGACCTGTGTTGCTGAACTCCTGCCTAAGCCAATTGATTTCCAGTGAAAGCTATATTTAGGCTAATCAGGTCCACTGTGTCTGGATGTGGCAATGAAATAGCTGAAGCATGCTCTATCAGACCCCATTTGAAAATGCTGGCCCAAGTGTGCCTGTCATTCCTGCTGTATTTCAGACTCTCCATCATTTTGATAATTATACAGCTTGGAAACTTTTTTCTTTTTATAGTCTTTGAAACTATAATGAAGTCTTTGGTGCTGCCAACCCAAACCATCCAAAAATCTTGAATCAGGCTTGAAATAATCATGAGATTGGCCTGAAAATCATACAACTGAATGTACTTGGCTTCTTTTATTTGCCTTCTGGTTTTGCGTGTTTAGGGTGCAATGGGGTCACATTTGCAGGGTTTCCTCTGCCTCTGTGTGGGCCAGAAATGCAACCTTTTTATAAGACAACTGAAATTCCTTGGGTATTCACATGACTCCAGGAGCTGGGATTTAATGGGGGTGTGTGGGGGAAATCCACTGTGTTTGGGCTTGTGATAAAATTGGAAGTCTTGGCATTACAGAGAGTCTCACATTCAAAGTTTGTTTATAAGGGAAATATAGTTCTATGGAGAGACAGAACAGAGTTTCCTTCTGTTCTCTTCTAACTTGAGAGAAATTCCTCCCAAAGGGTGAACTTCACTTCTCAGAGCCAGCACAAGGCCTATTCAGCATTTGAAGTGATGCATAGACCTGGCTGTGGCTCTCTTTGCTTAAATTTACTTCATGCTACATTAAGAGAAGCTGCAGAAGTTATTGTAGCTGAGATAGTTTAACATTCACAAAGAAAAAAGAAATTATTTCTAAAACTGCCTATTATCAAGGATTTGGAGGCAAAGTTCAACATGATGGGGTACAGAACTAAAAGCCCTTGTGAAAGAGGATAGAGGAGGCCCTTGAAGCAGGGAGGGAGCTGGAGATGGAAGTATATGAGCTTTACAACATTTGGTATAATTAAAGATAGGAATCCACTCTGAGGACAAGTATTTGTGGAGTAGGAGGCATTGTTAGAGATGCAGGTAGGAGCAACACCTGGAAGCTTTGCATGTAGGACCAAGATATTAAAGGTGGGATTCATTGTATCACTTATAAATACCTAAATCCCAGGAAATTTAAAGTGAGATTCACCTTATCCACTATCTACACATATGCTAGCTCTTTGGTAGGCAATAAAAATTATTAGATACTTCTGGAGTGCAGTTCATCTCATCCTCATACAGATATCTAGAACAGATTGGATAAACTGTGAAATAAAAATGCCTTCTTATTTCCATTGGCTATGTAGGAAACTCAAATTGATGGATTTTAAGAGGATTAGTTTTTATGCAGACTATTGGCAGTGTAGAAGTCTAAAGTTAAGCATTTTTTCTGTTTTGCTTAAGAATAATCTTAGCTGACACTTTTTGAGCAATTCAGGATATGGCTGTAAGTGTTCTTGGTGCAGCAATATATGTGTATGTGTATGTGCTCATGCACAGGGTGTTTGGATAATTTTTGCTTATGTTGATGTCTAAATGGGGAGTTAGCAAGAGTAGGGAGTTTGGTGTTGCTCCTGGAAAACTGCATTGAACAAGGCTAAACTGCATGAAGAGGGAGATAAAGGTATGGCTTAGAGCCATCTATACTGCATGATAAGTGTCTAGATGAGGCCCAGTGGTCACACTCCGGGATCCTCAAGTACGAAACAGTCACAATGTCTTAATGTCTCAGACCAGTCTGTGGTGCTTTAAAATAGTTTGTCTAGATTTGCTTTTCTTTTGTGACTTGCAACACCTTAAAGTAGTACACCATTAGTGTCTCTTAATCCCAGTTGTGTATGCCTTAAAAATTGGCAGAGTTTTTTCAGTCAAAAGGTATCACATTCAATTTAAGTACAGGATTTACACTGTGCCAAGCCAAGTACTCTTTGCCAGCAATTTGACATCCTGAACAAATAAGGTTTGAATTCCTGCTCTGAAACAGGAAAAGGATCATTTAGTCTGTTTGAATATCATTTAGAGTGGGATAGCTCTATTTTTTTGATGCAGCAGCAGTGTCAAGTGTGGATTCTGACAGATTTATTGAATTGATGCTTGCATGTTAAACATACAGCTTTAGACACAGTTTAAATATATATTCAATCTTTCTATGAAATTTAAGTTATGAAAATACCCTATGATAGGTAGATTATAAATGCAACATAAAATAAATGATAATCAAAGTTTCTCAGAGTAGTTTTTCCAGCACAGCTATGACTAAGCTTATGAACAAGGACAGGGGAGATCACACGTGAAGGAATAGATCCACAGAAAGATGCAGGTATTTATTTGCCAATTTTGTCATAGAAATCAAACCTCATATTCTCAGACGCTGCCTTTCTTCCCTCTGTTGCAGCTATTGCCCATCTTTTGAGACACAGTGTTTTAGTCAGTAAAATTTCTTGGGTGCATTAATTTCTGCTGCAGAGAGAATAAAATATTTACAGTTCTTACTGCTCTAAATAACCCTAACCTTAGCATGTGTCTGTGGACAAATGGGACAGGAGATAGGAAGTGAAGTGAGAGTATGTTCCTGAACATGAAAGTAGTGTAATTTTATTAATGTGACAATCTGAGGTAATAAGAGTTGCTTCTTAAACAGGGTCATCAACTTTAAGTAGGGCACCTCACCAACTGACCTTATTGTTTCTGTTCTGAGAGATGGCTTAGTTACAGCTGCCTTGGGTAGCTCTGTCAGGAACTCCACCAGTAAGAGATATCTGGATGCTCTTAGTGTCTAACAACCAGGTGAGAGACAAAATAGATGAATTAGGGGATGAGTGCAGGGGAGAGCACATGGAGAGGCTCCTCTCCTAATTCTGTGCTCCTTAGAGTGCCAGCTATGGACTGACTGGTATGTAGCACTCTTTATATGGTGCTGCAAAGCTAAATGTCCTGCTTACATGGCTGGAGAGTGAGGTGTTACCATCAACAGTGTTGTCCAGGAAGGTGAAGTGATGAGACAGGAATTCAGACAGACAGGAGAGAATTTTTGCTTATGTACATGGATACAAGACTGTGTCCCATCTGTTATGCCGCTGTCCACTCAGGGGCAGGTTTAGGGGAAGGTTGTTTGATTCACTCTGAGTGGTGCATGGGAGAAGCAACAAACTTCTCAGGAGGTTCTATAACAAACTTTACTTGTAAATTTTAAAACATTAAGATAGAATAAGGTACTTGACAAATTTTAAAACAGCATCCAGGCATAGTAAGGCACTTCATGAACTTTAACTTAACAAACTTAAACTTGGCCAACTTTAACTTATCCAGACACCACAAGGCACTTAGTAAGGCTGGAATTGTCTGGGTTACAATATATTTTGAGAAGCTGGGAGAAGAAAGAGAGAAAGAAAGGGAAAGCAAGGATAAAAGTAGAAAGATATTTGTGTCGGAGGAGGTTTAGGTTGAATAGCAGAAAAAGGCTTTTCCCCCAGTGTGGTTGGTCACTGGAACAGGATCCCCAGGCAAATTGTCACAGCATCAAGCCCGACAGAGCTCAAGAAGCATTTGGACAATGCTCTCAGGTACATGGTGTGACTCTTGGGGATGGACCTGTGCAGAGCCAGGAGCTGGACATGCTGATCCTTGTGGGTCCCCTCCAATTCAGCATATTCTGTTATTCTGTGGTATTACCACCTGCTGATCCAGAAACAAGACTTGATTGTTTCAATTTCAGTGTTCGCTGATCAAAGTGATGGTTGCAGTCTTGATCCATTGGGGATAAGGGGAAGACCACGATACACAAAGTTCAATGGTTTAATATATGTTTAGGTTTGTGTAGGAACAGCCGTGTACTTCCCCTGGTGCAAGGAGTTTTACACTGTGATGTAACACTGTGGATCTAGTTGAAGGCTTCAGAAGTGAGTCTGAGGGTTCTTCAGGGATCTGTAATGGTTTATGACCCCTTCTAAGACATGGCAGCTGCCTCTTACATCAGCATAGCTGAGCCAGTTTTGCCACATCAGAAGGGATGAACACCTTCAGGCCTATGTTTGAATGTCTCGATACCTCCCCTGGAGCAGAGTTTCCACACCTGAGCTAGTTGTGCCAGGAAGGACATTGGCACGATAAAAAGCACTATCCCAGCTTGCAGGATCTGCTTCTTATTGACCTCTTCCCTTACCTGGCTCAAAACCCAGATTCTTGCTAAACAAAGGTTGATTTGTCGTGGTCATCCCCTGATGCTCATACCCCCTGCCTCTGGGCTGTTACCTTTCACATCGTCAGCAAAACCCACTGCTATTGCAAATGGCTGATTGTTTGAGCCATTAATCATTAACATTTCAATCTCTCACACCATCCTCTTCCTCCTACTCTTAATTTAGACTTCAAAATGATTTGCAGAAGTCCTGGTGTGTCATAGTAACATTTTCTAAACCTCATTTGGCAGACTTTAAGCACTTTTCATTCATGGTCATGCTGTGCCATTGTTCAGACAAAAATTACAGCATTTTCTGTTTCATGGCTGCTGCAGCACAACCTTTATGAAGAGTTTAACTTGTCATCACTTTTTACTGAGCACTTGTAAAAATAGTAATAATAATAGTATTAAGAACGCTAATAACCAGCCCTTCAGTTTGAGGCTCCTTGATTTATATCACTCCCTCAATGAGGCTGAGGTTGCTTTGAGAGAACACTCTCCTGTGTCTAACTATGCATCAACTGAGTTGAATGCAAGCTAAGGGAAGTCAGTGTGGAAGTCTTCAAAAGACCCCAACAGGAAACAGTAATTTACTTTGAAGAAGGGCTACAAATTGTATTTGGGATTTAGGTGAAGAAGCAACTGATTTTTTTTTAAACATTTTTATTAATTAAACTTATGATTAAGTCAAACTTGATTTAATTAAGGATATGGTTGTGCAATAGAAATTGACAGTACACTAAGACAGAATCATTTAAATGACCTCACATTTTTTAAAGAATCCATAGAAATTTTCCTTAATTTTTATTTAACCTGAAAGCACCTAGGAATGAAACATTAAGCAGAAGTCACTAGATGTTTACTGTCAAAGACAACCTGAAATACCACACTTAGCACAAAAACTGTGGAACCCATGGTATATTCAGAAAATAAATACTAAGCCCTCAAATTTACCCTTTCTGCCTTGTACTTACAATGTCCTTGTACTTACAATGTCCTTACAGTGACATGGATTTATTTGCATTGAGACAAAATACATGCAAGACAGTCCTTTAGAAATAAAAAAAAGTAATTTATTGCTTCTTGTTTGTAATCATATGCAAAAACATAAAAAAATTCACACACATAAGAAATAAATGCACTAATGTTATTGTTGTGCTTTTAGCAAATGTTCATTTGACAAATAAGTGTTTCAGGATCTGTCTCTGGCTTGTGCTGCTATGGAACTGCTGTACCATATGCTATTATTCAGGCTAGTGATGGTGACACAGAGCTCATTTTCTGTCTACTGATCAGTGTAACTTTCTGAGCTTGTTCTGCACTACTGAAAAAAATATCCTTTTTTTTTTTTGGTTCTCTAGAAATTAAAAGTGATCTCAGATATTGCCATTCTGCATTGCTGCTTGATATTTATTTGCTCTATCACCAGCACAACAAAGGAAAAGCAGCTTTAATTTGCTGTATGTTGTGTAATGCAAACGTGAGTTACTGTATATCCCTTAACAGCCCATCATTAATTTCCCTTGTATGCCGTTTCCAGGTTTCATATATTGCTGGCTGTTGTGATAGTATGTAAAGCATCAGCTGCTGTTTCACAGCTTGGATTTTAAGGGGTCCACAAGGAGAGATCAAAAGCTGAAATTCTAATATTGCCTCTAATGGAAGAACTATTACCCAAACAAGCAGGATGTAGATTTCTTTCCTAGCAGAATGCTGCTACGGCATTCTCTCACTAATGGCTCTGCAGCACTCAGGACTCTGGAAATGTACGGTTTCCAGTTCTAAGAAATAATTATTTTATACTTATTCTTTTGTCCAAGAAAAAAAAAAAAAGTGTAACTAGTTTAGAAGGAAATTTTATTTGTATAAATTCTTACAATGTGCTCATCACCTTCGTATATGGGTGTAGAACAAAAAACAATGTCATTGACACGGCACACTTGTGGCAAACAGAGATTAAACTTAAAGACAACTGTAGGACTGTGAGAATCTGATTTGTATAGAGACCTAAAATCTGGTACTTAGTAAAGTTATAGATTGGGACCAGTTTTTATACCAATTGTAATGTTCTTCATAAACTGCAGAGCATTGTTAGTAGTTGTCTTGGAGGCAATGTGACTCATTTGACTCAGATTCAAACCCTGCTTTCTTTTCTGCAAATTCAAAAATTATTAAATAGTCCGAGTGAAATTAGGAGAACTGACATATCATGAGAGTCTAACTTTTTATTCTCTATAATTGTACTTTGTAAAGAAAGCTACATGCTGTTTGTTTTCTAAAAGAAAAGCAAAGAGAAGTGTTGAGAGAACGAAATTATTTTTTTTAAAAACACGGAAGCATCCCCATTCTTAAAAATAAGGAGAGAATGTATTGTTATGGTTTGATCAAAACAAAATCTCATTTGTTTTGTTTCTTTATTGAAGATACAGGCTCTAGTTCTTGAAGGACTGCCTCAGATTTTTAAATTCAATCATCACAGTTTCTATTCTGAGCCAAACACAGAGACAGACATAAGACTGCTGCTCTGAGACCTCTCAAGTAAAATTTGATTCCATGTTTAGGCATTTGGTACCTTTTAAGAAAAGACCACATGGAGTTTCATGTATGAGGTTAAGATTGCTATTTCATGTACCTATCTCTGAAAAATATGTTAAGAATCAGAGCTCATCCTTTGGGGGGAAAGTTGTTTAACTGTCATGAACAATTGCTTGCCAACAAGGTGGGTTAGCATATTCTGGAAGACATGTTTCAAAAGATAGGTGACAAGGGCAGTAACACATGAAGTAGAAGGAAAGAAATCACAACAGAAACATAGAGGAAAGATTGCTAGTGGAAAATCATAGGTGTAGGACAGTTTAAAAAGACATTCTGTACAATCACTTTATAAATAGTGTTCTTTTGTGCTAAATTATTGCCTCATCTCCTATCGCAGCTTGAATTTGCTTTAAATCTTTTTACCTTGTTGAACCCAGTCTCAAAGTCTGTTTATTCTGGGACAGTGCAACTGGAGTGTAATGGGCTTTTAATTTCATCATCATAAAGCCTAGAGAAATTAAGGAGCTTGACACTAAGGCAAAGATCTCTCTCACATTAGGTATGTAGGTAGCTGGTTTTCCTTGTCTATAACACAGAATTTCTCTTAACATTTTTCCATAGAGGCCTTATTTGTAAAATGTAACTTTTTCCTTTGCTAAAAAATGACTCATTTTCAAAAAAATCTGAAAGTTGAAAAGAAAAAAATCAAAGTTGCAAATTTCATGCAAAACTCTGGGTCTTTTTAGCTTTTAAACTTGATGCACAGGGGAACGTATGTGAAGGGATAGAAATCTGGGTCACAGCATGAAATTCCTGTTTTTGTATTCATAAAAAACAAACTCCATATATCAAAGGAAGGAGGTGTGAAGTAGTAAAAAAGAAAAGGAGAAAAGCAGTCTAAAATATTCTCAGCTCTTGATATTTCTCAAAAACATGCTGAGTTCTTTTTAAGACATTATATGATTTCCTCAGACCATTATCAAAACAAAAATGTTACTTACTCTGCTAATAACTGCTCTAAATTTCTCTTCTGGAGAATTAATGAAATCTTTTCAGTTTTCCAGTACTTTTTTTTCTACCAAAATATGGTCCTAGGCTCTGTGGTCTTGAGAAATGCTCAGGTGGGTACCACTTCGTATAGAAAAGCAGGACACAGACACTGAATACATCCTTCTCCACCCATATGTGGTCAAGAGTTGCAGGGATGATGGTATGCAAACAAATCCTTTTTGGTATCATAATATTATCCTGATAATAAACTCTTCAGGTGTAGAATGTCTCTTATAACACCTTAGGAAAGAAATCATTAGGCACACACCTCTTTTAAACAAACTGGTAATCTGTATGTCTCCTGCATTGCAGACCTAATTGTGGACCAATTACACTGAAAGCTGAATCTCCAGAGTGGACTGTTGGAATGATTTTAGTTTACAAGCTAAGGATGACTGCCAGGTTCAAGATCACACAGTAGAATCACAGAATTTGCTGAGTTGGGAGTCCAGGAATCATCAAGTCCGACTTTTGGCCCAGGACACCCCAAGAATCACACCTTGTTCCTGAAAATGTTGTCCAAATGCTTCTTGAATTTAGCAGACTATGGGATAATCCCTTGCTTTCCAAATGAGCCTACATTTTATAGATGGAGCTAAAAATGTCAGTTTTACACTTCTGAGTAGGGCCAGTAAATGAGAAATAGTTCTTAAAGAAATCATACTTCTAGCATGGCATTTGTAGCAGTAAAAATTGGGACTTTTTTAGACAGCTACAGGGAGATCAATTTTTCTAATGCAATCCTGTCACAGAAAGACAAGGAAATATAAGTGTTGTTTGAAGTAGAACATGCCAATAATTACATGAAGTGCTGTTCTGCTGTTCTGGGATTTTATTTTCTATTATAAAATTACTTGAGAATAACCTAAAAATAACCTAATAATGAGTGAAAAAGTATAGTTTTAAGTTGCTTATAAGAGAAAAAGAAATAAAGAGAAGTAGTTGCCACAAAATTTCATTTTTCTTTTTGAAAATCTTGCTCAGCTCACTAATGACTTTTGACAAGAAGTTCCATTGGGCACCACTGAATTTACATCCAAGAAGTGAGTAACATAAGAGAAGGTACATGACTATATCAATCTCCTAGTGACTTTGCTTGTGCTGTTTGCTTGCTAGTAATTATATTTCTTATGCACTCATTTGCTGTGGGAGAACACAAGTGATATCAGCCATCACAACACAAATCAAATGGGATTCCACAGACCAAGAGAAAGGATGGATTCTTTCTGCTTGGTCCTGGTAAAGATTCCCAGTACTCAGCTCATTTAGGACCTTGAATCTCTACTTGTTATCTTGCAAAACTTCCTCACACCCTTGAAAATTGCTATGTGTGGTTAGTGACAGAAAGAAAGCATCACCCCGTATAGTGACCATAGGTATTTTTATTTACAGAAGAGAGATGGATCAGCTTCCTTCACATTCTCCCAAAGATACACAACTTCTCAAAATGGGATAATGCCATTCTTTAATATCATTAAATGAAAACAGTATTTCCAGGAATTCATGAAACTATTATATCTTCATAAACCTTTTGGGCATAATTCTGCTTTTGGGTTGAGGCTGTGCCCTAGTTGGAATAATTGCATCCTTGTTGTTTTCATGTTATAAAAATCTGTCAATAATGAAAGATCTCTAGAATTCCAGATGCATGTGCTGGTCCCTGAGAGGCACAAGTCCTCTCTGCTATGCGTCAGACAGGAAAAAAAAAAATCTTTGATAAAAATCATGTTTGCCCTGTAGAAGAATGGCTAAATGGTGATATCTGTTCACAAAAGTGGTGTATGATGATCTACAAATTAATTACACCTTTGGATTGCCAGAGATAGAGTGTCAACATTTGCTAGGATTTGCATGAATGCTGATTTAGGCTTCAAAACAGCACTTATGCTCAGTCTAAACTTCAAGCACATCCTTTAGTCCCAAGAAAAAAGTCAGGACCTACATTATATTGTGTATTTATTTTGGAGCTAATAAAGTGTAAGTACAAAAAGGGACCATTTGAGTCAGTTTATTATACAGTATTTGACCCTATCTACCATATTAAAACTTCACATTCCTTCTCCAGTGGTGCCGTATGGGAACACAGGATTGCAATTGTGCCCCAAGAGCATGACAGCAGTCCTCATAATAGTTTCTTCAGTCTTTTTTTACATTGCTTTCTAAAATGATGCTGCCATATGTGCTGTTATATTTAAGCAGCAGATGCTGTGAACTCACAAAGTTGAAGAATGCTGAAGTATGATGCCATTTGAAAACAGGTTTTCTAAGGAAAGCTGACTTTTTGCAAGGCTTTGGATTTATTTCAGGCACTTCATTACTAATTACAAAAGGCCATACAGAATGCATTTATACCACTTATTGGTTCTGTCTCGGGGCACCTAATATATGGGCTATCTAGCTTTTACACTATATTGCTGTTTCTACAGCTACAAAGCAGCTATAAGCTCTGTTTGCAACAGTGTTAATGTTTTATTTTTGAAAAGGAGCTGGGAACGGGTCTTCATTTTCACTCCTTTACTTAACCAGAGTTTGAACTAAGGATGATATTAAGGATGACTGTAAACCAGGCTCATAGTATTAAGATATGCATTAGCTAAAAAGGATATTATGAATATAATGTTAGAAAATTCAAATTGCTTCCGTTTTCATTGGTAACTGACTTTCTAGACATTTTCATCTTTGAAAATTAAGCAAGCAAATTCACACCCTACTCTGAAGTAGACTGAGGTTGGCAGACCTGTTGGATTCATAGGGAGTCAAATCAGTTCCAATAGAAGACACATCAAATACCTGGACTAGGAGTTGAAAGAGCATGAAGTAGAGATATGGAAGAAAAAAGTGAAGGAGGGAAACATTTCTAATGTTATAGGTTACTTCATGGAAATTGATTTGGGAAAATAACAGGATCTGACAGCTGAAGTAAATACAAACATTTTTCTAGTACTGATGACTTGACTCAATTTAATTTCATGTGTAACTTCACTGGACTTATAGGTCTTACAGGCTCTGTAAGGCAGGCAGTTCTTTTTTACATATGACCAGCTTTGAGCAAGTGCTGGGTTCTGCTGCTCAGATGGGAGCAACCCTGGATGTACAGACAGACTCGGGAATGAGAGTCTGGAAAGCAGTGCCATGGAAAGGGACCTGGGGGTTCTGGTCAATACAAAGTTGAACATGAACCGGCAGTGCCCTGGCAGCCAGGAGGGCCAACCCTGTTCTGGGGGCATCTGGGAATTATCCATTGAGATTTCTGAAAGTTGGAAGGTTCTGCACCTTCTTTCCATCCTTCCACACATAGATAAAGAATAGACTGGCTTGAGTTGTCTCTCACTTGTGACACTGATTGACACTCCCATCAAAAGTATCAATAAAAGTATAGATCTAACTTTCTCGTAAATATATTTGGTATGAACAGCAAAGTTTTGGCAGTGGAGAGGGCACAGGGGTGGTCTTTGGGGGAAGAAACGTAGGACTGACTGACTTTTGTCAGATGCAACCAGTATCTCCAAAGCAGACTTGCCACAGAGTGCAGCTGATCCTATCAAAACTTACCTGGTGGCACCTTTGTGAACACATATATAAGAAAGGGCAGGAAGCACCAGAGGTAACAAAAGAGTGAGAAAAAAAGAGGGAACAATAAAGTCAGAGGAAGGGGAGCAGGTACACAACTGAGGGGACTGTGGCCTGAGGACACCCCATAATGAAGCATAGGCAAAGGGTGATAAACAGAGAAACTACTGTGTAGTTGACTGCCACTTCTGGTGCTGCTTGTTACCTGGTCACAGGGACTGAGTGTAACCTGTGTCAATAATGAGGGTGGAGAGGAGTCTGAAGTGAATGAGTAAAATGGAAGCAAGGAAGAAGGAAGGATAGGAGTCCTCCTTTCCTGGGAAACTGGAAGAAAAGATGATTTTTCCCTAAGAGCTTAATGCTTGCCTCATTTTATTTGGCAATGCTCTAATCAGTAATTAAATAGTTATGCAGTATGGTAATAAATTAAATATCTCAAGTTGAGTTTGTTTTGCCCATGACAGTACTTAGCAAGTGATTTTTTCACCTTCACCTTGACCCATGGAATCTCTAAATCTCATTCTTCTATCTTCTTCCGCATCCATCTGTGGGGGAGAGAAAGGGGGAAGTGAGCAAGCACTTAGTTGGTTCTTGGATGGTAGCTGAGGTGAATTCACCATAGCAAAGGATTTTATTGTAATTTTTCTCTCTCCTTCCTTCCTCTCTTCACTCTACTTTTTTTTTTTTCTATTCAGCTTTCACTCTGGTCTTATTTTCTTTCCCTTCATAACAGTTTGAATGGGAGAAGTGTATCAAATATAGTTGACACTAAGGCAAGTTATTGTTCCTGCAATTAATTCTTGCTATTATCAGTTCCACAATAAAAAAAAATAGTATGAAACATCTACTTTTGTGGATGCTTCCAACAGTATGATATTGGCATCCAGATCACATTGTGCAAAGGGATATTCTAACTACACTGCCAGCAGTAGAATGAAAAATGTAATTGTTCCAAGGAGCTATTATACCATACTTGGTATGGTTGCCACCCAGAAGTTATGTACATGGGTTTGTATTTTATACAAACCCTTCCTTGTATTTCCCTCTTATTCATCTGCTCTTTTGGGGTGACATGTTCAGTTTTGGTAAGTGTCCATTGACTTATCCTTTTTTTCTGTCTGGTCTCTGCAGCTCTACTAAAACACTGTCAATCCAATAGCACTGGAAGAAGCATTGATTCCAGTAACAGTAATGTTTAACTAGAGTTCTTGGCTAACGACTACTAGCAATATTTGGATCCTTCCACCTCTAGATCCCCCTGATGTGTGCTGACACCCCTCACAGTTAAGAGCTCTGTGTGATGCTCCTTTTCTGTTTGAAAAAGAATGAAATGCAAATGGTAATGAAACCCTTTCTCCCCTTGGAAGGGATCCTGCAGCATGGCTGCAGTGCACTGGTAGGACATAATAAAGAGATAATTTCCAGCTAAGCTACTTAAGGTTCACGATATCTTAAAGGAGAGGGAGTATGGCAATGTGGAAAAGGTCCTAGACTGCTCTCTGGAGCTCCAGACTCACTTATGCATAAGAATATATGGTAATTATTCAGGCCAACAAGTTTTACATCTTAGCTGTAGTCTTATAACAAACTGACAGGCAAAGAGAGGAAACGGTCTGAGAGCACAAACTCTAAGGTGCCCTTGTATTGAGAATATCACTGGCCAGCAGTGGAACTGAAAGAATGGTGCAGATGAAGGTGAGGGAGAGGAAGGCAAAGTGTTAAATAGGCATATGTGGTCTGCTAGATTGAGCTCTTTCGAGAAGAAGGATGAAGCTATAAAATCAAGATTTAGATTTTTGCAAGTTCAGAGGAGGATACCTCCCATTTGCAGTTCAGCTTTGAGTCTCTTTAGTACAAAAAAATTTGGGCTTAGACTGAAGTTAGTGAAGTTTAGTTAACACCGTAAGCAAATTTTTCAAAGAATCCCTCACTCAAAACCTGCTCACCTTTCTACAAAATATGAGGAAAGTTATAAGAGTATTGGGTTTTTTCAGTATTTCTGGTTTCTGAACAGATTATCTGAAGCAGCTGAAACATTTGTATGGTTTTGCTTTTCTTTCCAAATCTAACAAGGGTGCAGCTCTAGTAAATGACAAAATCCAGATAGAGTGTGGGAGCAGCAGGATCCCAAATTAAACAACTGGGAGGTTGATAAATGCTTCCAGTAGCAGATTTAGCTACAGATGGAATCGTTTGACCATTCGACACGCCACAGTCCGCTTGTTGGGGGCTTCCGACCATCTCTCTGCAACATTAACTTCATAAAAACTTCCATCAAAGAGCCCCCACCAGAGTCCCAGTGCCTTTTTCAGAGCGTTTTCAAACAGCAGAAATAAACATTAAAAGATTCTGTCCTTTCTTGACATTTTTCTGACAGTAAATTAGAATCAGATGGAAGGTATCATTATTTCCATAAAGATTATAATGCAAATCAGTTCCTTTACAATAACTTAAAAAAAATCCCAAACAATCTAAACTCAAACCTTTTAAAAAATATGTATGCATTTGGCCAATAAATTCTAAGACAGAGAGAAATTTTGTTCAAGGCTCATGTATCTCAATTTGTATTCCTGTCTTTGGCCAGAGGATGTTCTTCACTACCCAGCACTTTTAACAAGCAGTTTGTTTATTATCCTGCACAATTGATAATTTTGTTCTTCAGGTGTTTTTCCTCCTTTCCAGGTTGGTGAAGTGCTTGGGGTTTTGTTTTGTTTTGTTTTTGTTTTGGTTCATTTTTTTTTAAGTCCTGCATTGATTTTCTGCACTTTGAAATGACAAAATAATTGTGTACCTGGCATTAGGAAAATAAATCTGCAGCAAATTAAAGTATTTCTGTTCCAAGAATCTCTAAGAATTGGAGATGATATAATTTTAAAATGACAGTTTTTGGAAAGCAGAGTTTCAAATACAAGCAGGTGGCTCCCCTGCCTTCATGCTGGTGAACACTATGCAAAAGACTGTCAGTGCTCTCCAGAGAATCTGTTCACTGAGAAGGTGTTGGATCAGGATATTGATTTTGTGATCTGGAAATTTAAGAGCGATCTGAGATTGAATATATGTGGTTGAATGTAAATGGAGATACAAAAGAGAACTGTGATGTGCACATTTTAGAGGATATCATTAATTTATTAGCAGTGAGTAACTGATTCCCCAATATAATTTAGAAAGGTTTATGACAATTTCTTGGCTAGCTACATGATATACTTGCTGAAGAAGACAGCATTATACCTTTATCCTTTAACGTTTGTGTTCTCCACAGTACTGGAGCTAGGGGCATCCACTGCTTTTTGTGTTTTGTTGTTTTGGGTTTTTTTTTCCAAACACCTCTGGCAAAGTGCAGGATGATGACCCAGAGAGTGCCTGTGATTCCTTCTGAGTTATTAGGTCTTGCTTCACTGTGAGCAATAATTACTTTTTTAGAGTGATGAAAATTAGATCTATTTTGGCTTCTCGTTGATGGCTCTTTGGAAATATTCTCAGGATTTAGTAACATTGATATTGCATTAAAATTCTAGTTGGCAGATTACTTCATAATTATAATGATCTGTAGTTACAACTAAGTAGCTAAGTGTAGAGCTATTTGTTATTATTTTTGTAGTATTCACAACACACTATCCAACATTCACCCATGCCTTGTACCCACAGAGAAAGTCTTGGTGGGTACAGACTCAGAAGTGCTCATGATCTAAATCCATAACCAGGTACTCAGAGGTCCTTCAAATTTTAATTAATTTCTAAATACTTTTACTCACATCTATCTATCTATCTATCTATCTATCTATCTATCTATCTATCTATCTATCTATCTATCTATCTATCTATCTATCTAATCTATCTATCTATCTATCTGTCTGTCTGTCTATCTATCCATCTATCTATCTTTACTGTAAATATCTTTCTGAATGTTCCAGCTAGAACATAAAACTAAATTATTTGTTAGGATTACAAACCTGGTTACATGTCACCACCTATTCATATTGCATACATCATTCAGGGGTTTAGTCTTGTTTTCTGAACTATATTGAGGTAGAAACTCACTATTTTCCTGTAGTGAAGATACTTCTTGGTACCTTGCCTGCTCACAGCTGGCCTTCTAAGGGGTACATTTCAGGCTTCTATCTCCCCTCAGGCTGCAAGTCAGATCTTTATTGTTCTCACTGGCTGTTGAGACAGGCTGTAGGTTTAAAGGTGTGAGTGTAGTGCCCCTGCTGAAGGGCCAGGGCCAGGCCAGGCCAGATGTTCAGCCATGCACAGCTCACATTTGGTGCATAGGGCAATGCTCCCTGTCAAGCATTGCCATGTCCATATCAATTATTATACATGTTTTAGCAAATTTTGGCACTGGTCAACTGAAAATAAGTGGTAGCAAAAAATGTGATTCTACTGTTTCACCAGTGTCAGAAGATGAATTTCCTGAAGGTGGTAATACCACACAGTTACCACTCTGCTTTAGTGTAAGGCTTCCAATATTCATTATTAATATCTATAAATCAGTTATCACAGTTACAGGCTTGCTGGGATGCCCGTTTTGCAAGCACTAAACAAGAAATCCCCAAAGGTAACGGTTGATTTATTTACAGATGATTTAGAACCCAAATTCAATGATATTTCAATTCATTAACATTCACTTAGGTTCTTGTTCTATTCTGAAAGGTTCAAGATCATGAGGACCAGGTTGTCTGTGGCAGAAGTAAGAGAAGTCTCCAGACCTTTTGTTTCCAATCCATAGAACCACAGAATGGTTTGGGTTGGAAGGAACCTTAAAGATCATCTAGTTCCAGCTCCCTGCCATGGGCAGGGAACATTCCACCAGACCAGGTTACTCAGAGCCACATCCAGTTTGGTTTTAAACACCTCCATGGAGGAAGATTCCTCAATCTCTCTGGGCAACCTGTTCTAGTGCCTCACTACCCTCACAGAAAGAGTTTTTCCTAATATCTAAACTTACTGTCCTTCAGCTTAAGACCATTCCACCATGTCCTATCATTACATCCTTATCCTTTGGCCACAAGAAATAATCTTCTCACCTACCTTTATCCAGCACTGAGGTAAAACTTTGCTTCCTTCATAAAGAAAAGTAAACCAGGAATATCTATCCAAGACATGGAAGCGCTCTGAACAACTTTCTATTTATTATGCATTTGAATGTCCTTCTGATGGGTGACTACGCCTTTGGTAGTGGCACTCAAAGAGCCAAAAGAAACATATGTTGTGAAAAGTACCTTTAGCAAAACAGACAGATGGATAGGTAACACTTTAAAACAGGGTGGCCAATGATTAGCAATTCATTTGGTATTCATTACAATAACATTAATTGTTATGAATAAATTACATTTAGCAACACTTGGAATTTTGTGAAAAGAACATTTGCCTTTTGGGTACTTTGTGAAATAGGAAAAAAGAAAGCACTTTTTTATTTTTTCCATTATTTTTTATTTTTCCCACCTCAGAAAACTGGTTTTTTGCAAGATCTTCAAGAAAATCACAAGCTGTGTACCACTGTTTCAGAATTTTAAATGCTTTTGATACTAGTATGATCTCTGAGTGGCTTTTCACTCAGATCATGCTTGTAAGCTTTCATTTTTTTACAGCAGTTGAAAAATTTCTAAACTGCTAAATCCTTTCAGCTGGTTAATCACTCTCCTACTCAGTTAAATACACCAAAGAAGTGAAAAAATATACCTATTGCTTGTAAGCTGTAAACAGTCAGTAGATTGTGTTCTGATGATTACAGACAGTTTATATTGGCTGGACCAGGCTTTAGCTGTCAGCACATAAAGAGAGAAATGGACAAAGAGGCTCTGAGAGCAGATGTTGACACTGGAAGCTCAAATTCAGGGATCCTCAGCCTGTGGCTGTGGAAGCCCAGCTGGGAGAAAGAGACAGGCTGCATTCATAGAGCCACTCTGGGATCCCTGCCCCATGCAGGTACCCAGCCATTGAGAGACAGGAAGATGAAAGGCTGCTTCACAGATGTCACCTGCTGAGGGTTCAGCAGTCTGTCCAGAAATGTCATGTTTGGCAGCTGGTGGAGGATCCCTCCCACCAGCTCTGGCGCACAGATTCTCACAGTATTACGGGAAAGATGCTTACATGGGGGCTTCCTAATGAGACTACATTAAAGAGAATTTTTGGCTTCTCCCTGTAACAGCACGTTGACATTAACCTAGCTGTCCATTCATTACACAGTTCTCCTGAAGATCAGTCATTTTAACAAAATGAATTTTAGGCATAAGCATCAAGCCAAATTACCCTGGAAAATTGTTGTGATGGCTATCTCTTCTCATTCTGTTACACTGATTCTGCATTTCTTTGTTTCTGTGTATGTTTCTGAAATTCTATTAATACAGGCTCAGTCAAGGCACTTGACCCAAAAACCAGTACAAACTGCAAAGTTCTGGAGGATATATGGCACTCAAACATGGCATACTGAAGCTCACAGGTCCTATTATCTACTTGAATAGTAATAAATTACCTCATCTGAACACACATTTAGAGTGTCGGCAGAAAAGTTCAGAGAATATTTCTAAGAAGGTAAAAAAGAAGGACAATAAGAATTTTGCAAAAGGAAGTTAAGATCTAAGCAGAAAGATGCTAAAGTGAGACGGAGAAAAGTTATTGCTTAAATTGTTTGGGAGTGGTTAGTGCTTGCCCTTTTTCTCCCCTACGGAAGAAACCTTTCAGCCCTCAGGTTAAGGTAAATGGCATATGCTTTGTCTTTTGCCTTTTGGGTTACTTCTGATGTGCATAGAAAGAACAAGGGGTCCTTTTCCATACTGCATACTGGTTCAGGGAAGTGACAGGACTTGATTCTTGTAAATCAATTGCATTCCCAGAACTATTACTTAAATGCATGATATCTAAAATTAGCATGGGATCTAAAATTGCATTTAAAATGACTCAGAATTGTAAAATTTCTCATTTATTTTTTTGAAGCTTTACAATCTTCACCTATTTTTCCTCTCTTCTTTTTGTATTCAATGTGCTAATAAGAAAAGCCATGTTTTTAACAGGTGAGATTTTTGCTATAAAGCTACCTAGTAGTGTAGTGCCTCTTAAGAGCATTCAGAGGCATCAAAATTCCACTTGGTCCCAGGAAAGCACTATGATCATCTACATTTCTTCACAGCTAGAATTTGGGTTATTGTTTTGGTTCTTCCCAAGGAGGCTGCTTGCATACCAGGCTAGAATAGACAATGCTCCTGAAAACCTGTGGCTGGAAATGTTTGCCAAGCAGAAGGACTAAAAAGAAATTTGTTCATTAGTCACATAGAATGAGCACTGAAACTAAAATCACTTTTACTGCTACTGCTGGTTTTGACTGTGATGACTGAAACTTTAGAGCATTTGAGTCATCTTGACACTTTAGTCATTGTTTTGCAAAAGGGGAGGAGAAAAATAATGAGTGAAAAATTAGAGAAGGGACTAACAGAAGGAAGTAAAAACACACTGAAAACATGATTTTAAATAAATTCACAGCATCGACCAATTGGAGAAGAATATAGTGACAAGATTTGAGCTTGGATTGGAGCATTAGAACCAACAAAGCCGTGGTGAATAAAGTTACTGAGAGCTGTCAGTTATTTCCATCTTTTAAGAGGAACTGGAAGGATATTCCAATCTGTGGCAGTCCAAATTGAGACATCTTTGAAAAAGTCTAATTTTGAAAAGGTAAAATGTTTATAATTTTTGAAAATTGTTTTTTTTAATGTAAAAATATGACTAAAAGAAGACTTTAGTTCCATTCATATGCATATAATTAGAACATCTAAAGAAGAATAAAACCATAAAATAAAGGATGGCTCAGACAAAACCAGAAAAAAATCCCCTTAGATCCTTGTCCCTTTTAGTATTTTCAGTACATTCCATGCTCTCTTTATATTTGTGAGAGAACCTTAGCAAATGTTGGAATTTTCTCTTCAGGAGACATTGATGAGTTGAACTATGGAATACTAAATATACATATCAATGAATTTTTATATTTATAAATATAATGTTTTATTTTAAATACAGTACTACATTCTCCACCATCAGGTTAGACTTCTGTCTAGTTGAGAAGGAGTTTTTTAATTAAAGAACATAAAAATTAAATGGTTCAGAAAATGTCAACATGGGTTCCTATTTTCAGCCCAACACAGATGATAGAACGAGAGGGCATAAATGAAAATTAAAGAAAAACAAATTCAGAACAGATGTCAGGAAGCATTTTTTTCAAGCAGCGAATCATAAATGTGTGGAATGGCTTACTAGGCAAGATAGTTAAGGCAAAAACACGGAGGTCATTAAAGAATCAATTAGAAGACATCATGGTGTAGATGGAAAAGGGAATGAGGCATGATGAGCCAAACCGCCTCTGCTTGCTACAAGACTGTCTCATGTTCTCAAGAAATCTGGACACTGGTAGATGTTTTTAGGACTCTTAGGGTAGGTGCAAGCTGCAACTCTCTCCCTCTCTTCTCCTACTCTCTATGTTGCTTTCTACAGGTACCCAATACAACTTTCAGGAATACCATCAAAGCTGTTTTAATGATGGGAGAATTTGCATTAAATATGCATTAGAAGTGCCAGTGAAATCTTTGAAACATGTCCTGTTAGAAAGTGATTTTATTATCATGAAACAAGTTTGCTAGTGTAGAACAACAGGCGACTTCTGTTAGTAGAGATGTCTTCTGCTAGGAAGATTTAAATATCCTTTTTCTTTGGTGAGTATTACCATTATAAAGAATCATTCAATATCATATGTAAATGCTGTCAAAGATGGTATGGTAGGAAGACTTAAACGAGAAAGCCAAGTCTTATGAATAAGTCAGGACAGTGCACCTGGCAAGCTGTACAGCAGAAACAAAGACTCAGATCTTGCTGTTCTGTCAGAATGGGGCAACAAGAGGATCTGGCTTAGGTGAGGATAGATAATGAAAAAGAATTTGGTTTACTATAAATCACCTACATCTATGAATGGAAAAGGAGGACAAACAAATAACCTCTGTTGCTCAAGATTATTTTGAAACAGAAAAGAAATCTGAAGGGATAATTATATCTCAAAAGCGACAGATGTTAAAACAACAAGATGCTTTAAAAACAAGCACAGGCTAGAAATGAACTAAAATGAAATTATTGCACCAAGCCAGCTGACCGCAATTATTTCCAGCTTATGCTATTTCAATAACCTGTAAAATTCTAAATATATGGGAACTAAGAGTCATATTTTTACTCTGCAAGTCTAGAAAGAGTTCTTTAAAGGGCTAGTGCATTAGGAGGGTAGGATGATTTTTTAATCATTTAAAACATTCAGAGAACCAGCTCATTCTTGGTAAAAAAATTGTTATTGTGTTAATCTGTGTATTAGAAACAGAAAACTGCATCTTGCAACATTCTTGGTATAAATAGACGAATATAACTTTATATTAGGCAATCCCAGATAACAGGTTGGATTTGGTCAATGGCGTAAATAGCAGCCTAATAGCAATTTAGTCCATGAAGTGCAAAACACTATTCAGCTCACCCTAAAGTAGATAATCAGGTCTGGTGAGATGGATGTCTGATTAAGAATAGCAGCAACTTAAATCACACTATTTGAGAAAATACTTTGTGTGGTTACTATGATTTTCCTTTGCCTTAATTTGTTTAGGAAGTGATTAAATATAAAACACATTGGTCTTTTCCCGTGACCACCAGATCACTGGATGAAGTGTTGCTATCTGTGTTTAAGATCTCTACAGCTGATTCAGTTGCCATAAGCGTCCTTGTCATCAAAAGAGAGAAGCTGGCTGCAACAAAGGCCAAGGTTTCATCTCAGTCTAAAGGACATCAATCATATTATAAAAAAGAGCCCATTTTTCCCTACTAAAGGGATACAAAGGGAGCTTCAAGTGATTAGATTGGTGTTGAAATCTAATTAATTCCAGTCATTATGTTGAGTTCTTACCTTGCTACAAACACTCTTCTCATAGAATCATGGAATCATTAAGGTTGGAAAAGGCCTCCCAGATCATCAGTTCCAACCTTTGACCACCATGACCACTAAATCATATCAGGAAGTGCCACGTCTACTCATTTTTTGAACAATTCCAAGGATAGTGACTCCCTGGGGAGCCTCTTCCAAGGCTCCAAACTTGATCAATTTACACTTGCAAGATCCTTAAAGTTATAAGGAACTTGTACTTTCCTTAAAAAATGCTCTTTATTCTTGCATCTTGTGAGAAGGTAGAAGAATAAAGAGCAAAAGTCTCAATGGAGTCTATGGAACAATTGCTTCTTCTTCCCATTGGCAGAATGACTAGAGCTAAGAGAGGCCAACAAGCAGGTCTTATCTCGGGCTGTGTGGAGTCCAACAAATATTTCAATAAAACTTATTTCTGTAAAGAACATCCACAGAAAAGTAAAACAGGATAAATTTTTGCTGATCTCCAGAAGTTACCTGTAGCTCTTTTAAAATTGTATATAGTGTTTGAACATATTTGAAATTACATAATGAAATGTACTTTTCATAGTTTCTTCAATGTCTCTATTTATAGAAGGAAAATTAATCTGAAATTACAAAATTGAGTTATTATTTGCAAGCCAGTCGAATGCAAGGATGAGAAACCTCCCAGGTGATCCATGTCATCTGAAAAGTCTGTTTATTTGTAAGGTAGTGCTTAGACTACATCAGTGTTCAGCAGAGAGAGGTGGGCCATGCCAGGGCACATGACCCTCTTTCACAAGTTTTGGCAGGACAAATTGCCTCCTAGAGGTGTCTGCATCAGTCTGCTGAATATACAGGAAATCTAGAAAATCTGCTCGTTTTAAACTTAGTAAATGAGGGTGAATTGTGACTACAAAGGAAAGTTTTCTATAGCTGCCTGCATATAAAGAGTGATCACAGGCAGTGACTTGAGAAACACACAGACCACAAAATAATGCTCAAACTTTTAGAAGGGAAGCAGACGCATCCACATATGCAGGCAGACTCATGTCTTAATTGGGCTCAGGCATGTATGTTACATATGTTGCCAAATTTCACATCATTACATATGATTTGCAGTAAAATAGAAATGCCTCAGACAGCAGAATTAGCAATAGAGGCTTACATTTCTGTTTGGGTGGGTAAGGAAATGCTCACCAAGGTTCATAACTTGAAGTGCCAAACCTACTGTGACTTAGTGATTCTAAACACTGTGGAAGTTTAATAAAACAGGGAGTAAATTGGCTTATGCCATTGGAGCTGTGCTTTTGGCTACATGACTGAGCATTTGTTTTGGAAGCTGGAAACTCTGGTTTTGGTCCCAATGTTAATTAATTGTACCAGGCATTTGCAGTGCAGTCCACCAAGGAAGGTGTAAGACAATGTCTGGATGTGGATTATTTAAAAACTTACTGGCTCATCCAAAGGGCTTTAGTGGTCAGGTAATGACCAGCTGGAGCAGTTAAGGCCTGTGGGTGAAGCCAATTGTTCTGCATTTGTGAAGGACCTCCAAGTGGCTCTGTATTGCTCAGACAATTTTGGACTTCTTTTTTTTAATTTCATTTTGTAATTTAATTTATTTTTGAATGTTTTAAAAATCTAACTCTTAATGTCATTATACTGCTGCTCTGCTCTGCCAGAACACTCTGTTCAGTGGCCACAGTCTGCTCATCCTTGCTTTATCTTAATGGGAAATCATTCTGTTTGAAGCCATGGAAAAGCAAAGTATTATGTGCAAATTATCTCAAAATTAAATGTTTCTCTATGGAAGGAAGATGTCAGCTCTCCTTCCAAATGATAAATTGAGAAAAATAGTTTCTGAATGGAAAACCAGAAAAAGCCCATCTCTCCAAAAAATTCCTGGGTAGCTATCAGTGGAGCTATCAGTGCCTCTTCATATCCTGCTTTAGGACTTCACTGACTTCTAGAGCAGGTAACTTGCTCCACTCCTCACACTACACTCAGGACCACTGATGCTTCACAGCCTGTGCAGGCTGGAGGATGGCCTGTAAGAGGCACAGAGATTCCCTCTGAACATGAGGAGCAGGCCCAGGGCTGTGGTGAAGTGCAGAACATGGTCTGTGTCCAGCTGTACTTGCAAGCCACTGATAACGATGGTGTCAAGGCCACTGCATTTCCCAGCTGGAAAGGGGATTTAACAGGTCTGTAGCTGCATTTATTCCAGTATGTCTGGTACCATGGCAAGGGGTAGACAGTTGAGTAATATGTAGTCATTTTAGTACTTAGACTACCCTAAAGTCTTTGGGTGGGTATATGCCACATACCACATTAGATTTCAAAATGATTTCTCGTCAGTTGTTATGACTGTTGAATAGAAGATTGTTGTTGGGATCCTGTTGAATAGAAGAGCCCTGGAGAGCAAACTGTTGGTGGCATCTATTAAAAAAACCCAAAAACATTAACCTAAGAAAAAGCAGTGGAAATTTCTTCTGTGGGGCCTCAGTTGTCTTCCATGGAATGACAAAAAGTTGATAGAGATCTCCTTCAGGTACCCAGCTATCTCAGGCTGCCTGGACAGCCATGGCATCTTTTGGGAACACCAAAATGTCTAGTCTGGCTTTTAGTTGGAATGTGACTCCATCTGGTGAAAGCTTGCCAGTCTCCACAGACTGCATAGGGAGCTTAAGGGTCTTCCACAGATCAATTTCATTTTACACTTGTGCTTAAAACCAGTGGAAGCAAGTCCAGCTGAAAGCTGAGCGTGTACTCACTTGCTGTGACATTCACAGAGAGACGAAGGGAAAATATCTACAGGGAGTAAGGAAAAGATCAGAATGAAAAGACTTAAAAAGAAGGAAGAATGAAAATGGTACAGAAACACGATATAAGTAGGGAATGACATGGGAGCTGCAGATGGAGAGGCGTCTTATTACTGAACATTTTTAAAAAACCCTTCTGTTATTGTTTTGATGCTAGTTTCCCATTTCTTCATAAAGTAGAGAATTCAGTGAACCAGAACTGAGGAGCATTTCTTCTATTTCTTGCTTCTCTCTTAAGTTTCAACTTCTACTAGGAGTAAGAAGCAAGTAGGTAACTGGTACTTTTGTTCTGGCATATCTTTCCTCTAGAATAAATTCCCATATGTTAAAAGATCTGTTTTGATTTTATATGCTTTAAAGATATTTTCCATCAATACTGTTCACATTTTAATTACAATAATTAACATAGTTTTCCAATATTTTTTTGTGCCTTTGATTATATGCCTAAAAATGTTGCAGCTGTGTTTACCTATATCCTTTTTGTCTCAGGCTTCATCTGAAATGAGAATATCATTTTATATATAGCTTTCTACTGGCTTTGTGAACTGTTTTTTACAATACCCCAGTTTAGCTTCATATACATTCATACAAAGGAAAGTACTCAGCTCTCTCAATTTGAGTGGTTCTGGAACAGAAATCAGGATAGGCAGAAATTCCCAGTGTAAATTGTGTGACTTTTCAAGAAACAGTAAAATATGTTTTCTGTTCGAACAACACAAAAATATTTATTACCAGAGAATGCTGCACAAAAAAAAGGCAAAAAACCAATGGTTGAAAGATACACCTTTGCCTATTATTATTCAACAGAGGAGGAGATATTAGAAAAAACTGTCAACTAGGAACTGAATTTTTACCCTTGTTTCCAGTAGTATATGCAATCATCCTTTTTCCAGGGGTATTATTTTATCTTCCATGTACTGACCTATTTCTGGGAAAGAGGCAAGGTGAAATATAATTAAGTTTTGTACAGCTGATATGGACAAGAGACCTCTCAGTCATTATCGAAGCATCCACCACCATATGCGGTCTGTAGAGCAGCCAGACATTTGTGGTCCAACAGCTGCTAAGGATTTCTAATGGACTAGGCTTAGAAGTCTCTTCTTTGGGAATTGGAAAGGTCCATGGATTTTCCACAGTGGCTATTGGAATTCCCTTCCTGCATAACAGAATCCAAAAGAGCATATCTGAAAGCAATTGTTTCATCTAGATTGCTCTGCTGCCAGCTCCTGGAGGCAGCTAGCAGGAAGAGAAGAGCTTCTGTTGGGGTGGGGAGTTTTAAAACATTTTGCCAAAGGACTTGAGAATTGCTCTCTATGAAAAGATAAGAATGGAAAGTAAGTGGGGAAGAGGACAAAACTTGGACAAGGAAGGAAGAATGAACAAAAATATAAAGAGATGAGTAATAAAAGGTGAGTGGTCAGGATCTCTAGGTCCTGAGGCAGATGTAAAGGAACCTTCCACATTTCCTGCTATTATGTTTCATTGAAAACAGTTTGCCAGAACTGGATGTTCTAAGCATGCATTACCTTCTCCAGCTACTCCTGAAACACACAGATTTCATAATCCACTGAACAGCCAAATAATAAACTCAGAGATGGAGGCAAAGTATTGAAGTGGCTTCATCTTCTGTGTGGCTTATATAGCATAGTGAAAGCTTTCTTGTGAAAAGCCAACGGCCTATGGATCAGCAACACCTTCCTCTATGTTGTGCCTATTGAGTATGTGATCCTTCTCTCATAAATGTGGCCAACAGACCATTTATAATGAGATTGTGTGTTTTGCTACATTTTTGTAATGCACTTCCACAGTATTTTCCAGGTAAAAAATGTTGTCAGAGACTGGGATCATGTAATTTTATCAACCTCAAGCACTCAGTAATCATGAAACTTAAAAACTGTGAGATTTTTTGAAAAATTATTTTCTGATTTGTGTTTCTGTGGTGTGATTCAATTTCTGCCACAAATGTGAGAGCTAGAAAGCTGCTGGTTTTTTATGAGACATTGAGATTTCCACTTAAGCAGTGTCACTTCAGGAGTTACTTTTTCAAGAGAAATGACAAATATTTCAGTATTCATACCAAATTCATGAATTGCACAGCATTCTCTTGACTTTTGAAGACAACTCAAATTGCTGCATACATTTTGTGGACAGCCCCTTATTAACTGATCATTTGCTGTGACAACTGCAGTTTTTATTTCTTGGACAGATTTCCCTCTACACTTTGTAACCTAAATACTGATTTGGCAGTTTGCTTTCTTAAAGCAAAAGGAATTAAATACTTCCTTTAGGCAACTTAGATGAAGCTGATTTAGTGTTAAAACCAATGGAGTTATTTTTGTCATAAAATGCAATCAAAGCATCCAGAATGTCATAAGGAGTCTCATAGTCCATATAAAGGCACATCCCAATGTTAGATACAGCTTGATATAATTAATATTGTGCTGTAATTCTCAAAGACTGTTTAATTTGCAGGATTTTTTTGAAATTGGACTTTGATTCTAGAGCATATATATTTCACAGAACACTAGGAAGCAGTCAAATGGGAAGAAATCTTTCGTACATTTTAAGACTGTGTTCACTGAATGGGATCAAGTCAATTTACTCCAATGGACATTTCTGATATACTGTGTATTGGGTCAGAAGCATTGTCTACTCAAGGAGCGAGCCAAGCCCTATTGCTTAAGGAATGAATTTTCTTTTTTCAGGAGATCCTTCTACAATAATAGAATCATTTAGGTTGAAAAAGACCTCTAAAATCATTGTGCCCAGACATTAACTTAACACTTCCATATCCACATCCTTATATGGCCTTTGATTTTTCTGAAATAATTTGAACTTTTGGCTCTTATACACAACATGATGTCTAAGTTCAGAGACCAATAGAAATACTGTAACTGATGAAGAACTGGTCATAATGATAAAAATGTCCAGCAGTTTGGGGGTCCTCCATTTTGGGTCTCCAAGAGTTGAAAGTGTAGGTTTTGTGTTGTTTTGGGTATTTTTAGAGGTATGTCTGAGGAAGGACAGTCACTGACTGTGGGTATCAAGAGGTACTTGGGTATCTGAGGGAGAATTTGGACTCCTGACAGCAAAGTAGGGATCCCACACTGTTCATCTCTGTTTTCAGCTAGGCTTTGTGCTCACTGCTGAACAGAGAACTGAGTCAGCATTGACAGCTGATGGGTCTGAACACTAAACATCCCACATAAACTTTCTTGAGGCATTTTTACTCCTTAGGACCTAAGCCAGAATTATTTTTTATTTTAATTTTGATTTCTTTATGTGATTTAATAAAAATTAAGTCACCTAAAGGCCTCGCTATAGAGCAAGATGCTTTGTTTTAAGCAGCTGAAATTGGAAAAGCTGACTTTGTGCCTTTCTCTAGAGGGCCAGTGGTGTCCTGGGGGGCATCAGACACAGCACTGCCAGCCGGGCAAGGGAGGGGATTGTCCTGCTCTGCTCTGCACTGGAGTGGCCTCACCTCGAGTGCTGGGGGTAATTTTGGGTGCCACAATATAAGAAAGACATTAAACTGTTAGAGAGTCCAAAGGTGGGCCATGGAGATGTTGAAGGATCTTCCAGGGAAGCCGTATGTGGAGCAGCTGAGGTCACTTGGTCTGTTCAGCCTGGAGGAGACTGAGGGGAGACCTCACTGTAGTTACAACTTTCTTGTGAGGGGAAAAGAAGAGCGTACACTGATACCTTCTCTCTGGTGACCAGTGACAAGACATGAGGGAACAGCCTGAAGTTGAGTCAAGGGGGGATTTATGTTGGATTTAAAAAAAAGATTCTTCCCCCAGAGGGTGGTTGGGCACTGGAACAGACTCACCAGGAAAGTGGCCGCAGAACCAAGCCTGCAGAGCTCAAGAAGGATTTGGATAATGCTCTTGCCACATGGTGTGACTCTTGGGGCTGTCTTGTGCTATGCAGGGCCAGGACTTGGACTTTGATGATCCTTGTAGATCCCTTTCAACTCATCTTATTCTGTGATATTTTGATTTTGTGATTCTGTGATTCTGTGAAACGGGGTTGTTGTTCAGCTCTGTGTGTTTCAGCACTGTTTTCATTCACTACTCCTGAGAGAGTGTTGTGTCAGACTTGTAAGGGTGTGGTTCAAAAACTTGCTTAAGAGTGACTGCAATAATCAGTAAGCATATAGGCATAAATTGCCAATATTACATATTGAAAGTCTTGAAATATTTATATGCATTAAATATGCTAGGGTCACAAGTAGAATCTATTTTTATAACTACAGTACTATGAAGTCTCTGTGGGATCAAGGACACTGCTGTCTTGTTCAGCTGGATCAAAGGTATTCAGAAGCCACATTGTGTCATCAGAGCTAATGCTACAGCCTCAGTGTTTTCAGTAGGTTTTCTGGGGCAGGGTCAAGACATTGTTACTACAGCAGAAGAAAGAAACCTTCAGCTGGATCAGAAGAACTAAGAGGAGTGAAAACTCTGGAAACCTTAATTTCACCAAGAAACTAAGCAGAGGAGGTTCTAAAAAGATGCAGGCAGAAAACTTGCTAAGTCGTAATTTGGGATTTAACATATTTGGTACAATTTAAAACAGTGTACAGCTTGAAACAGAATTTTGCACTATTTGAACCACAAAGCTACTGTTCAGCCTTCAACATTTCTGGTGAATCAGGAAGTATTTTGGCCAACCATTGGACATTCCTGTTGACCACCAGATATATTCTATTGATCTACGCTTTTATTGAACGTAAAGGCAACATAATGACTGATTCTTATACTTCACTAGACTTCTACTGATCATTAACACAACCTCATGGCCTGCTGATGGTACACAGAGCACAGCTTGGCAGCCTTAGGAACAGAAATGAACCTGTTGTCTGACAGAGGAAGAGGGATAGGAGTTTGTGGAGCAGGCATCTGCATCCAGGTTGTTGTCCTAACAGACTGTGAGAGGTGAGAGATGTTCTTGTCATCTTCTGGTGGCCTCAGCAGTCTGTTTCAGCAGTACATAGCAGCACGCAGCAAGTCACAAAGCAAGTAATAACAATACTGTTTGCATCCCCTTGTTAATCACATTTCCCCCTCCTCTTATCTCATTCACAAGTTGTCTTGATGTCTTGGTGCTGAATATGGGAGAATTTGATTCAGGCAAATATTTGAACCTCTGTAAAACATAAGACTCCTTTTCAAGTGTCAAAAAAAGAGGAAAAACATCAAGGGAAACAGGAAGACCATACCGAAGGAGGGGTCATGGGCAGCATCTACATCTAAAGTAATAACTTTCTATTCTACAAGGAAGTGGGTGTTGAAGAGATTTTTTTTCAGTGCCTACTTCTGCTGCAACAAGCCAAACACCTTCCACACTTCAATCAGTTCTGGAGATCTCTGTCATTGTAAAGATCAGTCTTCAACCAATCTGTGTAAGCAAAGAAACTCTCGTCAAACACTGAAGTCTCTAGTGACCAGGAGTAGCCTATCTGCTTGATTTTAAGTTTAGAAAACTGGTAGAAGACGCAAATTAGTGTGAAGAAGCAAAAAGTGTATTAGCAAAAAAGAAGCAAAGAAGTGGTCAGGAGAAGGACATTCCAAGGTCTTCATCTTCTCTTAACAGCTGTGGGAATCACATAGAAATATCATGTACTAATGGTGTTAACAAAAACCAGACAGTGTCTTGTAATACCAGGACAGCTCTGCTCCTGAAAACCTAGAGGTTTATGGAGGTTGAGTTTGGTTTGGAGCACTGTATGAAATCTCAATCAAATTAAAAATAATATTCCCAATCAAAAGGCCAGACACAGCAGGGTAGAGAACCCCAAATTAGCAAATTAGTGTTGTAAAAGAGAGCAATAAAATTTGAGTCAGGGTAAAGCAGATTAATAGGCCTCGACCTGTCCTGGCTTCTGAGAGTACAATGTCACCATCCTTCCTGATGGAGGAGGAGGGAACCATGACAGAGCCCTGAGTTGCTCTTACACTTGAGTGTGTGCATTGTCGGAGGGCTCCCACAGGCTTCCAGCACCTGAGTGGCTTTGGCGTTCAGCTGCTGGGCTCACAGAAACAGAAAGGACAAAGTTAGAGTTCAGGCCAGTTTATTATCAAGGATGGACATACCTACAGAGACCCTCTTACCAAGCCTTAAGCTTTCAAAGAGTCCATATTTGAAGCAGTCAGGCTCATTTTCAGTCAAAAAGGAAAGGTGGACATATTTTTAGGATGCAGTTGACCTTAGCTATTTTAGACATTTACTTTAGTGATGAATTGCAGCCCAGAAACTCTCTTTGTTGATTGACAAGAAGCTAACTCAAAGTTTAGATGTTTTACTTGGTCAGATGAACCCTGACCCCGACACAGAACTGGCCATTATGAGTAGATGTATTTGTCATTTGCAATGTGCATCATACATGTTGTATGGTCTTTTCAATGTCCTTCTATGTGCTTCTGACCCTTAAAGATCACCCACCATGAAAATTTCTGGCCCACATTTTTCAGCTTTTCTTCTGTGTTCTCTTACTTCCCCCCCTCCCCCCCCCCAAAATACTCATGTGCTTCCACTCTTAACTACTTTTGTTTAACAACACTATCCTTATTCTCCCCCTTCTAAAGTAAATTGAATGATCTATATGCAGGGGTGAAAGGAGAAGGTTTTCTTTTGATCCAGCAATCGTCTCCTCTAGTTTCTTCTCTTGTATCTGGCTGCATGGGTCAGAGGCACATGATTTTCTTTGTGTTTCTACTATAGTGCCTGGTACAATGGAGCCTGCTCCATGGCCAGAGCTCTAAGGCACAATGGTTGTACAAAGAACGGGGGAATAATGAATAGTAAATGAGGTAAGAACTTAGTAAATAGAGAACCATGTCGAGGGAGAGAGGGGTGCAGGGGCAGAGATATGAGAGAAGGCCAGAAACAAAGAGAAGGGGAGAAAGAACCAGCAGATACAGTGAGAAGCATTGGAGACTGAGGGTTAAAAGTCCAGTGTACAGGAGTAGAAGTGAAATGGAAAATAAAAATCAAATGTGAAAAAGTATACTGTATGAAAATAGTCATGAAAGGTAAATAACATGAGAGTAGTACAGAAATCCCCAGATGGATTAAAAAGCCCCTTAAATACTCAGGAGAAAATGGAGTCAAAAAACCAGAGGCAAGGAGGACAAAAAAGGCATGGTATGCCTTGGGATAAACTGATTGAGTCCAGTCCTTTAAGAATACAATGTTTTAAGCTTAATTTTTTTTTTTTTTCTTTTTTTTTTTTTTGTTTTGTTTTGTTTTTGGTTTTTTTTTTTGGTTTTTTTTTTACATTTATTCAAAGCTTCTTGCAACAGTATCTTTATCAGCTTATTTTCCAAGGTGATAGAATATCCCCTTTTTCCACCTTGTTGCTCTGCAGTTTATATTCGGAAATGACTGAGTGTTAGTGGGCAAAGATAAAATCCACATGATGAATTTTGCAACCTAAGAGTGACAATGTTCTGTGCTGCCATGTCAGCCAGAGCTTGCCCTTGGATGCACAGCTCTCACTGAGCTACAAGTGTACTATAGAGGGTAGGGTTTAGTACTGCTCTCCAGCATACAATTAACACAGAAGGTCTATACATTATCTCATCTTGCATTTCTATTATTTGCAGCTTACTGTTCAACTGAGCATGTATCATTGGTTAATTAATGCTGCCAACACTCTGCTCCACTAAATGATTGTTTAGCCTAGAGTGGAATAAAATACTACAATGACGAATACAGTATCATTATGTAACAGAAAATTAAAAATCTGATAATTTGATTGGAAGTCTCAGGTGAGTTTTTTGTATAAAAGTGTTAACCTCAAGTAGCTATAAACAGGTAAATGTTTTATTCAGCTGACTGATAAGGAATAAATGCTTATGATATAAATTATGTATAATTAATACTCCTGGGATAAAAAAATGTATGCTAATAGGTTGTCAGTTAATTAGGAAAGGAATATGAGGTAAACAAAGGTGATTAGAATATACCCTGGGACTATAAACAGAAAATGTGCCTTAAATAATCTGTAAAAAAACCTCACACATTAAACAGCAAATACTTCAGTTTTAATTCAGAGCAAAACCATAATGCTTTACGTTGAAAGGCACAGAGGAGATGTTAAATGAAGAAGCAGCTTGTGATAAAAGATCTAGAGGCTGTAGAGTAACTCACCTTCCCTGCTCTGCTTTACCTTGGTTTGTGTATTTTCTTGGTCTATCCTCAAGTAAAAGAAGGCTAAAATAAGCTTTGTAAAAAATATGGCAAATAATGTGCTGGAGGACCAATTTTAGCTCATAAAAATGACAGCTCTTAATGGTTAGTCTTAAATCTGCAACATGGGAAATGTTCCCCAAATCAGTTTATGCTTCTTACCTGTCCTTTGACTCACTGATCCTCCTTGCTTCTGCCAGTATCTTTATGTGATAAATGAGCCCATCCTCTTTCCTGCCATTCTGTAATTTCATTTGCAGTAGACATTTGAAATATTTTCTCATGAAACAGGACTGAAGTGCAGAAAGACATGGCAGAGATGAATGCTCATTACAATCTCACCCAAGCCTTTCCTTTGTGTTAAGAAGGGAACAGATCTGCATTGCTGACCAAAACCAGGCATCCTGGACAAAAATGAAGATTCATCTGCCCTGTGCCTTGTTTAGGACAGCAACAAAAAGCAGCTATCAAGGGAAGAGTTTAAGAATGGAACAAGTATATATGGCACTTTTAGTACTCTCTTCGCCTTCAAACACTTACAGCTTGTGGGTTTCCTGACCCGGATATATATGCTAATCTCCAACAAATTTATTCTTCATTAGTCTGACCATTCCTCCTTTGAATGTATGTAAACATTAGCTATTCCTGAGAATGGTGAGACCACCAGCAAACCCCCCAGCAAATGCTGAGTGGGGTCAGTGCAAGACACTCCCTGCAATGCCATGCAAACTAGAGTGCCATTGCCTAAAGGAACATAGTCTTATTATGGGTGCAGACAGAAGGGAATTTTTGGATTGTTTAAAATCCTGCCACTTGAACTGGCTAGTGGGTAGGAGAGGACTCAGTGCCAGCCACTGGAATGAGAGGCTGTCAGCCTAAGGGGCTCACTGGTCCCCATTCCAGTGACTGTCTAAGAACAGCTACTGGGGAAACCTGAACTGGGGGTTACATACTCCGCCAGTGGATTTCAATCCAGGTAGCTGGAGAAGGTGAACAGGACTGAGCCTCTGTGCTGTTCATGTGTTTTGAGTGGAGTGTGTGCTCGAGTGGGTGTTAAAGGCTCTGTTCTCTGTGCTGATCCATGGGGCCAGCCATATGTCTGTGTGCTTGTGTGCCTTCTGGGAATATGTACCCATCTGCCTTGCCACTGCCTGGACCTGGAGACTTGCTGTTGTGGCAGCCTTGCATGCATGGGAACAGGAGTGACCCTGGGGCAAGAGGGATCCCCACGGGGGCCAGAGCCACTGCATTCTCTTACCTCTAACAGTACACAGCTGCAATGCACAGCCTACAACAGAACATGTTCATGCCTCGAGGAGCTGCACAGGTCAGGCACACACTGCTGGCTGCTGTTTTTCCTGAATTGCTCTCCTCCTACCTTATTTGACAGCCTCAGGTTCATGTCTCAGAACAGACAGTGAAAGCTGGCATCCACCTCCTCTCTATGTGCCTCTCATGAAAGTTCATGCAAGCAGTGCTCTGAGAAAGCTATCAAAGTGTGGAGGGATCACCACAAAACAGAGCCCTCTGGGAGTCACCACCTGCTTTCTGCAGCAAACTGCAATTACAGTGGTGGCTATGGTACAGACAGACACAGCTTTCCTCCTGCAAAACACCGTCCCCTTGGAAAATGAGTTGAGTTGCCTTAAGAACTGCTTTTTGGAGCTTTTAAAAACGACTATAGGGGAGTCTAATGCTGCTGCATTTCCAACTATATTCTTCAGGTCTCATGAGATGAACTGAATCAGGTCAATGTTGTTTTCCGAAGGTACAAAAAAGAACATTCTCCTGTCCTTTACACAATTTAGTCATAAACCTGACAAGAAACTTTTTGCAAGCATGTTCATCCTGCAGGGTGTGTCATTACCAGTTTCTCAGTGAATTAAAAATATAACTTTAAAAAAATTATTGTAGAAATCGGTGCCAAATTTCCCATGAAACTCATCTCCATAGAGTGATGTAATTCCTGATGGAGTGGCTTGGTAAGTTTGGTATGTTTTCTTATACTTAGGATCAGTTCAGGAAGTTAGATCTCCATTGTATATTGTACAGTTATGTGAGGGAGTAGCATGGGCTGGAGTTGTGGAGCCAGACCTGAGGATGTGGAGCCAGCACTGGCTGTGCCCTCACCCACAGGACACAGTCCCAAGGTGCTGTAACAGAGTCCATTGACACACCCAACACAGCAAGTGGTGAGTCAGGGCCAGAGCACAGGCAAGGCCTCCAACCAGCATTAAAAGGAGATGGAGGCAGAGATGGAGCTGGAGATCAGCACTGCTGCACCATCACTGGGATGGGCACTGAGGGCCCTGGGGGGCTGCAATGTGGTCCTGAAAGGGTGGAGTGAGGTCCCAGGGAGGCTGGGATGGAACACTGCTGTTTGTGCCCTCAGGGCCCTGACAGATATGTATTGGGTGATTGCTTAAATCATGTGAGATAAAGAAGTGCCATAAATTTATTATTAGTAGTAATATTTATATCCCTGTACCACCTACACAGACTAACAGACAATGACCTTTCCCAAGAGTAGTAGGAGAAGTGATATCTGAATGACGAAGAGTAGAAGACAACCAAATATATGCATTTTCCCTGAGATTTTATCCACACAAAAATAAAATCAAGTTAATCTTGGCTTGGGTCAACATATTTTTCAAGATATCAATTGTTGTCTTTAGATATGGTAACTTCATAATGATACAGAAATCTACAGAATATGATATAGCAAAAAGATGTCTAAAACAAAAGAGAATCTCATGAAGACAGATAGCTTTGCTGCATGGTGCAGATGTGGCCAAATACTTGCATACATTTGGGCTATCTGAAAGTGGCATTTGATTTCACCCAGGTATCAAGCTACCATATAAAGTATCTGAAATAAAAAGTCTTTCAAGCATAGTATATGACCCCTTCAGCTCCTTTTAATGCATGGAAAATAGGAAAATACTTTCAGAAGGAAGCCTTTTAAGTTGTAAGACTTGCAAGCATAACTCAAAATATAAAAGAAGATATCTGACACCTGGATCTGTTCAAGTTCACATTTTGAATTATCTCAGCACCCCAAATTAATTGTGCATTTTCAAGATTGCTTTTGCACAGTTTATATGCCAATAACTAAGACCATATCTATTTTCTTCCACCGAAGGATAGGCTGAAGATGGGAAACACAAAACATTTTGCCAACCTTAAATATGGAGGTTTAAAATTACCAAATGTAAAGCTCTAACAGTGGGCTTTTAATTTGGCTCAAGCTTTCAGAGTCTGGCAGGCTGATGAAGTGCAATTGCCATGGGTGAAAGCAGAGCATCAATTAACAGACACATGCAAGGTTGGCACCTACCAAAAATTCACCCTGAAAGATTTAAAGACAAATAACTCAGTGATCAGACACACCTGGAAATCTTGGAACAAACTTCACAGAGTTATGAAAATTAAACCCACTAAAAACTTCCAGTTGAGTATCTGGAACAATGCTATGTTGAGGCCAAGGAGGGAAATGATACTGTGTATTACTTATTGTAAATAGCAGATTATTTATGGAGCAGATTTTAAATAAATTTCTAGTGATACAAAAGACAGTCAGTGTTACAGGTACAGAGCACAATAGCCAGTCTGTTTCAAAAAAGGTTTTCTGAAGACTGAAAGGATCTGAATCAAAGATATTGACGTCTGTAAAAGTTTTTTCCATTTACTTCAAAGTGCTTGGAATCAGACTAACAGCTTGAGAAGTCAGATTAAAGCCTTCACAGATGTACAGGGGTCTCTGGCTTCTCAGATGAGTTCAGCCTATATTTCAAGGCATTTTACCATTGAGTAAAAGGTAGAAGTAAAAACAAATACTTACAAATACTTGGTGTTTGTCTTAAAATGATTCAGGATGTAAATCTGTTTAAAAACACTAAATCAACTCTGACTTTTTTTTGAATTTTTGAAGGGTCTTGTGAAGGCTTTGTGGTAACAAATAAAATTCCTTAAGTAGAACTAAGTCAACTCTGAGACGTGTGAAAATGTTGTCCTCAGTGAACTGAATAACTGCTCCCCAGCACTAGTTCTTGTGCATTTTAGTCATATCTTTTAGATAGTATATTAAGAAAACTCTAAGAAATTAAAATGTACTTTCAAAGAACATATTTATATGATCAACTTTCTTGTTACCAGAAGAAAGTTTATGTGGATGAATTCTTGAAAGGCAAGACCAAGCATAGAAAATGTCTATTCATGATGAAAATGTTACCAGCCTATTGATCGTTCTTTTGATGAAAATGCAGAAACTTCTTCATTATGAAAGACAATACGTTACAGACACTGATATATTTCAGAGTTTAAAAAATTGCTTTCTAATTGAGTCAGTATTGCTTGGGCCCCAGTTCAATAAAGCACTTCAGAGTGTGTCAGCCTTTAAGTTTGGTAGGGTTTATATGCCAGTGACTTGATCTTGATCATTAGCCATTAAATAAATGCTTATATGCTTTGCTGAACAGTGCTGATTTTTAAGCACATAACACTGAAAGAAGCCCCAACAATACACCCTTTTTATACTGGTCTTCTTGCCTCTCACTGAAAAACTCCTCTGGTTTTCTTTTCTCAGTCTCTCTTCTTTTTAGATTGACTGTATTTGCCAGTTCTCAGAGACTCCAAAAGGTTTTGAGGGACTGCACTAAAAACGTCAGGGCTTCCACTGTCTTCCTTGAGTTACAGTGCTGTGACCTTTATTCCTTCCCAGCATTTTCACTGGCTTACAAACCAGTTCACATAAGTAAATAAACCACATATTGGTTTTATGCTGTATCTAATTAAGTGTATACAGGTGCTTTTGTCTATGCTACTAGTCTTAAATTTGAGTTTGGGAAGAGCTACTCAGAGCTGAACCCTCCAGGAATATGTTATGTAAAAAATAATTGTGATGGTTGTTTTAGCATTAATTTTAGCCAAGTAATGCTCTGTATATGATACTGAAGATTAAATTCACTCTATTAAATCTCTAGCAAATTCTGGATTGGCAGCATTATTTGAAATTTCTCAACACATTACGGTTTAACTCTCTTTAAATTAGTTGTTCTGAGCAGAGTCTGTTGTGGAAACTGAAGATGACAAATTAAGAGACATTTCAGATACAGATAAATCTGTCAGGTTCAAAGTAATTTTTGAGAGAGTCAGAGACTTATGGAAGGCTGGTATGTTACAGCTGAGACTACAGAAGGGCAGAGCCCAGGTAGGCACAAACAGGTACAGCCTTCTTGATGTCAGGAAAAATATTCTGATTTGAACCAGCTAAGATCTTGCTATCTGTAGTTTGGCTTAGGAGACACAATTTGTTCTGGCCCAGAGATTCAATTCTGACTTTGAAATAACTTTTTTTTGAGGGGGGGTTGAAACCAAGTGTTATTGCCAAAAGAGCTTTGGATTTCATCTGAACTTAGTCATGCTGGATTTTAGACTATGTCTCTGCCCTTTTCTTGGATAGGTCTAATAATTAATACTCTGAAATAAGATGTGTTTTTTAATTCTTCTGTTTCTTTGGCTGCACAGGTGTGGTATGATCTATGTCTGACTTTTATTTGTAGGTCTGCTTCAGGAGAAGGGAGAAATGAAAGGAAGAATAAACATGTGTTAGGAGCAGCAAAAATAAAAGAATATTTAAATGATTTCAAATGGATTGTAAAGTGTTGAATCATAAAGGATTGGCAAAAAAGCCCTCTCCTCATGAGGTCTGGCTAATATTAGGAATTATTGCCTCAAACGCTGCAGGTGTGGATCCATTTCTTTCATTGCTAGCAAATGGGGTTGCAACTGCTTTTGACAATGTAAAAGCTGCACAATCCCCGTGCCCCAGGGCAGACAATGATGTTGGTGAGATGCTGATTTTAGGATAGAAAATTACAATGGTTATATAGTAAACAGCACCTGGAAGTTTACTAATGATTTTTTCAATTAACAGCAGCACTATGGTCTGATTATTCATGCATGCTTTCTATGAAAGGAAAGAAAAGAGGCAGATGTTGAAAAGAATCATCGGTTGAGGGATATTTTTAATTTTTTTTTTGTAACTGGAGGTAGAGCCTCCTTCCTGTTATCACTACTTCTGATAATGATATGTCAAAACGAATGAATTAAAAGTTTTTAAAAAGTTTAAAAATGTTTGGACTGTTCTACTCTCTGATTAACTCCAAATACTCACATGAAATGTGCATGAAAATGGACAAGTATGTGTATATATGTGTATGAATCTTTACGCAAACTTTATTCTCTGCTTGTGGCTGGATATGTAGTTTTGGCATCCAAGTAAGAAAAAATAAAAAAAATCCCACCAAAAACTGCATGGCCATGCAGTTCTTCAGCTTTAACTACTGGATCATCTATGATAATAATGGCTGGATCTCTCCCCTTAGAAGTCCACCAGGTGTGCACCTGCCAGGTTAGTTATTTTAGAGTGCTGAGATTCGAAAACACTCCACCATCTGCAGCATAAATTTAAAAGTACAGTAAGGCATACTGGTACCTCATGTATTTTCTCTCTCTCTCTAGTCATCATTTATTTTCACAGCTGTTCTCGACCCACTGCCAAGCGAAGACCTCTTCAGTTTCTGTTCTATCATATTGAGGCTTAGTCAGTATCTTAACAAAGACTGGGTGAGGCAATGCTCATAAACCACAAGCTTTCTTTTCCTTTAACCCTTTGTAAATTGCCACAGCTAAATCTTTTGGAAGTCTCCCAAATGTTCTCGTCTTTTCTCTGCAGTAGGCTGTTGCACATTATTCTTAGAGGACTTCTAGCCTGATATTGCAAATCCATGAAATTATAGCAAGAAATTACTAGGAAACTTTGGATATTCATGCTAATATGTCAAGACGCAGCTCTTCTGGGGTTTGTTGGCCACCAATCTTGAGTTTATAAGGGCAGGTAAAACCATGCATGTTTTGTTCTTATCTCTGGTCAGACAGCTTGTACAAAAGTTGTAAAAGACCTTGCCATGAGTTTGATAATATGGTGAATGTGAACTAGGATAAATCCATTCTCTGAAGCAAGGCCAGGGTTGGACACACTATGTGCTGTTGTCTGTACAAACTCCTGGTTTGCCACAGATTAAAATTTCTGTGTTGCTTTTCCGGATAATGTCCAGGAGAAGCAAGTGAGACTGAAATTAAATCTTTTAGTACTGGCTAAATGATTGCTGGATTTTTCAAACATTTTTGGTATTTTCTATCTGCAATGCCAGGTTACTGCCTCTAGTCTTGGAAATTGTTTTGGACCTACCCAAAACCTAGCTGAGAAAGATGTCAGGCACAAGCCAAGGAATGGCAGCAAACACTGGACCAGAACAGGTTGATGATCTGCAAGGTAGGATTCATCCCATCACCCTCCCGAAAGAGCAGCTGGGGGAAAGGGCAGTGATGAATTGTTTGGTCTGACATGACACAGGACCCTCCTGTGTTCTGAATGTCCTTAGCTGGGCAGTTATCTCTAACTGATGTAATTCAGGCCAGGGAAATGACTGGTCTCATGAAGGTAACACTATGCTTTTTCTTTGTGTGTTTGCATATAGATAGGAAAATCTTTTTTTAGATTTCTTCATCTCCTTACTTTAGTGGACATTTTGGCTCCCTAATTACTCTGGACTCTCGTGGGCTTTTAATTTCTTAGTCAAATTAGGACACATCACAGTTTCAGGTTTAACTTTCACATTTGGAAAATACAAATATACACTTATATATATAATCTATTATCTGTCTATCTAAATCTACTCAGAGGCAATCTGAGGATATAAATGCCTCTCTGAGAGATGTTGTCTTGCAAATGAGAATGTCTGACATTGTTAATGAAGTCAGCTGTAATAGTTCAGGTATGCAAGTAATTGTCTAGTCACTGGACAGGTTCTTTCTCAGTTAAATTTGGGTGCTGTTCTGGCCAAGAGCATCATTCTTTTATGAGCTGAATATAATATACATTGTGTCTGTCCAAGTACACAATGCAGCATGAAAAAAGGTTGAATAATATTAACATAGAGACATGGGAACATCTAGATACTTAGACTTTCATTTACATAGTCCAGTTAAACTGGAGATACGCACACACGTGTATGTAGTATGGATTAAAAGAGCAAATAACAAACTTTAATGGCTCAAAATTCAAGTAAGACAAATGAAGTCGCGTAGCTTTCAAGGCAGTTGTCTGAGTTCAGTGAACTGCCTCCTGGACTTTGGACAAAGGACCTTGTTTGTGCAGGGACAGATTACAAAGCGAGAAGGTTGAGGGAAGCTGGACTCCATCCCACTCCAGGCATCCACAGGATGTGGTTGGCATCTTTTGTAGTCAGGTGAAGAGAAGGTGGCAATGTGGCTGTGTGGTCTCTCCCATGTCCAATTTTCTCTACGTCAAGTTCCAGTTCCTTGCCAAACCAAATACTTTCTCTGTCTTGTGAATCCCACTTGAATCCCTTAATTTTAAGGCCTTTGAAATGCTGAATTTTCAAAATAATTTGTAATTGCTCTTTACCAGGTAGGATAATTGTATTGTGTGTAATTATTATCCAGATATCAGATAAAAGACAATTAATTGCAAATATCATAGCAAATGAAACCTTTGAGACAAATTATTCTCTCTCAGGTTCCTATGTCAAACCAAATGTTTAGCAAGAGTACTATGCACATTGTACAAATTATTTTGTATTCCTGTTGAGCATTACTTGGAATCATCCTCATTTGTCAAGAAAGCTCTGGCTGACTTGGATTTTCTGACTTATCATTGTTTTGCATTTTTTCTCAAGGGAAGATCCTGCAGTCAAAGAAGCTAATCTGAAGGAAGAGAGTGTGCAATTTAAATAATGCAGAAATAGGATCCTTAGGATCTGGTAGGCATGGAGAGATGTCAAAGATGAAGCAAGTTATTATGCTCTTATACTGCAGTGAATTAAGTCCATCAGCATACTGATTCAACTGTGAGCTCCACAGAGGGTATGAACGGTGAGGCTTGTTCAGCTGGGGAAACTGTCTTTATGGTTGGTGTAGAAAAATCAGGGATATTCTTTGGTGCTATTTTGAGGATCAACTCACAGAGTTGTAGCTGATGAACAGAAAAGGGTATAAAAAAGTATATTTTAATAAGCTCAATTAAACCTGTCTTATGGTGATACATGAAATATTTGGAGTGTAAGGACACACTTTGCCACCTGTAACACTGCATTTTTGCATCTTGATCAATCAAACCAGGACAGTGTTCTCTGGCTGTGAAAGCCATGGACCATTTGGGAACAGTTGTGCATGTTGTTGACCTAGAATAAATGTAAGACCAATAAGAGTGCACCGGCTTGTGCTTATATTTGCTGCCCTTGTGAATACTGTTGAACTATCTTTAAATTCATTTGCTTCGGCTTGGGGCCTAATCCTGCCAAGCACATTTTTAGCATGTGATCATGTGCCATCACTGGGAATAAACCAAAATAAACAGAATCTGAGTGAGCTCAGTGCCTCTGTAAACTGGACTATTTATTAACATGAGGGGCTTTAGTTCAGTAGCATTTGAAAATTATGCTCACCTTTTCATTTCCTTTGGGTTTTTTGCCGCTGTTCTGGAAAATGTTACATCACAATATGCAAACAGACTATAATATACCTGAACCATGGAAAGGGTACCAGTAATAGCCAAATCCTCACTTTTATATCCCAAAGAACGGGAGAGGTCAGAAAGATAATATTTGGACTGACAAAACAGATGTTAAAATGTTACACTAAATAGAAAAGATTCCTCTGACTATCTAAAACTGTAATTGCAAAACTATTTTAAGGTCTTTACTAACAAATGCAAGTGATTAAAATTACTAGAATGATATACTTTCTGCTTTTGTGTTTCTGGTCATAATTATGTTCTCTCATGTCAAGAGTAGACTCCACTTTACTGTCCTTGGTTAGTTCACCATTCATAGTCAGCCAGTACCCATTGACAGATTTACCCAGCAGAAAATACCAAATGGGAACAATGACAGCTGAGCCAAATACATTTAAAAAGAAATAGCAATTTTCCTGTGTTCTGCACTACCTGACAAGCAGCACTTTGTTAATCTGTGGAGTGGGAGAAAACCATGGAGAGCAAAGTACAAAAGAAGAAGGTGGTAGTGATGCTGTTGGTGTCACTCTTCTTCTGAGTCAGATCTGAACTTATGCCCCCGCCTTGTGTTAGGTAGCATGGTGCTGCTGAGATTGCTGTGTTTCAGCTGAGATATCAAATAAAGGTCCCGACCTTGTTCTCATTAGAGATCCCTGGATACTTGTTCTCATTAAAGATCTCCTGGCAGTTTTCAAAAGGGAAAAAGTGTTAGCCCCAGTGTCTTGGCCAAATTCCAGCTTGGGTAATTACGTTCTGCCTACCTAAATTCCCTTGGCTGTTTCAATTCAATGCTATTTTTAATTTCTTCCCTAGACCTGTATGTAACATCGTCATGTGTTGGGAGACAACTTCCTCTGGCACCCAGGATTTGTTTGCATGTTTGAGGTAGAATTGAAATTTGTATATAATAATAATTTGTTACATCAACAAAGGACTAAAAGTCTTATCATTTAATGGAAAATAATTTTTAGAATGTAATGTAAGTCTTTAATGTCTTGTAATGATCAGTTTCACACAACTATTTCTACTAAGAAAATACTTTTTCAAATGGATAGTTTGAAGGCACCGTTTACATAATTTTAGTCAATACTTTTTTAATCAAATGATGTAGTGTGTATTGAATATCAATACCCACAGAATATGGGAAGACACGCTCAGCTGAGAAACCATTTGTTTATTCATTTCTTTATGAGCATGAAGAAACAGAACATGGAAGATGAGTGCGGAGAGAAGGGTACTGACATAGTGTGCTTTGAATGACCTGTTTTCAGAAAACCATTCTATAGAAAGAACATGAGCCCATCAAATACAGAAGATGTTAGTCCCATCACTTATAATCTTAATGGAAGATTCTCTGTAGTGGTATAGGCAATGCAAGAAGAACCCACAGAGAATAAAATAATTAGCATTAATCAAATATAAAAGGTGAAAGTCCTCTTTGAGGTTCCAGCCTCTTAGGATATTAGCAATAAACCCAAGTAAGACTACTGAATGAAGTGAATACCTTTAAGTACGTGCTCAAACACATTTCACAAGGTTTGGAAGAGTAGTTGGTTTGGTATGGCCTTTCATGGGCAGAAGTCACTCACAGTTAAAAGTTAAATTTCCTCAGTGATCCATGTGAAGATAGCACAATCCCCAAAGGCTGGTGGTTGGCACATGGAAGAGTTATACCTGTGGCTGGCTGATGCAGTGGCTCTTGTCCTACCCAGTCCAGCTGAGTTCAGGTGTGTGTGATTTGTGCCACTGTTCAGGACTGGTAAATTTTGGCTCTCTGTGCAGTCAATGGAAACAGCTTCAGACAGACTACTGCAAATGCAACTTGGGTTTCTGAGCAAACTCTTGTAACAAAGGACACAAACCCAAGCACTTACACACATCTTTTCCGAATGGAGGTTGCAATATACATACAGGAGCTGTTAAGCTTTTGGGGGATTTCTCATGCTAGCTATTTTTTATTCAGGGAAGCACTTTTGTTTGTTTCTTTGTATTCCACTTTATCACTGAGTTGCAATTTGTGAAAGAAAAGGATCCTGTAAGGATGAGAAAAAGGGATTGTGGGCCTGATCCCACCTGGCACTGTCTAATGTTTTAGTTTTGTGAAAGCTGAGGGTATTGAGTTGCTTGTTTGCAGAAATCCACTTCTGTCCAAATGTTGAAACTTTTGGTAGGAAGAAATTGTTTTGGGGTTTTTTTACTTGCTTTCAAGTCTGGAGGGTTTATTCAATACCTGGTTGCTTTTTTATTTGTGTTATTAACTTGATGTTTTACTGATCTGTTTGCACAAATTCCTCAAAATTGCACATTATTTTCATTATAATTTGTATCTGTTTTTTAAAAAAGAAAACCTCACCAGAGCTGTTGCCATGAAAATAAATTAAAATTGAGACGTCTATAATTACAATATTAGCCTGTAATTATTACTAGAAACTACAATAGAGTACACAGCAATAAAATAGGAACAAGAGTTGAATAACTCACACACTCCAGCTTTGTTGAGTAACACTAAGCAATTAACTGCAAACTAAGAAGTAACCAGAAATCCTGAACCAGACTCCCATTTGGACTGAAGTCCCTGTTCTGGATAGTCCTGTAATGTGAGATCACAGACTTTTCTGAGAACCTTACAAATAAGCAGGCCCTGGGAGAATGGCAGGTGGAATGAAATGTGGTCTGAAACTCTCTGGTGTTAGTATCTAAAAATCACCACCTCGCAGGGACCGGAAGGACACAGCTCCACCCAAGGCTGCTGGGGAAGCTCCTCTTTGCCTTAGGGCGGTGCAGAGGTAGGGACAGCAGTGCTGCATCTGAAGAGACAGCTCTTTCTTCTCTCTTTAAAGGGGCACCCTGAAATCCCACAAGGTATGAAGAAGCCTGCCTAGGAACAGGATCCCACACCAGATATGATGCTTATGGTACCTACTACCGTGTGACATTTAAGGGGATGGGTGATACCTACTGGGCTAGAGGATGAATATGTGACAGTCTTGATCTCATCTACCCTTAGAGCACTCTTCTGAAGTGTAATTGAAGACAATGGGAACATAGGACCAATTTTATGACTATTTTTGTCCCTACCTATTCATACTTCTCTGCTTTTTGAAGTCCATCTTAGCACATCTTATGGTTCATGGAAAGTCCCAAGTGATTTATCTAAAGTCTGCTCTTGGGTAGAAAATAGCAAACAGAAAACAAGGCTAAAGGTGTAACACAAAGACTGATGCCTTTTTTTCTGGCCAGCACTTCTCCCTGTTGAAAAGGGACATTATTTTTGCTGAAATGAGAGATAGATATACTCTATGGGGCTTTGCTAATTTTTCCAATAAATTAATTTGAAACAGAAATAACATTAAAAAATATCCTTCCAAAACTGGTAGCAGGGAAGAATACCATGAGCTTCAAATTTCAATTTCCCCTATTAAGTTTTATTTTCCATGAATTTTCTGCAGCTTGAACAGTGTTCGTAATTTTACTTCCTTCTTAAAATAAGTCAAGGATTTAAAAAACAAAGTATATAAAGAACTTTTCCAGAAATTTGGTATTGCTACATAACAGACCTGTGCTGGGGCTGCTGTTTGTATCCTGAATATGGCCTAGTTTTTGGATGGCTTTATCAATATGAGCTGAGACCTGTCCCACACCATCTTGACAGCCAGCAGGACCTGAGACAGGTAACTTCAAGCTTTCTTGAGTTTGTTTCAATTAAAGGCACTGTTTTACATCTGCTTAACATAACCTAGAATGAGAAAATGAGTCTTAGAGCCACACATGATACTACTTCAGATGTTCCTGTTCAATACTTAGGAGGCAACAAAAGTCAGGATTTTTCTTCCATCCTAATTACTGAGGCAAATACAATCTCTAGGACTAGTAAGAAAGCCTGCTCCAGGGGGAAGTGGCATTTGATATCTGTGAGGAATATTCAAAAAATATTGTTACCCTCTTGCCACAGAAGCCAAACCTGACCATATCTAAAAAAGATTCAAATGGAACTTGCAGGGGATATAAACCCCTGGGTTTACCCATCAGCTGTTCTTATATGATTGTCAAAGACTTGTTCTTAGTTTTCCACTGTGCAAGGGCTCAATTTGTACAATGAGCCAAAATGTAAGGTGTTGGTATCCCTTTCTTGCAGAGTGATCTCTGTTCAGGATCCTGAATGGAAATATTATTTGCCTAGTCAGCTTCCCTCATTCTGAAAGTCCCATCTTTCATGCTGAGATAAATCCATTTTCCACAAAGTAGAAGACTTATTCCATAGGAGTGTCTACCTGGAACAGCTAAACCAGAATGGCTAAAATATACCAATTTCTAGGATCACAATCCCAGTTGGTTTATTTTCTGCACATACTAGTTGATTCCTTGCTTTCTTGAAAAACTAATCATTATGGAAAAAAACTTATTATTTGAGAACAAAATATCTGTAAAAGGAGGAGAATTGGCATAATTATAGTAGAGCATCATCCCTGAGCAGACAAGCCCTAGGTGTGACAGCAAGTTCTTTGATCTACTCCAGGAACATGGTAGCCACAAGCTTGCTCTTCCCCTCAAGACAGAAAGTTGAATCACAATCTTTCCCAAAAAACTTTAATAAGCAAGAATTCCAAATCAAATTTTAAAACCTTATAAGGACACTACACCCCAAAGATACCAGTCACCATAGACATTTTTAACCAACTGTGTCTTATTTCAAATAATAACAGTAATTAAAAATACATATCTAAGAAGCCTGAACAGATTAGTTAAAGAGCATTTTAGGATTATAAAAGCACTTTCCGTTGCATCAACCAGATGTCATTTCAAGTGCTACTGTTTGGATTAATTAACTGAGTTCAGGACACCACATATATTAAAACTGCTAGTTGTACTACCCATCCTCCCCCATATCCTTTTGTAATTTGTTATTAAAATCTTGGCCAATTAGAAAAACACAATCTATTAAGTAAAACAGCACACTGAACCAATCAACAGTAATTACTCAGACTAAGATCCATTTAAATGATTTATGGCAGAAATTAAATGATTTTAAAATGCTTCATAAAGGTGTGGTATGTTTCACACATGCACATATACGGTATGCGGGATGTATGGAGTCTGCATTAAAATGCTACGATTAATTGCCTCACAGAAATGCCACAAATCGTGTATTTAGCAAAATGATCATTATAACAGGATATAATTGATTTAAAGCAGAAGTTTGGTTAAGGAACACAGCTATAAAGTGCTTCAGACTTTGGTGTAAGAGCAATTCTATCGCTCTTATAGAGATACTTAATTACTTTAATAAGTCTGTAAAATTATTTTATAAAGCAGTAGCTTTTAAATTACTTTCACCCTAGAAGAGATTATGATCACTTTATGGAATATAATGCAAATACATTTCTTAGCATATTAATAAATCTCAACATTTGCTGCATTCAAAACTGGAGGAAAAGTGCTGTCCTTATTTAAATATGGGTGGCCAACTTCTAGATTTTCTTTTAAGCTAAAATAAATTAAGTGTAGATTAACTAGTGTATGATAATGTTTCTTTATCTATACCAAAAAGCACAGTATAAGTTTGACCTCTTTAAACTGGATCAGTTCACCTGAGTTGGGCTCCATGTCTGGTCTGCTGTGCTGGCCCATGACAGGTGCTTGGTTTAGAATTTAAGAGCAGGGTATTAACAAATACTTTAATACTTTTGTCATCAGCCTTCCCACATGATAAGTCATCATTTTCTTCCCTTTACTGCTCTGGTAGATGCAAGACCTTCAACTGGAAGAGCTGCCCATTAAAGAACCAAATCCAAAATCAATGATGAAGAAATTCTTCAGTCATGTCAGTACCTTGGTGACTGTCAGAAGAGAAATTTACTTTTAGATATAGGATCTCATTACGTAGAATTGCTTAAATCTTAAAGTTAACATTTATTAAAAGATATCAGTGTAGCTACATAAAGCTTTGGTTTCTTTATTGTTACAAAGGATGACTTAACAGAAGAAAGGCATTGAAAGCCTTTGCAGGCTCTAGCAATTTACAGTGAATAACTAGGAATTAAATAGCTGATAAAAATTAAACCTGTTGTAAAAACCACCTAGAGTAATCATGAATTTATGACAGATCACCTTGGTCATTCATTTTAAAAATAAATTGTAAATTCAATAAAGGAATTTTTATTTGTATTTATAGACTTCATTTTTATTGAACCTCTCATGTGTTCTTTAGTGCATTCACTTTATTTGTGACACCATGACAAAGTTTCTAGATAATGATAAAATGTGATAGGATACAGGACTGTTTTATTTCAGTGTTTATCGACTTCCAGAATTGATATTTTCTATTGAAAATAGTACTGTGAGGTGTGATGGAACTGTAACATTTAATTTGAGGGCATGCCAATATAACAGAGGTAAGGGTGCTCCAGAGGTGCTACAGGGATGGTGTGACAGAACATCTGGTTTGTAAATGCACAGAAATACTATTACAAGCTTAATTGTGTTTGCAAAGGAAAGTATTTATTTATTTATTTATTTATTTTTAATAAGAGTCTGGCTGAGAGGGAACAGCCAATTTATCTAAAGTGAAACAAGAGCATTTTTCCTACTTATGCAGCCTCTGCCTATTTCAGGTTAAAGATGGGATTTTTTTTTTTTTAAAGTTAATGAAGCACACTTTCTCTGTAGTTCTCTTTTACCTCTCTTTGTAGCAAGTCTTTGATGGAATACTGATTAAGAAATATGATGCAGGTGATTGCATTCTTGGAGCAGAGTAGTTCCCTACCTGAAATGGACCATACAATTTCTGTGGTCACTGGAATCGGGTCTATAGAAAACACACATTCTGCTGAGTTGCAGACAAGTACTTTGAGAGCAAAACACATGGAAATCATACCCTTAAACCATCAGAGAAATCTAGGATGAACAAAAGACAACCCACATTAAAAGACAAGGAGGTCAATTTCTGCTTTCATTCAATCTACACAAAATGCAGATACAGATAGACAGCAACTATGTTATCAGATATGTGAAAATGTGCTATTTAAAAGATTTTTTTTCAAAATGTTCAGTTCTAACAAAACTTTAATGATTAATATGTGAATAAATTTGAATATATTATTTTTTGAGTGCTCAACAGTTTATTATCTTCATAGTCTTATTTTAAGGAATTTCATGGCTGTACAACAATACTGTTTGGTGGGTTGTCTGCAGAAGAAGACGCAGAAGAGGAACTGGGAAAGAATATGCTCAATTAATTAGTACAGTATTAGATCTTGCTCCTATTTAAAATCTGACTAAAATATGAGTTTGGCAGATGTTTGGCCAGAAAGAAAACACTAAGCACTCTTAAACTTTGGGGAAGCGAGTAGGAAAACATAGAGCTTGAAAGGCATTTTGAGAGTATTTTATAATAGCTTTTTTCTCATTATTTAATATATTCCATTTAATAGCAATTCTAATGTAGGCTTTTTTTAAATTTTCTTTAACGTTTTTTAAACATCAAATCACTGCATTTACACCCCTCATTTCTCTCTGGGTACAGTGAATCAGTTGGGAGTCTAATTTTTCTTCTTAAATGTTTCCTTTTATTGTGTTTTTGTCTTATTACTTTTTATTCCCCACTGATTACTCTCAGAGTAATCAAAAGCCTAGAACATGCACCACCTCACTTTACTCTGTAAAACTTTGCAAAAGCCTTTTTTGAGGAACGATGTCTGTTGAAGGTTCTCTTTACAAATATCTCTCCATTTCCTCTTGTCTGGACAGGAAAGATAAAATCTACTACAGAAAAAGCTGCAGGTTTCTTTCCACTTAGATGCTAGAATTTGTTTTATAAGTACCCAACCAACTGAATAATCAAAATCTTTTAATAGCAATTTACTATGGGCTATATACAGGAATAATAGCTTTGCTTATAACTTAAATTATTCTTCTGCATTATATCTGTACTGAGCACATGAAAAAAACCTTAGAGCCTGACTGAAATGAGCAGTTTTATATATTTGACAGGAATTCTGTCTGGGGCTTCCTAAGAGCTTAACTCTGGCTCAACGCTTATTACAGTTTTGGACACAGACTGTTGTGTGTTACTCACAGAGCTGCCTAGAGGAAGGGGAGACTTCCCTGGGAGCCCACATGTGAACACATGCCTTTCTGGTGGACAGCTGATCTGGCAATACAGCCTGTCCCAGCTCTGGACCTGCCTCCAGCCTTATGGGCAAGAGACCTGCCCAGCTCCGCGCCAGCTCCCTGGCTGCACAGGCTATCCCAGTGTGGAAATACGGAGCACATCTAGGTTTGGAAGCATTAATCCATCTCTGCAGCAGTGATGTGATGTTTTCTATATCAGATATTGTGAAATTAGAGCTTTATAAAAATATAATTTGTTGGGTGTACAAGGTGTGTATGTGTGTATTATTGCCTGGATTTAGAAAAGTATCTGTTTCAAAAACCCGTTTCTGGGCCAGATATGTTTGGAAAACAATGGCAAAAAAATAAAAGTCCCTGTGGTAAAGCAAAATTATTCCAAATGAACATAAAGCCTCATGATTCCTGGAGCTTTGTCAGACCAGGCCAGAGACACTACATCTGCAAATTATGTAAAAAAATTTCAAGGGAGCAGCAGAAGAAATTGTATTGTCATGGAACCAAGGTGATTATTATCTGGTCTGGTGGTTTGACCCTGACTGGATCCCAGGGACTCACCAAAGCTACTCTATCACTTGCCTCCACACCTGGACAGAGGAAAGGAAAAATACGATGAAGGGCTCATAGGTTGTGATAACGACAGGGAGAGATCACTCTTCGTTTACCAACATAGACGAAACAGACTGGACTTCAGGAAATTAACTGAATTTATTATCAATCAAAATCAGAGCACGATAATGAGAAGTAAACCAAATCTTAGAACCACTTTCTCCCTACTCCTCCCCCTTTGTGGGCTCTATCTCCTCCACCAGTTGCACAGGGAGATGGAGAATGAGGTTTATGGTCAGCTCATCTCCTGTTTTTTCTGCTGCTGCTCAGGGAGAGGAGTCCTTTCCCTGCTCCACATGGGGTCCCTCCCATGGGAGACAGGCCTTTCACAAGCTTCTCCAGCATGAGTCCTTTCCACAGGTTACAATTCTTAACAAACTGCTGCAGCGTGGATCACTCTTCCATGGGTGCAGTCCTTTAAGCACAGCCTGCTCCAGAGTGGGTGACCCAGAGGGTCACAAGCCCTGCCAGGAGCCTGCTCTATTGTGGGCTTCCCATGGGGTCACAGCTTTGTTTTGGGCATCCCCCTTCTCCATTGTGGGGTCCTGCACAGGCTGCAGGTGGATCTGTGTGTCCCTATGGTTCTTCATGGGCTGCAGGGGCACAGCTGCCTCACCATGGGCTGCACCAGGGGCTGCAGGGGAATCTCAGCTCCAATGCCTGGAGCACCTCTTCCCTTTCCTTCTGCACTGACTGGGATCTGCAGGCCTCTTACATATTCTCAATCCTCTCTGAGCACAATTACAACTGCACAATAGCTTTTTTTTCCTTTTTAAATATATTACCACAGAGGTGTTACTAACACCTCTGGTGGGCTCAGCCTTGGACCATGGTGGGTTAGACTTGAAGCCATCTGGCATTGGTTCTGTCAGGCTTGGGGAAGCTTCTGGCAGGCTATCACAGAAGCAACTGCTGTGGTCTCCCTGCTACCAAAATCTGGCCATGCAAACTCAATACACATGGTCTAGAATAATTAGACTTTATTCCTCCAAGGTGCTTCTTTTTGATGTCTAAAGTTATAGAAGAAATACTATCTTCTGACCTAAGAATACATTTCTACAGTATATGTACATTAAAATTTGCATTTAGAGAAGACAGACTCAAGCTGGATTTTGTGACTAGTTTCTCTAGGGAGAGCCCCATGCTATTCAACACAGTGCTGTAAAACAAAACTATATTTTGTGAAACGAATATCAGACTGAGAGTGTTGTGTTTAGTATACTCAAACCTGTGAAATCTGTGACTGCTGAGTTCTCAAGGGATACCAGGAACAAAATCAACTGAAATGACCTTTGTTTACAGGACAAAAGCAGGGTCAGGTAATCAATATGTAATCTTCAAGGGTCTCTCAAGTACTAGGGGATACTAACAAGGAAGGGACCTAGCAATAGCCTTCTACATTGATCAAAAATAAAACCTCAACAGCAGAAACAAGCAGAAGGGGTTTTTTCTTAAAATTGTCTGTGGTCAACTAAACAAATAGCAGGAGTACAGTGAGACTCACTGCATAGTCCTTGATGCAAAGGTAGGAAAGCAGCAGCTCTAGATGGCTGAATGAATTTGATCTGGACTGCACTGTAACTCATCCAAACCAGTTCACATTGTTTTTGCATCTACATGACTGGGAAATTACTGCTCATGATATCTCAGAAGTGCTTAGCAGGAATGAAATTTAATCTTAAAACTGAGGTTCCTAATTTTAATTGTACTAAAGTTACTGTTCTGTTTAGATCACCTTCTGAAAAAAAGTATTTCTGTGGGAGAGAAAGAGTGTGGTTTTTGTTCTTATTGTTGGCTAACACACACACACACACAAAGTAATAAAAGCAAAACTTTCACAGCTTTCCCATTATTAGTTCTGGGAAAACACAATAAAGCTACAGCTGGCAGGCATTTTTTTCTTAGCATTTGATAATAGAATTAATTGGTAAGTGGAAAGCTTACAACCCTTTTTCTGCTGCAAGTTGCCCTCTGTTATCATTTTGAATAGATGCTAAAATCCAAGCTAATTGTAATTCACTTAATAATGAAGAAATATATTTGCATCATCAATAATCAAGGCTTTTTTTTTTTTTTTTCCCAACAAGTAATTTTAGTGTAGAACGTCAATAAACTGTGGACAAAGAGATGTTCAGGTTAGCATGAGTAGTTCAGGGTGATGGGTTAAATTCAAATGCAGCACTTTATATCTCCAGTCTATGTGCTTCCTGTTGCAATGACACCACTCCCTATAACAGCATTTCAGGAAGCATGGGGCAGAGGTGGGGTGGGTGGGAGAAGAATATCCGTCTTTCTAGTACCCTACAAAGAGGAATTGAGTGGTACTGTGAGTGATGAACAGCAGCTCCAGCAGAATTGTCTACCGTAGTTCAAGCCCATTACTCCATCCCCATTAGAGACATTTATCATTTAGTCACTATGCTTATGCAACACTATTCTAAAGCTGCAAAAAATACCTTGCCAGCTCTGTATTAGGGATGGGTGAATTCATTCTGATAAAATGAGAACTGCTCTTAATTTTTCCCAGACCTGTAACTGAACCAAAATCTAATGTTCATCCATCATTTTTCAGACCTGAAAGTTTGTGCTTTGCAAGCAGGGCCACAATGTATCAGCTCAGCAAGGTCCCTGATGCAATGGTTGGTGGGCATGGTATAAGAACATGACCAGAATGGAACAGATTATTTGGGAATTCCTCCATCCCTTTCCATCTGCAAACTTCTTTCCTAGGCGTCTTGCCAGTGGTGAAACCATGGTGAGGATATAATCTGCTGGCAGGCCAAAAGAAGCATAGTGTCAGCAATATGGATTGATACATATATTTAGGAATAGCTGGATTTGAAACAAAACATACAGTCAGATTAACTCTGGGAAATGTTAACCAGTAAAATACTGCACAATTTAAAAAAGAACCTGTTTCTACTCTTTTGATTCTTGTGTTATTTTTCTTGCACTTTGTTATTTATAAGCCATTATAATATATATGGCATTTACAAACAACTTTCAGTAAATTCTTGTTCAGGTACAGAAGAGAATGAACACGTGATTATAATAAAATTCATGTCTTTCAATACAAAGTTGCATTGCATCTTGTTGACTCATCACCCCTACCTAAGTACAGATTTGTATGTTCTAAGAAAGTAATTCTTTAGTGAACATTTTTAATATATTGACCAGGTTGGAGAACAGATCTTCCCATGTATCTGATAGAAAGTAAAGGAAGAAATATGTGTTACAGCAGTGATACAGAACATAATAAAATTTTCAGTCCTTAAAAATCTTGTTGAATTTCAAGTTGGGTTTTTTTCCCTGAAGTGCCTAAACCATATGCAAAGAAAAAAGTCTCAGTGATTGAAACTAAATTATTTTCAGTGTTTAAACTGAAACCATGATTCTTCAGCACTTTCTCTCCAAAAAATAATCTGAAGTAATAAGTCTCCATCCTTTGGTGAGTGAATGTATTTCTACCTGTTAATAATCAAGGACTGTTCACAATTTCCATTTAATCATCTGCAGCCAAGTAAAAAAAAAATTATTACAAGAAATTTTGAAGAGGTAAAGCAAAACTAACATAAGGATGATCTATTGGAATGTTATTTGATGACCATGGCCATAGATTCAGTACTACAGGCTCCTAGGGTGACATTTGACATGGGATTACCTCAGAATTACACCTGAATCCTCTGTAAGAATTTTTTTCTATTTTCATTGACAAAAAAGAGCTTTTGTTGCAATCAAAAAGGCATTGGTTCTGTTCCCTCCTCTCCAAGATAGGAATGTTGAATGATAGGAAAGAATTCTTCAATGGGTGAGTCTTTTCTTTGTGCAGTGAGGAATATTTGACACAGCTTCTTATATAGTTTGATGGCTTTCCTAGACAAGTAGGTGTTTTCTTTGACTCACTTTCAGATTTTGCAGTTATCTGCTCCTGACTCTGCAGGTTCTTTGGTTTGTTTTCTTCAGAAGACTCACTCCAACTTTGCCAGCAGTGTTTGTCAAACTAGCTGAATGCTGCTCTGGGTGTTGTCTAACATGACCGTGTTTGAAAAGAACAGTTTAGGAATATTGCATCTATAGAGTCCAGGAATGGGTTATTTATTGTAGCTTCTAATCATTTCAAAGTTATAGTAAGTGTGTAGGTCTACAGGCACTAAAGAGAATTTGGGGTGTCTTTGGGGGAACAATCTTTGACAATTAAAGTATTAGAAAAACTGGAGTCTGTTCAATATTGTCTTAGCTTGTTCGAAAAACAATGCCACAAGGATAGAGAGTTCTGCATGTCAATGGTACCGCTGTTAGGGCTGTTCTTGATTTACAAAGTAAATGGATAGAATTCATTGATCATGATAGTGAAAATCTGGAGGACAGAATAATGTCAAAAAAGCCTCTGGTGATCAGTACTGATATTTAACCATAGAGGAAGGTGTTGTTGGATCCCTCAGATCTCCAATGTGTTACATGCTCCTTCTTTTCTGCTATTTCAAACAAAAGCTGTTATGTCAGATATATCACACAAGATCATGTCACCGTGTGGTACACTGAATGTACTCATGAAGTTAGATTTCGCTTTGCAGATCTGAGAACTATGTCTTTAATTAGCTGTATCAGACACTGATGTTAGAAAGAAATAAGTTCTGTAGTACTTCAGTACCTGTTTCCAGCTATGCCATGAAGCAACATACTTGGTACATAGACTATTAAGTCAGCAAGAAACACAACAGGAATTGTAGCTGTTGGCTAAAACTTACTAAAAATAAATTGGATCCTGGAAACTGTGTAGTGCACACCACTCCATTAATAAATTGTTAAACTGAAAGCTCACACATACTTTCAGTAACCACTGACATTTTATCTTAAATAAGGATGAGAAATTTCACTTACTACAAAGTAAAGCATTAAAAAGGTTCCTTATCTATGGGACCAGAATAGGGCTATTAGTAACACTGTCTGCTGCTTCTTTTTAAAACCCTATTAGTGTCAGGTAATATGTTTCTCCAATGGCGCTTGATATTCTCTTGGTTAAAAAAACCCTGAAAATGAACTTTCCAAGGGAATATTTTAAGTAATAATAGCTGGCTAAAGAAAATGTAACCTTTAGTATCAGTAAAACATACACTGGCTTTGTTCTTAAAACTAGTTCCACAGGCATTAGCAATGTAATCTGTTATTTCTATTTCTGTACATGTGTTTCTGTTTTGGTTTACAGGTATACATGTATATATCTACTAACCAAATATTCAGGTTGTGCTCTTTCTTTGAATTCCATAAGATGCACAGCTAAAAGGTAGGACAATTCTGACAGCCAAAACCTAACATTTATTCTTTGTGTATATAATGCAAGGTAAGAGAGAGGGATACCAAGCTGCTGTGTAAGTATTGATCAAACCTCTTCATGTTATAGTTCTGTACTTTAAATAACATTTCAAGTGTGCAAGAGACCTATAGTTGTCAAGGTATGCCTCACGGGTTATGCCTTCAGAGCTAAAAAGCCCAAGGCTGTTCGAATAGCATGGCCACTGGATGGTGTGAACAACATAGCTGGAATGCTTGTGCAAATAGCACAAACTGCTCTATTGTGATTGGAAGCACGGAGATGGAAAACACTGTACTACATGTAACAAGCATCATATGAGAGACATCTCAAATCCCTGCTGCTAAATAAAGCAGGGGCAGAGCATAAACTTAAGCACTGAACAACTACTTGTCCATACTGGGAATTTCCTGCTATGTTAGCAAGCAGAGAAAGAGTTTAGTGATCTCTAGACATTGTCTAGGCACAGTTTGGTGGATAACACATACTATAGACTATGTCCCAAAGGTAGAATGAATAGGACTGATTTTGTCTCTCTCTATTCTATGTATTCCTCTATCAATATCTGTGCAGCCTGTGTGTGTGTGCAGGCATGTGTGTGTGTATATTCAAACTCCATGTCTTCTTGCAACGTGTCTTGGCATGTAATATATCCTTGGTTTTGTGCCATGAAAATATCTCACTGTGATGTCCTATAACATGGTCTTTGGTTTGTTTCAGACCTCTAAACTGAGAAATGTACAACACACTGTAACCATGTCCTAAATCCACCTGAATACCCAAGGTCTTTGGGGTAAGCACGATGTGATGTAGATGACACACAGGTGTGCCCTTTGGCCTAAGGACAACAGTCCCTGACACGCATTTATTCTGTGGGGCCAGTATATATATATCCAACAAGAACAGGCAGAAAACAACTCAAAAGCAGAATGTGCAAATATTAGACATAGAATTGAAGCCTAATGTGCTGAGATTTTCTGAAAACTGCTTTGATGTTTGAATGCAAGTAGAGTCCCTGCAGTTCTTGGTTTTACCAGTATTGAGTTGCTTTTCCGAACTATCCTTTAATTTCCTAAAGTGAAGCTTAAAGCAAAAGAAATTAAATACTTGGGTGAGTGTAAAACAAAAACATCCCCTAAAATCCAAATGTTCATTAATTACATGATTGATTCTGATCAATGGTGGCATAAGGTTTCTACTGAAATGTCCTCCTGGAACTCCACAGTGAATCCCAGGCAAGTATGAGAGAAATGGTCCCAGGTGATGAATCACTTGCTGAGTGGCTCAAAGTAACCTTCCCCAGCATTCATTTACTGGATGAATGTTCCTTTTAAGAGGGCTTTGGAGGTCAAAAGTCTTTCTGGCTATGAAGGCTGTGAAAAAGAGAAAGTCTTTCACCAAAGCACTGTTTGTCACCAAGCTCCCTGGGCTGTGAAGCTTCTTTTTCATTGTTTCATGCCTAGTTCTGATGAACCGGTTTGACAGCTGCAGTTTTAGAAACTACCAGATAAAAGAGAAAAAAAATAGTTGGGGAAATTTTTCACTGAGAACGTATGGGGCAGGAAACCAGTTTAGAAATCTCATGATTGGCTAAAGAACACAACATCTATGGGTTTAGGCAATTAAAAGCTAGGTTTTGATTTGCTTACCCATTCTGGGTGGTAACTCACTGTCAAAATTCTCCTTTTCAGTGAAGTTATGTGAGAGTTTATGCACTATGAGCATGAAAAACAAAGCCTTGTCCTGATTAGCATGCTGCAGTTAATCATGACTGATAAGCATTTATCTCTTGAACAAGACTGTGTGCCTTGCTCTCACATTCTCTAGATGAAATATGATGGTACAAGTTATAGATACAAACCTCAAACTTGCTGTAAAGAAACATCCCATTTTCCACAACTTCTTTCTCCCTCAACACAGGTTTCAGGCTCCTCACCAGCTGTCAGTGTAGTACCTAACACTGGCAATACAATCTGAGTTTCAAGTCAATATACTATCTAATGGAGCATCCCTTGTGAGAAATTCTGGAGCCAGCATAATGTCTGTGTGCTACCTCTTGCCTCCAAGGTTATAGCTGGTATGTCCAGTTCATGTTGTCCTTCTGTCATGTCAGCCTCTGGGTGCATTTTCAATTCTCTGGTCATTATGTATCTGGCATAAATGAGAGCAAGCCTGTACCCTTGTTAGTACACCAGGCTTTAACATCATATGTGCTTCTTTACTTGCCACTGACCTTCACTTACACAGTAACAGAGAGTCTTTCTCTCATGTAAAAGTTCAGAGGGGCAGGCAGGCTACCAGGCCTGCAATCCCAGTAATCTGTGCAGTAGGAAAACACTGCACTGAAAGCTGACTGTGTATGGTCACGTGAATCCATATAGAACAACAAGATTGGCAAATGAAGTGCTCTCCATATTGTTCTTTATTGAGGCAAATCAT
>VZTJ01001073.1:1784991-2043214 GCA_013397795.1 Orthonyx spaldingii | reverse complement strand
TTTTTTTTTTTTGGTAGTTTTCTAGGTTAAGCACATGGTCGCTATTTTGATCCTAAGCAGAAAAGATCACCTTTACCCTTCAGATTTGATGCACAAAAATACAGCAGTTTATACAATGAGTCATGCTCACAGCTTTTTTTGTCCTTGATAAGTCTCTGAAGTACAAATTAGAGGGATGTGTATATAATTGACAATGAATTTTTAAGACCTTTATACATTTGGTGTCACCTATGTCTGTGACAATACCAATGCAACATCCTTTACCTTGCCACACTGAGATTTTTTCTTACATAGCTGTCTCAAATCATGGTTTGCTTGGTTCAGTCACCTAAAGCCAGAAACATAATCCTGCCTGTCTGATTCCAAGACAAGTTAAATAACTCTCATATGTCATATGGGCTCCCCTTTGTTATCAGTGCTCTGAGGTTAGTTCTAATTGGAACAGTGAAATACTTAAGAAAACAGGGGTATGGCGGTTCCCAGGAATACAATTATCTACCTACTGCATGAGCCCCTGGAAACTCCTGTGGCTAGGGATCTCCCAAACCTTCCTTCCTCTATTCCAAAAGAGCATATCATGTCTTTACCTTCTTTCCCTCACTAGCATTTACAGAATCAGAACTTTCATGATCTTTTAAGCTTTGTGTAAAAGCTGATATGGAGCAGTTTCAGTGCTGTTTCATGCTGGGAACAAACAACACATTGTACCTTTTGAATTTCCCCTCACATGGAATTTGCATTGATCAAGGTTCTTAGCATGTCTGTGAGATAGAGACATACAATCCTTTCCATTTTTACAGTTAGAGATATAATGGCACTTTGCAATTCAGTTATTTAGAAAGTCATCAAAGAAAGTGAAGTTGAGAGGTTTATGTGTTTATATTGATGGAGGCAGACATACACACTCTGGTGTCACTTTCAGTCTTACCTATGATTTCTAGGTGTAGTTAAAGTCCAAACTTGTATAATTTGTCTTTAACAATGCTTGCCACCTGGGCATAAAATTTTTTTGTAATTACCAGATTAGAACTGTCAAATCAGCTGGGCTGTAGTCAGAGTGAGCTCGTCTGAACCTGCTGGTAGAGAAAAGTGTCCTGTGAAACCTGGATTCTAGATTGCAGCTAGTGGTTATCACATCCTCCACCTGCAAGGGTTTCTGTACTTGCTTTTTCTCAAGGTGCCCGGTAGGAATTTATATCAAGGTCCTCAGAAATATTATCTAAAATTTTTACAATTTACATCATAGATGTAGCTTATTGAGAAACACAATTGAAATAACATCAATGCTCTTCCATTTACGCTATGTTAGTACTGGTCATGTTTCACAAGGAATTCTGTGGTTTGTATTCTTTAATCTCCAAAGTGAAAGTGATATTGATATATCTCCTATAACATATGTTGGCTTCATCCTGTATTTGACATTGATAAGTTGCAACAGAACAACTGTTACCTGTTATTTTTCTGCACAATATAATCATGCTTCTAAGACTACCGAGTATAATATCAGTCTCAGGCTCACAGAATCAAAGAATCATAGAATGGCTTGGGTTGAAAGAGACCTTGAAGATCATCTAGTTCCAACCTTCTTGCCATGGGCATGGACATCTTCCACTAGACTGAGTTGTTCAGAGCCCCATCCAACCTGGCCTTGAAAACCTCCAGGGATGGGACATCCACAGCTTCCCTGGACAACCTGTTCCTGTGCCTTATCGCTCTCACAATAAACAATTTCCTCCAGGTACCTAATCTAAATCTACTCTTTTTGAATCCATTTCCCCTTAACCTGTCACTAGATTCTTTTGTAAATATTTTTGTACATGTAAATATTTTTGCACATGTAAATATTTTTGCCCTATCTTTCCCAGAAGTCCCCCTCAGGCACTGGAAGGCTGCAAACAGCTCACCCCAAAGCCTTCTCTTTTCCAGGATGAACCAACCCAGTTCTCTCAGCCTTTCCCCACAGGAGAGGTGCTCCATCCCTATGATCAAATCTGTTACCTCCTCTGGACTCACTCCGATAGGTCCATGTCCTTTCTCTGCTGGGGTCCCCAGAGCTGGACTCACTACTCCAGGTGTGGTCACAGGAGAACAGAGTAGAGGGACACATCCACCTTGCCTGACCTGTGATTTAGCCCAGGACGTGTTTAGCTTTCTGGTCTGGAAGTGCATATTGTGAGCTCATGTCTTCTTGCCTTCCATCTCATTAACCTTTGAAAATGCTTACTTGAGAAGAGGAAACATTCAAACTCTTGACAGCTGTACCTAGAAGCAGAAACTATAGAATAGCAATACATCATTCTCCCACAGCTCTGCATCCCTATTGTTTTTCCCTTGAAGTTGAAATAGGTCTTCCTTTCAAAATCTTCTCCTTTAGGTACTAGAAAGAATCCAACAGTATAATGCTGATAGGCTATATTCTGTGTAACACATCGGGTCATCCATCAGCACATCCATTATTATGCCAGGTGCTTCAAAGCTTGGGAAGCTACTGGCTCTCAAAACCCATTGTATTGCAAGCTGCTCTTAGGGCACAGAGACTGTCTTCACTATACATATCAGTGGGAAATCGTTAAAAGCAAAATGCTTCTACTGAGGGACGAATCTCAAAAGGTTTGGTTCAGGCAACACAAAAAAAGTTTTTCAGTAACTTCTTTGTTATGAAAATCAGCTAGGAAATCTCATGAGAATAGGTCTTCTCCTTATGAGAACTGCAGTATTGTCCCAGTTTTGGTCAAAGTGAAAATACCAGTAGAATGATCTTTTCTTAAAAGAGTTCAATAAATCAATGAATGATTCTTATCAAAACCAGTGAGAGTAAGAGTCTGTGAAAACTCAAAATGCTAAACAGGGAAAGAAAATGTTTGAAAATGGATAACATCACCCTGGAGCTGACTTCACAAACCTGGAAATATCCCCCACAGGCCTATCTTCAAGAAGGTTAGAACCATATGTTTCTGTGTATTCGCTCTTTATGCTTTCAGCTAAACCAGAAAAGAAAGAGAAAAAATAATAAAGCCCTCCAGCTCTGTTACAGCTTTTATCATTTCAGAACTTTCCCTTAATAATTCAAAGTAAACTAATTACCTAATTATGTTAACAGGTGTCAGTCATTCAAATATAAAGAGCTACTAGATAGACCGGAACTGGGGAATTCTTTTCCTTAAGTGTCTGCACTTAAAATTTGAAACATAATGGCATTAAAACAACTGATTGAGTTCTTTTAAAGACATTGCAGCTTAGATCCATACTGGAGGCATTCACCTGTGAGGCAATTAAGCTTTTACCTCCCATTACAATACTTTGGCAAGCTTCCTGATGAATCCTTTATGTGTGGCCCCTCATGTCTAAAAGCCTATAGTAAAGAGTTGTACTGTTTGAAAGGGGGATGAGGAGCTGCTTGCTAAAGAAGGGGGAGAACATTGGCCTTGCTGTGAGTGTAATTGTGTTGGTAATTATCCTGTGTCCATTATCTTCCTTAAAAGTACTGTATTATGCCATGACAGCAGCCAATAGTACTGTTGGGGTCATTGCTCATAGGGCCAAGTGATTTAAAATTATTAGATGTTCTTAAAAATACACAATATAAAATTTTCAATAAAAATTTAAGATTTTTTTTCTTCTCTGTAATATATTTTGTGAATCACAATTTTCTCCTGTCTTCCATGTCCTTATGCCCTCCCCCCCCGACCCCTGAATAAATGCAAGTGCCTACCTGTGAGTACTGTTCAGTTCCATAATTTTCTGAAAAGTCTGACGGGGTTGTGTCTCAGTAGTAAGCAGAAAGTCATTAAAGTGACAAAAAAATGAGACCCAAAAATACAAATAAAGTTTATTCAGTGAGATAAAGGAGACAAACATTTTATAAGTGTTGATACTGACTAGGGACCCTCCTTTATAGTCAAAATATTTCAGGGTTTGAAAGTTTTGGCTTTCAAGGAAAAGAAAATTAGGAAAATGTAGCATGTTTGCTTGCTTGTGGTGCTCGGAGGAAAGCTAATTTTTCTGACAAAGGCAAACTCTACTCATGACAGTCAATATAAATATTGCTTAGGTGACCTGTAGTTAATTTTTCCAGTCTGGCACATCCAAGCACTGAGCCCATCTATTAATGCTGTCCTAGGGGAATGCAGACACATGCCTATGTGTATGCATATTGTTTCTGCTGCCTTGATTTCTTACTGCTGTATTTCATCCAGTGGCAAAAGCAATACGTGTTTTGGTGCTGAAAAACCTCAATCCAAACCTAGCTCATGATATTTCACAGGGCTTTAATCCAGCGTGACATTACAAGAAGCTAGAGAAGGAGGTGTGGTAAAGTCAGGGGTGGGGAGGAGGGAGCTTGAATGGAATTCAGGCGACCTGCTTCTTTATGACTGCCTACAAAACAGTGCTGTGGATAAGGAATGGTGCAGAAACAGGAGTTAAGCCACAATGTAGGCAGGTGATCCAGGGCAGCGAACTGAGTTCTGGCAAGTTGTCTTCTTTCAGTGTGCACATGTTTAAAATTTGGCAACAGAGGAGTTCTTAAACTTCCTAAAAAATTACTCTGATTCTGTTACTTTGAACACCTTTTTAATATGAAATAAGTGGAAGTGAAGTGCCTGGGTTCAGATAATAATTAGACAAACTCATGAGAGAAATGCTCATCAGAACAGTTAAATACAAAGACAGCAACTCCTACCTTCAGTCTTTGAAAGTTTTGCAAGTGTAAAATTAAGCATGAGCCCACATTTACCCTCTTGAGTTCCTTCTCAGGCTCTATTGTCTACTGATGGTGACAACATTATGCCTTATTGGCCAGCAGTCTGAACTGAAATGGCCACTCGTATGGTCTTACATTACTGTATCTTTGTGTTTGGTATTACTTTCTGCGGTGTATTTATGTTGAAGCAGTGAGCAGTAATGATGTCATGGCTAGAAAAAACATGGACAGCAATGAACAGACTGAGACCTAAAATTGTTCCTCCTTCTTCAAATCTTTGATATGAAATTTTACTTTAGTCCAAAAGATAACTGAAAAATACCCCCAAGATACCCTCCTCTGCCCCCAAAATTTAAAGAAAAAGTTAAAAAAATCAAAAGTCTTGTCAATGTGCAGGTGTCAGGCAGAAGATGGTTCATTCATTTTAGTAAAAGCATTCATTGTGCCAAATGCCTGTGTGTGTGTAATGAGGTAGGTTACAGAGAGAGGATGGTTCTCTGAATGAAGAGCAAAGAGAAAACAACGCTGTGTGAAGTTTTCTTGATATGGACATCTATAGATAGTCCCAAAAACTCCACTAGCCAAAGAACTGTTTTAACAGATGAGCCGTTATGCTGTTGTCTCTCTATTAAGGAACACTAAAATGAACACCATTCAAACAGTCCTGTAATTACAATTGTACTGTCTCCATTTGCTTTTGAAAAACAAAACAGGTTCTCTGCTAGGGAAAGCTTATTTAAAGTTAGCAAAACTATCAAAGGATATAGGAGAAAGATGTTTGGGGCAACATTCCCCTGCGTTGCACAAACCACTTCACTCAACAATGTGTGGTGGTACTGCCCCATTTTTGCCATAAGCACAGGTGGGAGAGCACAGGTCTAAGACTGGTTTAGCCTCTAGAAATTTAAACCCACAGCTCAGGCTGAAAGGGCTTGAAACTCCCCATCTCTGGGACTGTGGATCAGGAATAAGAACAATGCAAGAGGAGAGATGAAAATACTTCCTACACAAAGTGGCCCTCAGCCTGGTGCTAGGAGACCTATTTTGGCACTGCAGGAACAAGGTCAATGGCACACAGACTGATGGCAAGGAGAAAAAACATTAATTACCTTATTTTAAGACAGACTGCAGGATAAGGAGTGTAGTAGCTGGACTCTGCAATGGCAACAGAAAGTTTTGTATGTGGCCAAACAACTCATACAAGAAGTTAGAATTTAGGTTAATATTTAGTGTACTGTTTGCCGCTTATTTATTAACTCAATTTTCTTAAATCTTTGAAATTTCTGGAAGTGTCTTCACTCACTACTTACTGTCTCATCTATATGCTCTATATATTTACCAAGTAGCAATAGTAACAGTCCTGAATGTTTCCTATAGGTATGTTCTATGAACTACCTTTTTTTTTGTCATTGAAGAAATTGTTTTCCTCAAACAATTGATTTTAACCTTAAAAAGAAGAAACGCCTCTTTGTCTGAAAATGTAGCAAACTAAACCCATATTATTTTACGTTTGTATGCAATATGATCCTATTAATTAATTGAGGATTGAATTGTTCCAAATATAACAATGCATGGAAAAATATTTAACTAGGTTTAGGACCTTGAAATACAACCAACTTTACCTGAGCAAAATAAATGTAGTTTTCCAGTAAGTTCTGCAGACACCATGTGTTTTTCAACAGAACAAAACCAGAAATGCAGATTCAGACAGGGATGGCTTGTAGTATTTTATGGTGGGTGTCAGTTTTTCATCTATGTTATGCAGATTAAACTGTGTTTCACTATAAAATGTCACTTTTCTGGTTGCCCAGGGAATCCAGCAATATTATCTATCTATCTATCTATCTATCTATCTATCTATCTATATATGTATATGTATATATATATAATATATAATACAAATCAGAACCAAGAAAAAATTCTGCATAGGTACTATGTCAACAGAAGCAGAAGGTGGTGTGGTTTGGACTGGCCAAAATGTGTCTTTCTTATATAAGGCTACAAAATTCTTTGGCTGTGTAATATTTTTTCCTCTTCTGAAGAAAAAGAAGACAATAAATCTCTGAAAATTCTCTGGAAATGAAATGCTGAATATGTAATTCATGGTTGACCAAATCAATTTTCAAAAGCAATTTGGAAGTAAAAATTGAACCTTCCTGTAAAAAATGCCAATTTTACTTTCAGAATTGTATTTCTCAGAATAGGCATATATCAGTGAAAGGCCATTGAATGACAAGTGTTATTTAGTATCTTCATTAATGACATAGAGAGAGGGATTGTGTGCACCCTTAGCAAATTCGCAGATGACACCAAGCTGAATGGTGCAGTTGACACACCGAAAGGACAGAATGCCATGTTCAGAGGGACCTGGACAAGCTCGAGAAGTGGCCCATGGGAATCATGACCAAGTACAATGTTCTGCACTTGGGTCAAGGCAACCCCTGGTATCAATCCAGGCTGGGGGATGAACAGATCCAGAGCAGCCCTGCTGAGAAGGACTTGGGGGTGCTGGTGGGTGAGAGGCTGGACATGACCCAGCCATGTGCCCTTGCAGCCTGGAGAGCCAAATGTGCCCTGGACTGCATTCAAAGCAGCGTGGGCAGCAGGTGAGGGAGGGGGTTCTGCCCCCTGCTCTGCTCTGGTGAGACCCCACCTGCAGTGCTGCATCCAGCTCTGCACTCCTCAGCTCAGGAAAGACATGGACCTGTTAGAGCTAGTCCAGAGGAGCCCACTAAGATGATCAGAGGGATGGAGCAGCTCTGCTAAGAGGAAAGGCTGAGAGAATTGGAATTGTTCAGCCTGAAAAAGAGAAGACTTCAGGGTGATCTAATGTGGCCTTCCAGTACCTGAAGGGAACTTACAGGAAAGATGGGGCAAGAAGATTTACAAGAGCATCTGGTGACAGGATAAGGGGAAGTGGCTTCAAAAAGAGTAGATTTAGGTTAGTTATGTGGAAGAAATTCTTTACTGTGAGAGTGACGAACCACAGGAACAGGTTGTCCAGGCAAGCTGTAGATGTCCCATCACTGAAGCTTTTCAAGGCAGTGTTGGATGGGACTCTGAGGAACCCAGCCTAGTGGAAGATGTCCCTGCCCATGGCAGGAGGGTTGGAACCAGATGATCCTCAAGGTCTCCTTCCAACTCAAACTGTTCTATGATTCTATGATTGAAATATTTGACTTATGAAAATTCTGTAATTTTTTGATGGGTCATGGATTATTGGAGGGTCTTTAACCAGATGTAACTGGAACTATTACTTCAGAAGAAAATGTTGTCTTCAGAAGAAAATGTTGTCCCTGGGAGTAGGAGTACAATGATATTATTGCACTCTTGGAAAACTCTGATAAAACTCTTTTGAAGTCAGTGGTAAAATTCTCACTGACTTTAGTCTGTGAGGATGCAAATCACTAGATTACTTAAAAAGATGCATTTTTTTGGGTGTTTAAAGATGCACTGCTGGAACCTGGTCAGCAGTTTTACAGCAATCTCTTTTTTCCCCCTAGTTTTTTTCCCCCTCTTGCCCTGCCCCCCCTTTCTACCTCCTTACCCCCTCAATTTTTTTTGTCCTCTTTCCTGCATCCCCTCCCCTGCCTCAAACCAGACAATGCCCTGACATCTTCCTTTCATCTCACAGTTTTTGGGAACATAAAATTATATATTTATTTCTTGTCCTGCTATAAACTCCTTTTACAAATATTCCTACTTTTTGAAGGGTTTTTTTTTTTTGGTGAACTGCAGCACTGAAAGCCCAGATAATCATGTCATCCAAAAGAAAACAGGCCCAATATGAGACATAACCCTTCTTTGTGCAGTAACTTGTGTTAGATCTGTGTTATTATTACATGACAGAGATATGATCTAGTGCAGTGGGGTTTTAGTGGATACCAGCAGATCCAGCTGCCATTTTGACTGCCCTCTGCTATGTGAGATGGCTGCTGGCAGTCACCTCACTTCCTTGCATCTGAGTCCCATCTCCTGTAACAAAAAGGATGTTATTTCCTTGCCCCTCTTTCTACCTTTTTGAGTTCTGTGGATGTAAAATGTTAAAACCTGTGAAACAAAGCAGGTGTGTATTGTGCAACTTCTCGATAAACCACTGAAATAGATTAGTAACTATGACCTTCTTGCACATTTAGACCAAAGTAGCTTGCAAAACAAAGAAACCCCTTATTATACAGATAGAACTGAGTCATAGACACAAAATACCATTTCTCATTCCACACTAAAGAGACAATAAAGCCAAGAATATAACCTCTATTTTCTCACTTCTAAACTAGTCCTTTTCATGAACAGTTCTTTAAGCTGCTTCTAATGTGTGCAATATTTCTGTACCTTCCACTTGCTCTGCCACTCAGAGTCCCAGGTGGGTGGCAAATCATCCTAAAATTCTTTCATTAAGAAAATAAAACTCCCAGCATCTTGTTTTCTCAGTTCAGAAGAATAAAGAAATCTTTGCGCATTACAGACACACATTGTTCTTCCCAAATTGATCTTCTCTTAAAAACCTCTGATTGCTACTATGCTGCATTTCACATGCAAATATATTGTATTCCTTTTTTACTTGTTCATAGTTTAATTGGAGAACAGCAGGTGATCAAAATCACAGTAGTAAGAAAGGTGCATTTCTGTAGAACAGATGAGACTTCCATTTAAATCCTTACAGGGGTGCTTTTAGCTTTCTGTATTAAGCAGCCTTGCAACTTTCAAATCCCATAGCTATAAAACTGAAGCAGAGTCTTACCTGCCTTGTAAGTTCCCTCAATCACACAGGCATGAAGAGAAATCTTAGGCCAGTTTGCTGTCTTGTTTCTTTTAGTCTGATTTTTTCCCTACTAAAGCCTTATCACAAGAAAGCATATGAACTTAAAGAGAGAAATCTGTTTTCCATTCACTAGATAATTTTAAAAAAATTAATTATCAGCAATGGCACACAATTGTTGTCCAAGTTTAAAGAAACAGATTAAAATGCAATATAAGTAGAATAATCAAGTAGCATACATAAATTGTGTAAGATATTTAAGAATAGAAATGCTTTTTTAGTTAAATATGACATCTATTTCTACTGGCTGGTTATGTTTTAGACATATCTTTATACGTATGTAATAGTTCCTTCTGAATAATTTCCTGTGACTTGTCTCTCTGGAGTCAAAATGTCAGTATTTTCTAAGTCTTTGTAAGCATGCTGCTAGTGATATGATCTCTTTCTGGCAAATCATAAATGAGGTAAATCAAAAACAAATAGGAATGAATGTAGATAGAAAAAAATATAGACCACAGCAAAATATGCCATTTTCTTTGTTCTGTGTTTTTTGTACATTCTCAGTTTGTTGGGATTTTTCACTCCTTTTTCTAAATATATATCCACATGTCTATCAAATGTGCACCTATCACATGACTTTTCAACCTTTAAAATATATGTTAATACCAAAAATTCCTAACAAACTGCCAGAGACTGTCAGGAAGCAGATGATCCCTGTATTAACTGCTACTAAAAAATAGCATAAGTTGGAAGATCTGCAGCATGTGATTGTTTTAATATGAGACATCTTTCATCTAATACCTTTACAGGCAGAAGTCTGGATAAACATGCATATCTTTCCTGCTTGTAGGTCAGCTAAGTTGTATTACAGAGCAGAAGAGGAATGAATATTAGTCATTGACACAGATAGTTTTGCTTTTCCAAAAAATCAATAATCAGGGAAAACTCTATCTTCAATGACTCCAAGTAAACCTTAGCCCAGAGCAAGGCTTGTATTTATGTCAACATTGCCCAGATTCTTTATTAGCATGATTAAATCAATGTGGAGGACTTCCTCAAGTTATCTGTAGTGCTATGAAACACAACTACTTACAGGTAAAGCATGTTTGGTGTTGCTTGGTTTACACAATTGCTGCTGCAGATTACAGAGAGAACAGTTTGTTTTGTCAGCTTGAATTGGTAAGGAAGAGTGTTTTTTTACCTTTGTAGTACTTTCTGAGAAAATCTTATACACTCCATTGCTCTGGAGTGTAGATTTAAGGAGATGGCATTCACAGCACCTTTGGTTCATTATCCTCTGCTTATTCTGTTTTGACTACATAACATCCATTAACATTTGAACTTATTACTACTTTTAAATCATGTTTGACTGAGAAATTGAAGTTTCAAGGCCATTATATTCCTGCAAGGTTCACGAAACTACGCAATTTGAAAGAGGACAAGAAAGAACTAATCTAATACAAGTAGATAATTTACATAAGAGAACACTAGAAGTCAGACTTCATAAACTGTGGATAAGTGCTTTTGAGGCTATCATCTTGTCTATGATTGGGTTGGAGTCTGGATGTGAATTCTTACCTGATGTGGCTTTCAATATCTATTTGCAATATCTGCTTTGTATTAATGTTAAGTTCATTTAGTGACATCATCTGGAATATAATTAAGGACCCAATTCATTTTAGATTCAGTAAATGTTTCCTAACTCTATTTGACTATGTCTGAAAAAGAAAAAATGGATCTCTTTCCTCTATTTGTCTGTTTACATATACTTTTTTCATAGGAAAGCATATATGTTCCAAACATAAAAGATTTCTATCTAAATGTAAAGATTAATCTTAAACATAGCGAATCACAATCATGCATAGTTTTTGGAGATATCTCCATCTGAAAACATCCCCTGGCTGACAGGAAGCTCATGAAATTCAACAAGTGTGAGGTACTGCAACGGGGAAGGGGTAGTCTCACGCATCAGTTTGTACTAAGGGTCAACTCTCTTGAAAGAAGTACAGCTGAAAAGGACCTGGGGGTCCTGGGGGATGCCAAGTTGAACGTGAGCTAGAAGTGAGCAAGCTTTTTGCTATTTCATGCCAGTGTTAGGAGAAGTGTTGTCAGCAGATTGAGGGATGTGAGTGATCCTTCCCCATTATTCAGTGATGGTCAGGCCACACTTGGGGTACTGTGTCGAGATCTGAGCTCAGCACCACAAGGGAGGAAACGTGGAAGATCTGGAGTGAGTCTGATCAAGGACAACAAAGACAATGAAGAGGCAGGTTCATCTCGCTACAGGGAAAAACTGAGAGAGATGGGACTGTTCATCCTGGAAAAGAGAAGGCTTGGGGATCTCGTTGTGTGGGATACTTGAAAGAAGGTGCAAAGAGGAAGGAGCCAGGGTCTTCAGTGTTGCCCAGTGACAGGACCAGAGGCAGTGGGCACAAACAAACACAGGATGTGCCATCTGGAAATAAGTGAACACTTTATCACTATGAGGGTGACTGATCCCTGATGCTAGTTGGATAGAGAGGTCTCCTTCCCTAGAGATTTCAAAAGTTGTCTGGACATAGTGCTGGTCGACCAGCTCTAGGCAGCCCTGCTTGTAGATATCTCCAGAGGTGTATTTCAACTTCAACTGTTTTGTGATTTTCATAGCAGTCAAATTTCTGTCTCACCAGCTTATTGATATAAAGAATTAATGTGACTGAAATATTTTTGGACCCTTCAATCTATGGACTCCAGATTTTCACAGAATCACGGGAGTTTGGAAGTGATCTCTGAAGAATGTTGAGTATAATGCTTCTACTCAGTGTAAGATCAGCTAGGGCGGGTTGCTGTGGGCTGTGCTCAGCTGAGTTTTGAGCATCTTTGAGGATGGAGTCAACACAGTCCCACTAGTCAACCTGTTCCAGTGTTGGGAAAGCATCACTGTAGATAGAGGAAATAATTTTTTTTAAGTTTTAATGGAATTTCTTGCCTTTGAGTTTGTGCTTTTCACTCTCTACCAATGAGAATTCTTTGTCTCTTTCTTTAATCCCCACACATGAAATATTTATACATACTGATATGACTTCCATGAGGCTTTTTTCTCCAGGCTGAGCGAACTCAGTCAGATGGTCCAGTCCCTTCATCACTTCATTGTTCTTCACTGGATTTGTACATGTCATGTCTCCATTTTACTGGGAGTCCAGAATAAGACTATTCACATTATATAATTACTTCAGAAAATATTGTGGTGTTACAGAATAAATCCTGGATGTTTTAAATAGCAGATAAGAGTTTATGACAGCAGATGTATCAATAAAAGATACTGCAATTCTCTGTGAGAAAAGAAAGATTCTGAAAAGTATACTGGCATTTCTATTCTTAGAGTAATAATCTCCCAAAAATCCTTGAGGAAAGAGCATGTAGCAAATAAGATCTTTTTACATCCCTTCTTTTTTTCACTTTTTAAAAATAGAGATCAAATAGTTTGTTTTAGAGGCTTCTCATTAATTTTTGAAACAATTGAAGAAAAATATTTCAGCACTCATTTATGAATACTGATTAACTTTATGTCTCTAGATATTTTCTTAGTTCACCTTAATTTCATATTTCAATAATACTAGGGATCAGAAAGCAAGAAGGAACAGATGTTTTGGAGATTATGAATCAAAAGACTAGCCCGACCTGTAATAACAAGGAGAGAAAGCTAAATATCTTTCTGAACATTCATATAGTTAGGAAAACTGTTGCAGCGATATAGGACTTGATTCTGCTGATATATTTTCCTATTAAGCAGCACTTTCCTTTCAAATTAAGTTTTCCCCCACAGCTTTCCTTGTAAATCCTCTAAATCAAAATATTAGTGCAGGATTTCCCTGTTGCTTTGTTGTACTCACGCATTCATCTGAAGTTAAAACAGCAGTGAAAGGAGTTGTGGCAGAACACAAGCATGTTTTGAACTGTTATGTGCTAAATGAAATATTTCCTATGTTGAACATGAACTTAAGTTTGATCTCATTTTTCCTGAGGAGGTATATTGTGATCATAGCTTGAATTATAGAAATGGAACTACCCTTAGTACCTAGAATTATGGACGTGGCAAAGCATGCTAAGTTTAACACAGCGTTGACATGGAAGTGTTATGGAGTGGTGGGAGCCAGCTTCACTCTCTATTCTTGGTACCTCCAGTTAGCTGTTAGCATTCCTGTCTAAAGAGATTTATTTCATTTACTTTAGTGGGTGTTGGAGTGGGCCATGAAGGAGGTAGTCAAAACTTCTGGAGTACAACCATTAGCAGGATGCTCATAAACAGTTCAGTCAGCATAATAATGTTGGATCCTACACCATGGAAAAAGGGTAGGAGGTTTCTGGAAAACTCAGTCATCTGCTCTGTGTCACTGAGTCAGTGGGACTACTCACATTTCAGCTCCTTGTGCAAATGCAGGTTGCTATATGTGCAAAGAGAGTACCTCCTTTTTTCTTTCCTTTCCTGTATTCCAGATTGTAGAAAGCTCTTTCCTGAAGTTGAGACATGCTAGGGAATTTCTTTGGACATCAAAGCAGATGTTTATTGAAATCTTACCCTTACACTTAATTTTCTCTTTCTCTTCTGTGAAAGGGGTGACAAATAACAGGGCCCGCTGTGGAGGTCGCTGAGGAAATGGTGCTGAGAATTCACTCCCTGGACAAAGGTAAGGCTTGCCTGTCACCACAAAGTTGTTAAGAGTATGAAAGGTATGTTCAGTGAGATGGTAAAAGATGGGGAGAAATGTTATTCACAGTTTTAGTCTTTTATGAAAAAAGGATTTTCCTGTTCTTTCAACTTTTGCTTGGGGTCAAGGACATTTGTCTGCCATACATTGTTTTTTTCCCTGCAGAAAAAGTAGAAGAGAACTTTCATTGTAATCAACCTTTCTTTTTTTCTTTACAGCTCTCAGTGAGGTATTATTATCTTGCAGGTGCAGAACTGAGGAATGGAGGGCCTGGGTGACTTATGCCTGGCCACCTACTTGTTCATGAAGGAATCAAACCCAGCATTTTTGTGTATTGCTGCAGGACTATGCCCCTTGTCAAACAGAGAATGGCTGCAATGCAATAGTCTTTATGGACATTCCTGGCCGTGGCATATTCCCTTATTCACTTGGCAGGTAGAATCTGAAAGATTAATTTGAAAACCTGACAATATTTCATGCATAATTCAGAAACTATGAAGTAGCTTAGTGTGAGACACAGGAACATAATAATATATTTTCTTTTACTGCTTTCCTCTTCCTACTGAGTTCCTCCATCACCTGGTAGTGTCTCCCATACATTCCTATTTACTATCTACATGGTCCACACTAAATCAAAACTTTCGGTTGTGCTTGCAAAGTCATGTTGAAATGGGGGCCTGGAGACTGGATTAAGCAGCCCAGACATTGGTAAATACTCTGCTCACCCTGTAACATCCCCTTAATTTATCTTCCCTGATTTCTTGTACATTCCTCTTTTACAATGTTTCTCAATTCCTTGGCAGTCTAAATAATTTATAGTAGAGAATGGAACTGCGGATGGACAAAAATGTGCAAATTAATTGTGGCCTAATCCTCTCAACTCTTAATAGTTGGTGAAGGCCTATCTCTTTCATGCCTACATAGAGAATGGGCTGACAGGAATAGGAGGCTCCTGTCCATTGCTTTCATTTTTTTGATGTGGTTTCTCTAACAAGCAGACACGCAAAATGCATCTTTTGGATTGACGTGTGTGAAGCTGAAATTTTGTAGGAAGGGTGGGACCTCTTTATTTCATTTGCATATATTTACCCTTGGAACAGAAGTCATTTATATGAATTTCCAGGAGGACTGTAAAGGTTATCCAAAGACTATCTTTCAAAGGGAACTCTCATAAGATATGTATGCAAAACATGCCTATGCTGTCACAAGCAGGTAATTTCACATGCAAAAATATGCTGTTATAGATTATGAAAAACAAGCTGTCATTCATGCAAGCAGTGGTTTACTTGTGCAGTTAATATCTGCAGATTCAGCTAAGAAGAGACACCTGCAGGAGACCACCTAAGTCATCAGGTCCAGTTGTCATAAGTGCAGTCATTGCATGTATAGTCCAAATGACTTCATAAAACACCCCTTTGGTGCACTCAGCATGCTAAAGGACTGGTAACCTCTAGGTTAAATATCAAATGACATAAAAGACGGCAATGGGCCACACGAGAAGGAGAAGGTGATATCAAGGATGTTATCAGTGTCCTAGATTCTTCCATGGTAGTTCTGTGAATAGCCACATGGTATTAGCAAGTCCACTTTCCCTGGGAAGGCTTTCAGATTGTTTTTCTTGGAGTTTCAAAACTGGACTAGACAAGACCCTGGTCAGTTTGGTCTGGCTGGCCCTGTTGTGAGCCGTAGGCTGGACTAAATGACCTCAGGAGCTCCTTTTCAACATAAATTGCTTTTATTATGATATAGTTCTTTTATTGTTCTCAGCTGCAGAACTTCTGTATGAATTGAAATATTCACATGGTTTTCTATTAATTTGCTGTGGACCAAGAATTATTTCAACTGTTGACATCCTTAGTTTGGGATATCCTTTGTCTCTGATTTTTGAGCCTTACTCTAAGACGCACAGTTGGGAGTGAGGTAAATGAGCACAGAACAAGACTAAATGTTTTCATCAGGTCATGAAAAAAGGCACTTTTGACTGGCTATGTATTAAATTAAACACATCAGCCTGGCTCTGTGGTAATACAAGAAAAAATCATGGATGAAAATCCTGAGGGTAGAATGACTTCTCTGTACCATACGTAGCAACACTGTAACATTGTACATTGTAGAAATTTGGGGAAACACCTTCAGAATTTTTAACCTGACATCTGCACGCTTTGCTTGAAGGAAAATGTACACATGTTAGATGGGAAATGTGCTTGTGGGGCAGCCTGAAATCAGTTTCAACTTTCAATTGTAACCAGTGGTAAAATTTAGAATTTAAAATTGTTTGAATTTAGTAGAGCTGAATTAGGTACTTAGCTGTGGAATTCCTTAGGGAAATTTTCTTGCCTTTGTGTAAGTCTAGAAGAGATCTGGTCGACTAAACCCAACACAATGCTCTAAGAATGATCCCATTCATCATAAGAGTGGACGGGTCCTCTCCATCAGTGCACATTTGTGCTGATAGTGTAATTCCAGCCGAGCTCAGCAGAAAAGCAAGCACCCACATCTAGCTGATTTAATTTTTTAGAGCATAATTAATTAAAGTAGTATCTGTGATCTGTTAATTAAAAGAATGAAATCTGAAATTAGATTTTTGGTAAAACAGAAAGTGTGGACTTGGCAAAAGTTTTGAAACTCACATAAGGCTTCTGATAAATTCACATTGGATATACAGTTATTTGGGGGGTGGTGTAGAGGTTAAAAGAGGGTCTTTTATCTCCCCCACAAAACCATCTGTGAGCCTTTTTTTATCTGACAGGCAGTAGAAGAGGAGGAGATGTGTAGGAAAAATTAAATGTTCACATTGTTCAGGAACAAGAAAGGCATGTGTCTTAGGAGCTCTCTTATCCAAACTTTTGCCTTCCTAAAAGCCCTATAAGCCATATTTAGGTTGTGTCCCCTGAAGTGCATCATTAGCTGTAAGGAACCTTTTTAGCAGAGATTTCAGTGTGTCCAATTAGTCTGAGAGCCTGATCCAAATATCACTGAAGTCAGTATCTCCACATTCCATCTCAGTGATTGTAAATGAGGGGGTGGAGGTCTACTGTGCAAAGCCATAAAAATATCCTTCCCTTTAAGGTACATAAAACTAAAAAAAAAATAAATTATTGGTATGTAAACAAACATTAGCAGAAGAAGATAATGTTGCAATATGTAAAACTATTCAAAATGCTAAATCCTGCATTTATCCAGAGAATTTGTCCCATCACCTAGTTTCTAGATCTTTTTTAGAAGTCCTTAGACATCTATTTATTCTGTGTATCCAGCTATTCAGAATCCTGAGATTGGTGATTTTTTGAAGTAAAACCCCATGAAAAGTTAAATCCATGTCATATGATGTGGTAATACAAGAACAAAAATTATACATGCATACATATATGCAAATATTGTGTATAGCTGTAAGATATAGATACAGGTATGTAAGAAAATGATAGGGGAGAAAAGTGGGAACAACATTCAGTATTGGCAGCTGTTTAACAGGAACATCTCTTGGAGAATTATACCATTGAGTCTCAGAATATTTTTATAATTTTATTATATATCTCTATCAGGGTGACACTAAAGAAAAAGCATTTTGAATGTTTTTTTTAAAATGCTTTTAAGTATTTGAAAATACCCTGTTGACTTCATTTGCCCAAGCAGTTGTCTCTTAAAACCAGTCAAGAGGGGCTTTGACCCAGCATCCAAATAACTCATTATTTGAAAAACAAAAGAAGCAAAAAAGGAAATATTGTCAGAATTCAACACATACATAAACACAGACACACAATATACTTATTTATCATAGCAGGTGTTCTCACTAGTGTCATATAGAAGACTAACAGATATATTCTTCAGTGTGTTTATGTATGAGTGCAACACAACAGACACACTGTAAGAACAATGTGTCTAAAAGCTGGAAATATTTCTACATACTGTTCCTGTAGAAACCAAAACGTTTTCATCAGTATCTTAGCAATCAGGTATATTAAAATTAAGAAGCACTATAAGAAAACTGATGAGGACATGGGATTTGAAGTACAATTTCAACAACCTGTCTGGTAGTCTTTCTTTTATATTTTAAGGAAATAATATTTTCCTCATATGTTGAAGATAAATGGATGTGGAAAAATTTCAGATTTTGTCTTTATTTTTAAATCTGATGACAAAAGACCTATAAACTTGCAATTATTGATACTAATAACTAGTAGATGGATCCTTGTTAATAAATGGATTTGGGCTTTTCTTGTTAGGACTAAGATTAATCAGGTATTTTCAGCCTGAGATGTGTGTCAGAACATAGCAATGATGAAACTTTCTTTTAGGTTTTATAGCCTGGAAGTGTTCTCAATATATGAAATAAAATTATTTTTATCTAATTGTTAAAAAACAAAATCACACTTTTCAATTGATTTCCATAAATTTAATTTTATTATTAGGAAAATCATTATCTCTAATTAAAGTAGATGAAAGCCGCTTAGTGTTATCCAGTTCCTGATTTAAATCCTTGTGTTTTCCACCTACTGTTTGAAGAGTCTCTCTAGTTAAAATTTGTTCTTTTGGTCTGAAAATATGTGGCATGTGACACAAAGCTCTAGTTTATCAACAATCATGGTTTCTAGTGCCTTAATAATCTGCAAATATTATGTAGTGACACTTTTCATGATGAGATGAATTCCAGTGTCTCCAGAGCTGAATGACATCATGTTCTAGGGGAAGAGCAGGCCAAATGGCTGGAAGACCAAAGTTTGTCTATTACCTGCACCCTGGCCACCAGAAGCACCAGAAATATGCCTCGGCCACAAATTCAGGTGTGCCCAGACACCTACATGATTTTAGCTACATCAATACCAGCAGATAAACAAGGCCTTGTTGTTTCTGTTGTTGACTGGCAGGGGAACCCTATGGCTGAAGTGTTTGTCCCATGGCAGGGTGGCCTCACCCTGACTGCCAATAGATAAACCCTTGCATAGACTCTGTCCTGAGCTGTGCCTGGTCTTTGCCAGACAGTAGACAAAAATAGAAGAAAAGATCATGTCAGGGTTTGTCTACATTATCCAGATCTGGTTTACCAGCATAGGCAAAACCTTTTTTAATCAATCTCTTTCCTGAGATTTCCCTGGAGATCGAGGACTTGGCCACACTAAAAGTCCAGGTAAATATGGGACAAGATGTAACTAGTGATGTCTGTTTGGTGTCACATGGTTCTGTTGCTTTGAGAAAGTAATTAATTTGCCTTAAAGGACACAGGTATAAGGGTCTGACAACACCTATGCCTCTGCTTTTGATTGAAATGCTTCCAAAGGTAATAAGAATATAAATGTGTCACCTCATTTTATTCAAACATTGTGCATCTTTGCAGGTATCCAGTCAGAAGGAAGGTTAGGTCCACAGTCCAATTACATTCTTTGACAAGTCTCCCTTAACTCCTTAAGGTTTGAGTCATACTCAAGGGTGTGGAGTAGAGATATATATTGTTGTCCTAGTTCCAGTCAGGACAGCGTTAATTTTTTGCAGCAACTGGGAGGGGGCTTGGCCAGGACCCAAAGGTTATTCTATACAATTGCCAGGGGTGGAGGCAGGGACTCTCTTGTGGGAAGAAGGGGTTCCTTCTGGATGAGAAAACATTGTGGAGGGAAGTGTCCGGTATTTTCTATTATGGAGGATGTTTGTTCATGTGAAAAATTTATTTTATTATACTTTTAATTATTAATATTTTTGCTGTTACTGTTCGTTTTCTTATCTTATTGCTGTTTCAAGTAAACTGTTCTTATCTCAACCTGTGATATTTGCCTTTTGTTCCTGCAGTTGGAGGGGACAGGGGGAGCAGTGGGGGCACTGAATTGGAGACTATCATTCCTAAACCATGACAATGGTCTAGACAGGAAAACTGTGCTCACCCCTGGAACAGTGTGGATCTTCACACTGCTCACTGAGATGAGCCTATGGCGTGTGCTAAACCCCTACAATGCTTTTGGGCATCATTGACAGTTTTTCCTAGCTCAAAACAGTGTTAGGGATCATACTAACATTAAACAGGACAGGTGCTGGGGAGCTTGTCCTCAATCCTGGACTTTTAGACTTTGCTATTACGGACAGTTGAAGTGGGTACCACCAGGAGCTGAAAGAGAAGAAGCTTGTTTGCAGGGGAATGTGTTCTCTCTTTAATTCTAATAATTCCTGGGTATTTTTATGTACAGTAGTTAGTTTTCAGACTGATGAGAAGGAGCCTCATTTGTGCAGATGGGAAATGCTTATTATGCTAATAGTGTTCTGCATTGTTAGTGGAGATTATTAGACAGAGATGTTAGAAATGCCTCTAGTGGAATTAAGTAGGTGACAAGGTAAAACGAAGAGATATATGACAACAGTGATTAGGAAATGGATTATGCTGAATACATCAGTGCAAAGGAAGAGGGGAAAGGGACTACTTTTACAAGAAATTGTTTAATCAGTGAGGAATCCACGAAAAACAGACAAAAAGATTGTTTACCTAGATGACACCAAATGCATCTTGTGAAATTACACATGGTGTTTAATCTGGAGAAACCTGTGAGAAATGTCAAAATGGTCAGCAAGGAGGAAAAATAGAACACTTGAAAGTAAGGAAGCCATAGACAGGCTTGTGTTTTATAATTACTATATTCTGTCAAATAGCTATATTATGTATGGGCAAGTATATATTTTAACATGCAATTCAGTGAAATGTGCTATTCATCTTCTCTGAACTTGTCATACATCAAGCAAATCCAACTTTAGAGATAGACATACAGACTGTCTGGTCACACCAGTTTCTCCTATTGCCTTTAGAACTGCTGCTCTTTGGCATGTTGCTTCTGTATCTACTTCCATTGTTCCAGCTGGAAGATGGGATATGTGACTCCAGTCTGAAAAATAGGCATTTGGCTTTGTTTCTGAAGTAACACATGTCAACAGCCTAACTGTGCTGTAAACTTTCACTAAATGCTTGACGGAAATCAACGCGCATTTATAAAGTGCTATTGTAGCACTGCAGTTTGATATGACAGAACTAGTCACGGTAAATAAATGATTTGAGGAATATGGCTCTTTCCTTGTTTGTGGATCAGCAGTGAATCCATCCTGCCAATATATTGATAATTCTTAATTATTCAGTATGGGTAAAATCTTTCCTTGCGTTGTCAATTGCCATCGCATGGCATGTTCAAACATTGATCATTTCAACTGTTCACACTTGCAGTATGTGACAGATCACTAAAGTTTCTGGAGTCGTTTTGACTCTCTCATCGTATGCCTGAATCTTCTATGAGAGGCTGAAGAGTGATGAACAGAAAATAGTTACAGTCATTAGCCGATAACAATTGTTCTTTCTTGCATTCAAACTTTCCTGCTTTTGTACCTGGTAGGCAATATAAGGATTGCTTCTTTTCTCCCTCAGACTGAGAATATGTTAAACAGAGAATTCTGGTGGGACAAATGCTGCTTCCTTCAGATTAATTCTGAATAACATCTGTGGCTTCCTAGTAGAAATAATAATGAATGCAAACATTTACTGACTAGAAAACTTGTGTTGCCTAACATTAAAATAGGTTCCTGAATTTTGTTTGGAATGGGCACATGTGAAGTAGCTGATTTCCAGAACCGCTGCAGAACCTCACGCACCATTTGGCTTCTTTTTCTCCTGTTCTGATCATGTTGATGGAGGGCCAGATTCTCTGGTCTACCTAGCCAAAATGGGGCACCCCTAAATGCATGGGCTGGGGTTGGTGTGCGCTCTGTTGCTGTAATACCTGAGTGCCTCACAAACTTTAAATTCTCTGAGAGGAGAAAGTACAAGTGTCTCCCTTCACAGAGAGTAAACTAGAGCTAAGAAAGGCTCCATGACACGTCTAATCTCACACAGGAAGACTGCAGTTGGACAGGGAACAAAACAAATCTTCTCGGTTGTGGACCCTAAACATCCAGGACTCAAACATCCTCTCAGGTTGATAATGCACAAGATGCTTGAGCTGTAAAGTACAATAAGATCATCTTCCATGAAGAGGTGCCCAGGATATAGAATGTGTGTTCAGCTCTTTTTGGTGCTTGATATGAGAGAAAGAGGAGAGGGAAAGGCTGTTTCATTTCTGCTGAAATACAGCTCAGAATACATTGTGTATGTCTGATTTTTCATGACGGTGCTGATGTGAACTGGTGGAAGAAAGGAGGAACTATCTGTGTGCTGTTATGAGAAATTCTTTATTCCTCTTGTTTCTGACACTGAAAATCAGGCAAGGAAAGTTCATTGGGTGTCCCAGCAGGGAGGGATGGGCTCTCTTTCTGATGGGAAGACAGTAGGAGTTATTTCTTTCAGTGGAAAGCTCTTGTTTTAAGCACCATCAGTTTTTATGAGACTGCTTAGTGACCATGGACTGTTTCTTGCTCAAAGTAAAAACGTTTAACATGAGAACCTACACAGCCTACACATGAGCAGCTATTCTTTTGTGTCTCCCTAAAGAAAGAGTGGAGCAAGGTGAACTTTACTCTGGGCCACAGCAATGAGGAGGAGCAAAGTTATATCGTAGAGAATATTTCTGTACCAGAAGTGTCTTCATGAATCCAGTTTACATCTGATGATGCACATTTTTTGTGGGACAATAATTTAATGTCTTATTTTACAAACAACTGAAACAACCTTACAAGATAACTTTTTTTTTTAAAAGTTGGGAATAGACACAGACACAATGTCCTCTTTTTGCTGGTCAGGCCATTCCCACACTGTCACAAAAGCATTGTCACAGGCTAGACCTCCAACTGTGACTCTGACCTCTGTCCTTTCTGGACAGTAAAATCATGAGTCAATACTTGAGACCCCTGCAAACAACGGGCTTTGGTGAGAGTACCCTAAAGCCTCTAATGCTCCAAAAATCTGATCAGTGGGAAAAAAAGAAGGCCTCTCTGGGTGAATCACTGCACAACATGAGTCTCAAAAACAACCACTTAGCCTATTTCTCCTGTAAATAAGGTGACTGAGAGGTTAGTAAAATGTTGTCTCGGTCACCTCACTTTCTTCTTGGATCTCTCCCTGGCTTCAGATTTACATACAGCATGGACAGAAAATCTTTTGGGGAAATTCAGACTTTGCAAAGATTTTGGGATACTTATCAGGGAAAACTAACATAACATTTTGGGATTAAGCAATCTGAATTGTAACCTCAACATTTAATTCTGGATAGGTTTTACTTTTGGGTATGTGTAGCAGTGGGCAGGCCCAGAGACGAAACAGCAAAGATACAGTTATGTTCAATTGATGTGCCAAGTTACCTGCTCAAAATTTTGTTTTGGATATCTTGGAATCTAGAGATTCATGGTAGAAAATAGAACATGAGGATTGCAGGATACTGCAGTAAGTAGTCCAGGTAATGCCAATTCTTAAATGGAGCAAAAAATGTAACGTGATGATTCAGTTCAACAAACTGAAGTTAAAAACTGCTGTAAAGTAATATTTTTGTGGTGTATTTTGAATTTTTAAAATTATGTTATTTCTATTCCCTTAAAGAGCCATTTTCGTCATTTGCAACCATCACAGGAAGAGAAATATTCCATAGAAGAAAAATTCCCGGTTCTATCTGGCAGTTGCAGACTTGGCAACAATTATGTGTACTTTTTGACTTTTCAGAATTAATTTATTGCATTTAAAAATGAAACAGCCTGATTAAACTCTACTTAATAGAATAAACCAGCATGCATAAAAAACATCTGAAAATATTTATCTGAATTATTGTATTTTTTAGTAGATCTTGACATTGGCTGGCAACGCATAGATGTATTGTGTTAACTTGGCTAGCCACTAGATAAGTAGTAGATGGCATTGGTTCTCTAGAGCAAGTGGCGAACTAGAGTGAGGGCTGAGTTGTCCTGAGAGGGGGACCACAGGATCCCTTAATGAAATTACAAACCTAATTGCATGCTCCTCTCACTATATTCAGTCAATATAAGCATGGGAGAGATACTGGCACTTGCAAGTATTCTATTCTGCTGGTGACTTTTTCAGTGCCTCCAGAAAAGCTCAAAGTAACTACACTCCTAATCCAGCTGTCTCAGAGCTTTCAGATAGATGAACAATTCCAAATTGCCATCTGCCTAAAACTGAATATAGAGCTGCTACTCTGTTCTAGTAAAACTCTGCAGACATATTTCTGTATTTTCACTCTCCTTTGGGATGATCAAGAAGGTGATAAAATTTTTTTGGTGGAGAACAGAAGGGAAAAAAAATGAGGCATGAGGTAAGGGATTTTTGTTCAAATCCCTGCTCTGAAAGGCGCATTGTGATTGAAAAAAAACATTGATTTGGGAATTAGGTAATTCATGAGCCAGTGTGAATATGTTGCTTTCCTGCTTCATTCTATGCCAGCTCCCTAGGACTTCAAAGTTTGAATCAAAGTTTCTGTCTTCTGTTAAAATTTTCTGTGAGCTGTCTTTCTGAGAGAGTTTACATCTCCTCTATGGTGATCAGAGAATTTGGTAGGCACTTTCCATCAGAGAAGCTGCTCCTGACTAAGAACAAGATGGTGAACAATTCCTTCTCCCCAAATATTAGTTTGTGTTCTCTAAAACAGCCCTCCTGAGAATTCCACAACAAAATAATTTTGTAGGGTACAAGGTATGACTTCACTGAAAGAAACTTACACATGTACAACTCTTCACAAAGTTAAAAAAATAAATAAAAGCTAAAGACTGTGCATACATCTTAAGTTTAGTGTTAGGAAAGATTTATGGCTGGTTTCAGTGTGTGTATTTAAAGTCAGTCTGGTATGTGTGTTTAAAGTAATAAGGTAGACATCAGAAAGTTAACAATTTAATAACAGGTTGCCTAAGGATGCCAGGGTCCTTACTGTGATCTGAATGTAATTGACAGCTATTATTCTTCACTTAGGAGCAATGGCCCACCCCAGGAGCAATGAACAGACAAATCACAAAGTATCATGTTCCTTCTTGATTGAACAACTACAGGGGCCCCTGGTTAACTGCATGGCCTCTTGTTCAGCTGCGAGAGTGTCTTTTTATTTGTTTGAGGAAGTGCCCAATTGAATATGAAGGTGAAAGAGAGGCCATTTCTCTTTTCTTTTTTTTTTTTTTTTTCCTTTTCCCCCCTCAGCCTCAGAAAGGTCAGGAGTCTGCTTCATCTGTCATGCTTAATCAGCTGATGAAAACTCTGCTGATGCATGAGGTTGTGGCTCCTCTATTTTAAGCATAAATCTTAATGGAAGATTCATTCTGTAATGTGTTACTTCCTGAAATGTGGAGCTGCTCTTTTAGGAGAGTGCTGCAGGCTTTTGGTAGCATGGGTGTACAGTGTTTCTGGAGCTCTCCCAGGGCACCACGCTTTTGTTGGGTGATATATGTGACAGCTTCCCAATTGCATATGATAAGGCATGTTGCCTCAGACTCCAGCAAAAGACTGTAACAAAAGGACTAGACATCCCAACTGGAATGTGTAACAAGTCATCATGACTACAGTTAACAGGATGCTGCTGACTGAGGAACAAAGATGGGAGTACATTTCAATTGCCAAAATGAAATTGCTTGTTCCCCTCCAACCCATCATATTTCTGATTCAAAGTGTTTATGGAACAGTCGAAAAATGTTGTGTGTCTAGTTAAGGTTGGCAAGTGATGTGCAAGCATTGATCTAGGGAGGGAAATAGAATTATGCAATGTTGGCACAAGTGGCCCTTTGTCCTGGCTGTTGGGTCTGGCTAAACATGCTGAGGGGCAGATATATGCAAAATATGTCATATCTAAAGACTAATAACTAGAACATGTCAGGTAGAGAGATAAATAGTTTTTACTGAAAAGAGATCTTTTACTGCAAGGATTTCAGAAGGGTTTTTAAAGACACGTTGCTCTTCTCACAGCTTTAATGCAGCTTTTCCAAACATACAAGCTACAACTTCAAGAAGAGTCATGATGGTGGTTCTTGTTTCTGGAGCTAAGCCAGAAGCTTGGTTTGCAACTACATATATTCCTGGAAAGCCCAAGATTTTTTCTCAGAAAGAAGACCCTGAAAAGAAAAAGCTGCAGCACCACAGGATGCAGGGCCTTTCTTTCATGGAAGACACTCAGAAAGCGAAAGGAGAATGAATTGCAACATAGAAATATGAAGTCTACAATAGTAATAGATACTGCATTTTGCCACAGGATGGAGGAAACGAATACCCAGTCTCACACAAAATGAAAGTAGTCTACAGAACTTCTCCTTTCTAATGAGCGTAATCTCCCAGAAACACACAGTTGAAAAAAAAGAAAAGAAAAGAAAACAGTATGCAGGGACTTTGTCTGGACTCAAAAATGAAGAAGTCTTGATGTGGCCTGTGTCAGTTATTCTGACAGGTAGATGTTTGCTACAGAACTGGCTGGATTTCATGAAAGTTTTCTCCCATAGCTTGATGTGCAATTAAATTGTTCATCATTGTATTCATTTATGGTTTGAATTTTTGAAGTCCAGCACTAAGAAAGACAGGACTGCAACAAAGAACCCTCACATCTGCCCTCTACCCCAGTTTTATCCCATGAAATTGGGAAGTATTTCTGAGTATATCACATTATAAAAGAAAATGCAAGTGAATGTGCAGACAAGACATATATTAGATGCATGGAACATTCATCAGCTCTCCTCTGACATACACAAAATTCAAGGTCCTTGTGCTGGCCAGAATATCATGAATACTGCCAATACTTTCCTGTTTTCTTGCACATGGAAACACTACCTTAAGCATAACATACATGATGCACCTTCAGAGAAGCTGCAGAACATCTAAATATACAACCACTGCAGATGGGCATTAGCATTTGAGCAGGCTGCATCACAGCTTTAATGCAGCTTTTCCAAACATACAAGCTACAACTTCAAGAAGAGTCATGATGGTGGTTCTTGTTTCTGGAGCTAAGCCAGAAGCTCGGTTTGCAGCTATATGTAAAGTTGCAGGTGGAAAGGGCTTGGGAACTGGCATCCTAATGACAAAATGCAATTCTGCATGTTACAGCAATGTCCCAAGATTGAGTGCATGTGTGCTCCTGTGTGTGATTCATGTTGCTTGTTCTCCACCTACTGGTGGCATTTTTAAGGCCTAGGAGCCCTAATGCCCCTCCTAAAAGTGCTGTGGAGGTTACCCCTACTTAACCCCATAAAAATGTGCGATCATCTAATTGGAAAAATCTAATTAAGCCTGTGCTTATGGTGCAGACATCCATATATGAAAGCCACTTGTCTTGTCTTTACGACCAGCCTGCTTGCCACTGGAGAGCAGCAATGGGTTTGGGCAAGCTTTCCTTTCCCAGCCACTGGAGCATGATGGCCCTGGATGACTGTGTTGGTGGCTGGCTTGCTGAGGGCCGATTCTTCTCATGCAGACACCCATAGTTCCTTAGTTTCAGCTGCCTATTCATGCATGTTCCCCATTCTCAGTCATCGCCATTTCAGAAACAAAATGAACAGGGGTGAACACAGTTATCATTAGGAAAAATGATGACAATTAAATATAATTAATAAACACTCCTATTACAGGGCATATGCATGCTGTGTGTCTAAACTGGACTGAGTCTAAAAATTAGTACACCTCATTACCCAAATGAATTGGAATTACACAGCACAACTTTCACTATTAATACAGCTTAAAGAAATCCTCCATTTTTTCTCATGTATATCTGTTTCAAGAAAACTATGTGTTTTTTAGTCAAAGAATATTCGAATGAACATTGCTAATCACATCAGTCCAGATGGTTGGCTCTCTTCTTGCCAAGTGGAAGTATTGTAACCTATTTAATGTGCAATTTACATAAGCTCCATGTTAATAAAGATCCATGAGCTTGTGGACTTTTTCTCCACTCTTTTCTGTGTCACGGGTTCAGTCCACAGAGGCAGAGCATGGTGCTCGTGACTACCACTGGCTGCTGAAGCCAAAACTGCTCAGTACGTTGCCCCCAACCTTTTGTGCCTGTCTCCTCACAGCAGTATGGGATCCTATAATTGATCATTATCCAATTTTGAAGTTAAAAGTACAGTTAGGAGCATATATGCCAAGCCCACATAAATCTGTGGTAAAGGCTGGAGTGAAACATATCTCAAAATAAAATTATCCTGTTACTGTGTGCATTCAGCCTGCATTCTCTGAGCAGCTGGAATGTATTAGTACTGTTTTGTGTTTATGGGCTTTTCATCTAAACCTTACACAATTTAATTTTCTCTGGAAATTTACTAACTTTGAGGCTACTGTGCACCCTGTCCTTCAGTCCAATCAGCATTTTTTTTGTGACAGGTCACACTATGCTGGCAATCACAACATATTTTTCTGATAGGTGGAATGATGTGCTTATAAATTCCAGTTGGTATCTCTGTAACCCATATGAGAGAAGTTTTTGTTACTGAGAGCACATCTCCAGTAGCTTTGGCAGGTCATACACTTTTTTGTTATTCAACTGTAATGTGGCAAGAAATCATAAAACCAAAGATCATCTAACACTAAATCATTAAATCATGGGCTTGGCTGTCCATCCCCACTTTTTCTGGATCAGTAGATACCTATGGAAGGCAGAGAATACTTTTTTGAAGTGACTCGAAGAGTCCTTGTGCTTTAAAGAGTTCGTTGTGTGTACAAATGGGACAGACAACAGCTGAAGATGGGAAACAGACAAAATTGTTTCCAAGGCCATATAGGAGTTTAAAGGCAGAATTGCACAGCTCGTTCTACAAGGCTGTTCTACAAACATTAACAGTAACATCTGCCCAAAATCTGGAAAGGAGACCAACTGTGTCTGAATATTTTTTATTTTGCTATGCTGTTGGACTATATGGGCTTGGTCTGTTAAAAGCACTAGAACTCGATTAATTATTCATTTCATGATATTTAATTTGACAATTAACATTTCAAAATTTATTGAAGCCTCTTGGGAGTATTCCTGCTGGTATGGGTGCAATGGTGGAGGGTGCACTTCTAAGTCTCTTCTGTGTAATATAGCACAATAAGATGCTGAGGGTTTAATGCTTTTTGGTTTTGAATTCAGTCTTCTTTCATGCAGCTGGAGAAAGGTTGGAGCTAATGCGATTAAAGATCACATGCACCAGGATGAATTTGGCCCATTCAGAGATTTCTCCTACCAAAAAAGCTGACTACAAAACAAATACTTTCTGGAGAAACATCACACAGCCCAGAGTTGTCTGAATCTGCTGTTATGGGTTTCCTTGCTGTTTCAGAGAAACACAACATATTGAATCCATGAAACTTCAGATGCCTTTGCCATGTCTTATTCCTCTACCTTTCAGTAACAGGTCATCAACTTCCCTGGGAGTATGAGCATGCAAACCTGTGTTTTATGTGACCAAAGGAGAAGTATGCTCCTCTCTTCTCCACACAGGGACTGTGTTAAGGGAAGTCCCCACCCAAAATGTGGTGCAGCCTATTCACTGCCAATGTCCTGGCACTGGGAAAAGAACCAAAGACATCTGTGAGAGAAGGAGAAGATTATCCACTCCAAATATGCACTTGCACTAGTGGTATCAGGGCATCAGACAATCTCTTACCACATTACACAGCAATTACAGGGAGAGCTGGACTGTATCCTCAGTTGATGCTTCCCCTGGGTAGGCCCAAATTTTCACTAATATAATTTCCAATGTCCAAATGGCACAAGGTAATCTATAATCAGCAGGTAACAGGATTCCAATCCTAGAATAAGAAAAGAGGAAGAAAAGCAGGCAAATTAAAATAAAGATAAATAAAAACTCAGTTGACTGGCAGAACTACGTGATCTTTGAAACTGGTGGCTTTTAAGTAGGACTTGGACATACCTCCAGTGGTCTTTTTAATGCTTTTCAGCTGCTGGAGATTTCAACTGAAATTTTTGTAATAACTTGTGCGTATGTGTGTGTTCATGTATATGTATGTACACGATGGGGGTTTAAGGAAAAAATTATTATAAAGCAAGAACATCCTAGATTACCCATTACCAAGACGATACTACTTATGGGAATATTTAGTGGTTACATGCTAGAAAACATTAAAATCAAACAATTATTTTGTAAAGGACCTTATGAATTTGTCCTGTGCACAGCTTCTTACACAGAGGTCAAGGTGACACTTTGTCTTTACACGCCCGGGGACAGCCAGTAAAATCTCCCCCAAGTGTTTCTCCAAAGGCACAGGATGCTTCCTGCTCTGTGCCTTCTTGTACTAGGGCTGGAGTGAGCATGTGTTCCTGCTTGTTCTTTACCACAGCAGGTGAGGCTCAGATGGTTTTACTGAGACCTGCAAAGTTCTGGTTGGGACTCTCCTGCCTCAGTGTAGCAGCTGCTCTTGCAAGTCCCTGTCAGGGCTGATGGAGATAGAGTAGCTCTTAGTTTTGGACAGATGGAGGAGAATTGGTAAGATGACTCTCTACTGTGTCCCTTCCTGCCTAGTTATCTATGAGTCCTTACAAACAAACAACTCAAACACTGAGAGAGTCTATTTTCAAACATTACCAATCTCTAAGACCCCAAGCACGAACTTTCAGGGACTGTTTTGTTGACAGGATATTGTCACTTGCATTTTTGACAGGTGTTGTCTTGTTTGGTTGTTATTTTGATTTTTTGCCTGTTTCAACTGAAATGTCAAAATATTAAAATATCCTTTACATGTGTATGGGGAAGATAGAATTACTCAGGAGTGATTTCTTCTAACCTTTAGAAAATACCCCCATAGTCTTCTATTGGCTCCTTCTAATCTCCTAATGCCTTCTGCTGCTTTAACCTCTGTTTTCTTAGAGAAGTGTGTGTTTATGGCATTTTAATCAAGTCTCCTTATTAAATGTGTGAGCACCATTTTATGTGAGGTGAAGGCTTGAGTACAGTCTACGTCAACACCTCAGCGAGCCTGGTGATTATACATAACCTACATAACAGCTTTTCTGTTACACTTTTGACTAAGTTCTCACTCACTTCCTAAACCTTGACAAGACAGGCAATCTGCCTTCCCATTAGAATCTCATGCCCACTGCCCACCATTACAGTCAGCTATTAATGAATGAGGTGGCAGCAAACTAAGCTACATTTACTGGTACCTGCTAGTACCAGTTAAGTCTTCTTTATCTCTTAATATAAAAAAAAAAAAAAAAAAGCCCTGGTGAGTACATGTGCTTACAAGATTTACAGTAGGGATTAGAAATTGGAAGACAAATTTTCCTTCCCATTTCACATACACAACCTATTGCCAGGTCAGGATGCATTCCGTCACTTAACACAAGGGAAAACTCTGGCATGAAAACCAGGATGTGTTTTAACCTATTAATCAAGGCTGGTGTAAACCTATCTTTAGACCTTGTCCAGACAAGAAAGAAAAATCATGTCCAAACAGAAATAACTAAAACAATTCTTACCTGCTTTATTTCTATGGGTCTTTTTTCCTTCTCTTTTTCCTTTTCTTTTTTTTTTTTCCTTTTTTTTCTTTATGTTTGAGAGCTAGTTGAAGTTTTACTCCTGAAAGATGAAAAGGGATCTCTCAAAGGACTTATTTCAGGTCTGTATTAATTATGAACATTTGTATTAATGATAAAATGGCCACAAGAATGTCCAAGCAGGTTTTAATTTGTACTGGATGTTATGCCAACAACTAGAAAGACTTTTCTTCTACAAAGACTTTTAAAAGGTTTAAGAACCTAAAGGTATTAAAACTTTATCAAAGCAAATTTTCAATGCTGGACATGGTTGCCGAACTCTAGCAAATACCTTATGTGAATGACTGAATTGTCACTTCAGTAACTACTGATTCCTATTTTGGACATTGAGATGACTTTTATTACCAGTTTCTGGATTTGATCCTGATCTTACCATTTGTTATGTTTAAGTGAGCCAAATCACCTTGATATTATGATGGTAGGAACTAGTCCTTTCATTGCTTCTGTATGTTGGTGTTCTCATGAGGCAGTCTTACTTACTCTTAAAAATTATTTCTGTAAACAAAGTAGAATCTCATTGCAACCATGTCTTGTTAAACTATTTTCCAACTGAAAAATCAGGTAAATAGAAATAGAAACATATTTCTGTTCCATTTGTTCCATCTGTTCTGTCAGATTCTCCCATAGCAGACAAGAACATCGAAACACCAGGATTTGTCAGCTGCCTCCCAAATTCAAGAAAGCTAATTTTTAACTTGCTCCTTTTTAGCCAGCCTCAGGCTTTAAATCTCCCCATATGACCCAAGTAATAATTACAGCAATTAGTCCCTAACCCTCTGGGATAATTGATAGCATAAATTGAGCTAACTTTCCTCAAAGTTGTTCTAAAAAGTCATAAAGAAAGAAGGGAAAAAAGAGAGGAAAAAACCAAACCCCACTAAACAACTGAGGGAGGAAAAGGACTGTAGATCCAAGCAGGCAAAAGTAAACGGGAAAAGGAAAAGCAAGACAAGATAATTTTCCACATTCCATTCCCGTGTGCTGCCTCTCTCCCAAGCACCACATACATAACATTCCTTCTTGCAGGCAACAGGCCTCCCTACCCCAGGTGCCATCAAAAATTATGGGAGTGAAAAAAAGAAAAGCTCATATCTTAAAAGAAACCTTGTTTTTCATCAAAACAGATTGCTTTAAGGCAGCCATCTGACTGGAAAGAGGAAAAAAAGAATTTAAGAAATCTTGTTCTCTAAGTTTCTATGTAATGCTCAGCCAAAAGAATAACTGAACAGTAATGAGCAGGAACTTGAATTTACCAAACTAAAGGGAGAATATTGTAGTGGAATAATTTGCTAAAGGGGATTAGATTGAGGTCAACATAGCCCTCTGTGGTCAGCAGCAACAAAAGCAGAATCAAGCTGAAATTCATTACAAATCCAGTACCAGGAGTAGAAATGCCATATCCAATGATTTCAAAACTTGGCTGTGTTCAGAATCAGTGCAAAACCTGAAATTTCGAATTTATCTTTAAAAGAGATAGTACAAGCTGCTATTTCTTTTAAAGCCTTCTGTTTAAACAACATTAAAATATTTCTATTTTATTTTAGCTTTTTTTTTGTACCATGCAACATAAAGAATATTTAAAGTAGACAAATAAGAAACCCTCATAGAAACACACAGAAATGGAATTGTTTCAATAGTCATAATTTTTGCCACCTACTTTTTCTTAGTGAGAATGAAATGCTAGTGAATTTCAAGAAGTACTTGAGTAGACGCACATGGACACAGAGTATATTCTCCCAATAATATTAAAGCCTGCTCTCCTTGAGAACTTAATTGTTCACTATTGCTTTACTGCAAATCTATAAGTGCACTCAATCTAGCAGGAAATACAATTAAAGTAGTTTATATAAAACAATTATTTTCTCTGTAAAGGAGGGAAAAATAATTGATAAAACAATCTTGAAATTATTTCATGTAACTTGTCTAATTGTATAATGCCCTAAATCATTCTGAGTTTCTTCAGTGGAGAGACCCTAGTCTCTCCTATTACTGCTGCCATTTTCTTAAGAAATATGTTGAGTCTGTGTTCTGAATAACAAATATCAATACAGTCACGGACCAATTACTCACCTTTCCACATGTGCATGAATTTCTAACAAACACAATGAAGGAGAGAAACTAGTACTATAAAATACTGGATTACTGTACTGCTAAAAAAGGAAGGATAAGCAATACCTAAATCCTCACATAATGCACTCCTCACATATGGTTAATGCAGTGTGAATTCAAATGAAATATAGAAATCTAAATCAGGGACAGCAGATCATGGCTGGCATCAGACACTGCAGGCATATTTATATTTTCTTCGGTATTTCCTCAGAGATCAGGGAGCACAGCTGACATACATTCAAATGAGGTAATTTCCGTATCCTTGAAGTCAGTGTGACATGCACTCAGTCACTTCAGCTGGATGAAGTGATATACGTAAGAACTGCCAGCTTCATTAAACAGAGTGAGACAGAAAACCTAATACACCTTTGAACATTTGCACCTTTCTCACTACTGGTACAAAATGTAAATGGTAGAATATGCTGTTGTACCCTATTAATTAAAATATTAGGGTACAAATACTCATCGGTCAAGAATCATGGAGGGTGTCAGGTCTTGTAAGGAGTCTGTTTTAAACACAAGGATTATGGAAAAACTCACACAGTATCTGTTGTGATACACCACTCTGAATTTCAGGGCAGCATTTAAAGCTTCAGAGAAACATAAATGAACAGTTAAACCTGTCCAGTGTAGAAGTACCAAGGATACAGCTAGAAGGGACAACCAAAAGATAAGCATGAGTTTAGAAATATATTCATTAGATAACATCCAGCCAAGTTTATACAATTCTGCTTCATAATTAAAAATTATTCAGTTTTATTTATTTAGATTATATTTCTTTTGTATCTGGGTCAAGGGGAAATGCCCTGCATTGCAGATGAATCCTAATGAGAATGCACATTAAACCACTACATTAAAGCTATTTCAGTGTTTGAGAAACAGTCAGGTCCTTCTGTGAAGGTGCAAAAAATGTTAAAAATGTAGAAATTGAAGGAGGTAATAGGGTACATGGTGGCACTGCTAAGCTGAGTGAGTGTGGGTACATGTCACATACCCATGTGGGTGTGAAGACTATGTGTGGGAGGACACGGGAAGAATTTGACTTCTGTAAGGGGATTAAAACTTAACATCCCATCTAGGAAAGATTTTTTTTTAGCTTTGAATCTAAAAACTTGGCCTTGAAATAAAGTCTGTACATCACCTCTGTAAATCTGATTATTTTGAAACATAAACAGAAGGATCTTCTAATCTTGGTTTTCATTGTCAGGAGAACTCAGCATTAATATTAAGGGAGGTGATGTGTAAAATCTCAGGGACATGTTAATTTCTCAAAGTTAAACTTATCTACAAAACACCAATATGCTCAGTGGTGGCACAGCGCTTGAAGAGGGATGATTTCTAGTGCAAATTTGATGGTAAAAGTATAAAATTTGCTGCCTGTTTCCAAGTGCATTTTTTACCTTTTACACTAAAAAGGTACGGTTTTGATCAGTCCTGAAGGCAAAGAGCCTGACTGCAAGCAAATAAATAGATATATGTGTGAGAGTTCAAAGGAGGATTCTGCCTAGTGAACACCCTTCCAATAGACAGTATTTTCACTCGAGGTTGTGAAACTGGGAATATAATTGTATTTCTCATCTGTACTTCCCTATGTTGAAGCAGTGTGGATTTTAACATACCTAGAGAAGAGTGTGGGTAAGTGGAGAAACTCGGAGGGAATGTGTCAGATCCATAGTTACACACAGTGTTAACACATACTTGGACTCCCACTCTCTTCATTCTCTCCTTTACATCACCTGCCTGCTGTGTTGAACATCTTGGAGGTGGTGAGACAACGCGACAAGGAAGGACTGTTTTCCCAGTTCTGGGAGAACACAGAAAAAGTGTAAATGGGGCAGCTGATACAAGGGGTGTTAGGAATTTAGCTCAGGACATAACTTCTGCATTTGATTTGCAGCATTCAGCAACAAGTTATGCAGATACAGTATACTGCCAACTCCTCTCCCCAGCACAAGGAAAGTTTACAACATATTGGAATACAGATAACCTACTCAAGATGTTCCCCAGTTGAGCATGACTTTTGTTGCCTACAATGAAGTACATTCCTGGGTTTTGCATGTATCATTTCTTAGCATTTGTTCCGTTTGATATGGTGTGGAATCTGCAAATACTGAGTCTTCTGAATTCAATGGTAATTTCAAGGGCTTAGCACCTTTTAAAACATGGGTAAAGGTACTATAGGTGATTAGATCCCTAAAGTTATAATACTGGATCAGGCATTGAGTCATTTGACTGAAACTCCTATCTTTGAAAGCAATTGCTTTTAAGTACACTCCAAGACAATTACAGACAGAATATCGTATGCACTACATTAAGGCCTTCTAATCAATTTTAAAGATTGTATAAGGCTCTGAAGAAGTACTTAGCTATGATTTCAATAACTGCATTAATTGTCCTGGCTCTAGATTCTTGCCATCCATGTAAACATTTATTTTCCCTTTGAGTCTTATCACTCACAAACCTCAACTATTTACAAACAGTGAGAAGTAGGTCACTCCCACTTCTTCAGACCCTGAGGCTGTAATGAAGTATAAACATAAATGCATTCATGTTGAGTCAACTTTTATTCTCACATCTATCTGTGGGACTGAAGCCTAAATAGGGAATGTATGCAAAACTATAGACAGAAACGGTTGGAGAGAAATGTACTAGCAGACCGCTATTAACCTATCCTTTTTTTTTTTGTCCTCTCCACTTGGTAGTCTTTAAGACATTATTAATTTTATATCTACTCTCCCTTCTATATCGTTGCTCTTGCTTAGCAAATTTCTTTCCTGTTCACTAGTTAATTCTTGTTCGGTAACTGATAATTTCTGTCTTCAGTAAGAAGAATCACTTTTAAATGGGATTTTTATCATGCTTGGCTTCTCCTGGGTCATTACTTTCTTTGGGAATTTGAAAATTACTAAAAAACTATAGTTATTTTAAAGTATGAGCACAACAGAAGAATAAAAATTTGTTTTCCAATATAAAAGTATCATAGCTGTAACTTTTCTTGTGGCAGTAAAATATAAGTGATTAGAGGTCAGAGCTGGTATGTGAAGTGGCAAGATCCCTTAGTCTCATATGAGGTGCATTTGACTGTTTTAAATTCTGATATTAATCTGACAAAACATATGGATCTACAACACAGACACTCTCTTTATGCTCCCTCTTTAATCAAAACAGTGAGAAACTGCAGTACAAGTTCTCAAGTTTATTTTGGATTCTCCTTTTAGGACAAGAAGTATATATTTAAGTGGCATACATTTAAAAGAAGTGGTATAGTTCTAAAAACCTGAAATATCTACAGCTCTTTTAATCAGATAAATCTGATTTTTGTCCCTGCTTCTCCTCAGTTCATGGACTGCCACATCAATGCAATGTGAAAGGGATATTTCATGGATAAGAGGTAATGCAATGATGACTCTTGCTGCAGAGGGAATCTCAGGGAATGTATGCCCTAGGTAACTGTGCTGTTAGGGGAGGCCTGTGATCACTTTCTCTATCCCTATGGTAAATTTTCACCTATGCAGAATTTAAAATCTTCTGAAGAATTGACAGCAGCCCTAAGTGGACAGATCAGAACAGCCTCACATTCACAAGCACCAGACATCAAGGGGAACTAGAACCACCCTGATATCTGTTGGAGGGACAGCTCAGCACAGAATAAGCAAGCCAGGAGGTCTCTGGAATGTGCTCATGAAAATGTCTTTCTCCAAGTCATAGAAAAGCTAACAAGGAGACGTGGTATGCTGGATCCTATTCCCACCAACAAGCAGGGGCTGATGGGCAATATGAAGCTTGAGGGAAGCCTTGGTGAAGTTTGAGAACCTTATGGCAGCAAAGAGGGCAGCTCACTAGCCTGGGTTTCAGGAGAACAGACTTTGGCCTATTCAGGAAACTGTTTGATAATATTCCATGGGATAAAGTTCCAGAGAGAATAGGGACCCAAGAAAGCTGGCAATATTCAAGCACCACTTCGTCCAAGTGCAAAGTGCATCTCTTATGACTCAGAAATAAAGGAAAGGGAGCAGGAGAACTGCATGGATGCAAAAGGAGCTTCTGGCAAAACTCAGACAGAAGAAGGAAGTTTATTTAGAACATGGATAAAGTGGCAGACCACTTGGGAAGCATATAGGAATGTTGTCAGAGTATGAAAGGATGCAAAAAAGAAGGCTAAGGTCCATTAATTAAATCTGTCAGAGGAAGTCAAGGACAGCAAGAAGAGCTTCATCAAGTACATGGGTAGCAAAGGGAAGACTGGTGCTGAATGAGGTGGATACCCTGCTGACAAAGGATACAGAGAGGGTGGGGTTACTGAATGTCTTTGCTTCAGTCTTTACTCCTAAGGTCAGTGCTCAGGAATCCCAGAGCTTGGAGGTAAGAGAGAAAGTCTGGAGAAAGGGAAGATTTTCCCTTGGTCTAGGGATCAAATTAGAATTTATTTAGACAAAATCAACACCCACAAGTCCATGGGCCCTAATGGATTGCACCCATGAATGCTGAAAGAGCTGGCAGATGTTATTGCTAAGCCACTCTCCATTATCTTTAAAAGGTCATGGAGAATTGCAGAAGTGCCTGAGAATGGAGTAAACCAATGTCACGCCAATCTTCAAAAAGGGCATAAAAGAGGACCCAGAAAACTACAGGTCAGTCAGTCTCACCTTCACCCTGGATGTCATGTCTAAGCACGTGGGCGGCGTCTCTAAGCATGTGGAGGAAAAGAAGATCATCAGGAGTAGTCAACATGGATTCCTAAAGGAAAGTCATGCTTAACCAATCTGATAGCCTTCTATGATGGAATGATTGAGTGGGTAGATGAGGGAAGGGCAGAGAAAGTTGTTCACCTTGGCTACAGCAAGGCTTTTGATACTGTCTTCCATAACATCCTCATAGGTAAGCTCAGGAAATATGCATTAAGTAAATGGACAGTGAGGTGCATTGAGTGGCAGAGCTCAGAGGGTTGTGGCCTGAGGTGCAGAGCATAGTTGGAGGTCTGCAGCTAACAGTGCAGGTGTCAGTGCTGGGTCAAGTTGGAAGCTGGGACAGAGTGCACCCTCAGCAAATTTGCAGATGATACAAAACTGGGAGGGGTGGCTGATACATGAGAAGGCTGTGCTACCATTCAGCATGATCTGGACAGGCTGAGGAGTTTGGCGGAGAGGAACTGATGAAGCTCAGCTAAGGCAAATGTAGGGTTCTGCACCTGGGGAGGAATAACCCCAGCCTCCAGTACAGGTTGGGGCTGAACTACTGGGGAGCAGCTCTGCAGAGAAGGACCTGGGGTTCATGCTGAACAACAAGCTGTCCATGAGCCAGCAGTGCATCCGTGTGGCCAAGAAGGCCAAAGATATCCTGGGGTGCATTGGGAAGAGTACTGCCAGCAGGTCACAGGAGGTGATCCTACCCCTCGACTCAGTCCTGGTGAGGCCACATCTGGAGTACTTTGTACAGATCTGGGATCCCCAGTACAAGAAAGACAAAAAACTGCTGGAGAGGCTCCAGAGAAGGGCTATGAAGATGATGAGGGGACTGAAACATCTGTGTTATGAGGAAAGGCTGAGACTGTGTTTAGCCAGGAGAAGACATGACTGAGAGGGGAATTTGTCGATGCATACAAATATTTAAGGGCAGGTGTCAAGGGAATGGGTGAGACTCTTTTCAAAGACTCTAAGTTCAGAACAAAGGGCAATGGATGCAAACTGATGCACAGGAAGATCTATCTGAATATGAGGAAAAGCTTTACTGTGAGGCTGACAACAGTGGAACCAGAGAGGTTGTGGAGTGTCTTTCTCCAGAGATAGTCAAAACACACCAGTATGCTATCCTGTGCAATCTGCTCTGCAGGTCTCTAGAGGTACCTTTCAACAATTCTGTGATTCTGTAAAATTAGGCCCAGAAACCTTTTGCACCTTAATTCATGGACATACGTACTCATGCATCTCCCATGAATGTCAATGAGAATAACCATTTGCACCAAAGAACAACAATACACCCTTACTGATTTTATTTCTCCTTGATTTTCTCATTTTCCATCCATTTCCTTCAGGCTCGGAGGGCTCACAGTTTCCCTTCACTGTTGGTCTAGTAGAAAGTCATTTCAAGCACTGCAGGTCTGCCTGTGGTAATGACCATGCTAAATGCCATTGTGTGGTTTGGATCTTCACAAATCAATGCTGCTCTGTTACCTTCTTTCTTTCCTTCTCAAAGGTTATAGGTCTAATAATTAGAGTGGCCCCTTGATGAGCACACTGAGACCCAGTTTTCATGCCTTAATGGTAGTGATAAGAATAAAATTATAGCTCTTCACAGCAATCTTTTTTTGATACGGTGTTAACTCTGCATTGTGTAAAGTTAAAGTGTGGTTATTATACCCTTATATGCCGAAAGAATTCCACTTATGAGAGAAATGAGGAAGATTTTGCCTCTTGAGGCATTCTAAAACTCTATTGAAAGAAGAAAACTTCAATGCATAAGCCACCTGGACAAAAGACCTCTTTATTTTCAGTTTCAATCAGCAATAGGATTATTATCTAGGCTACTAGACCAGTAGGACAACCTTCCCTTAACCAGTGACCCGTACCAACATCTCAACACAGGGCTGTACCTTATGACTTCAGTGGGAATTTTGAGTGTGCTTAAACACATATACTTATCTGCCATTCCGAAGTAATTATATTTTCCTGAATAAGGACCCAATTCTAGCAGTGCAGTCAAAACATCTGCTGTAGGAATAAATCCAAACAATACCAAGTTTAATACTTTAAAAATGCACACACATCTCTACAAGCAAAAAGGGAAAATGGTGGTGACTGATCTATGAGTAGCCAAAAGCAGTGGCATTGAACCATCTATGTTGAGTCCTTATATCACAGAAGAGCAGATTCTTCTCATTTTGAAAAGGCTGAATTCCTGAGTGGTTGAGACAACAGGGGTGTCTGTGAGGAGAGGTCAAGAGTGACACGTGCCAGACACAGCTGGTTCCAGCTGCTTCCAGCCAGCTCCAGTGGCCCCACCAGAGGACACAGCTGATCCCATCCTCCCCTGCTGGGAAAACACAATCATAGAATCTTTTAGTTTGGAAAAGACTTCTGAGATCCTCCTGTCCAGGCATTAATGCAGCTCTGCCAAGTCCACCACTAATTTTTCCTCAAGTTGTGTCTGTTTTACCACAACAGTAACCAGTAAGCAATCTCCCTGTTTTTGTCCCAACCCAGGCGCTTCCTCTTCTTTCAGTTTTTTCCCTGGTCCTGCTGTGAGGGGTGAGGTGAGAAGTGGGCAAGTGGCTGATGGGGAGTTTAGCTCTTAGCCAAGGTTAACCCAACACACTGGGTGTAGTTTATAATAGCGTGCCCTTTGCAGTTTAAATACCTGAAATACTTGTCTAATTTTAGTCTACAATTTTCACTTGGATATACTGTGAAATGAGACTGTGAACTTGCAAAGCATTAACTGATAAATATTCAAAGTTTTTCTCTAACTTATAGAAAAGCATTACTAATTGGTTTTTAAACTCAGAAACTTATGGAGATTAAAAAAACCCAAAAAACCAACAACAGTAATTAGAAAACCCCACAACCCCCCCAAACAAACCAGAAAGGAAGGAGACAATTACCAATGAGAAAGAGTGGTTGAGACATGATTACTCTTCTTTTCAAACTGTTCCACATAAAAATGGAAAAATATCGCCTGCATAGCTAACACAGGCTCCAGAAATCACTGTAAATGACTTGAGGATCTGAGGATCTGTTCTGGCCAGAGATAAAGTAAAATTTGAATAATCTTAATTTATCTTTGGGCAGTTCTTGATATACAACTTAAAATTCTTTGAAGTGTCTAAAGAAGTTTAATACATAAAGGAAATAGTCTATGAACAGACTTTTTTTTTTTTCCGAACAATTATAATTCCATAGATTCAAATTCCTCCCTTTTTACAAGTTTAAACAATAAAATGGAGCATTTTGAATGCTTTGGGGCTTTCAAAAAGCTTTGAAGCTTTTTGAATGATATCTTTTGGATACAAAATCAGTCCTTTAAGTCAATTTCACATTTTTCGTATGTTTTGAATCTTCTAAAAGGAATATCTTCTGAAATTATATTACATGAAACCCTGAGTTGCAAAAAAAATCCCATGAATATTGGTTTTGTATTATTGCTAAATTGCTTTCAGTACATTAGATTGGTTTTTTTGGATAACATTGCATTATTCAGTGCTTGTGCTTCTTCTTCACTGCAATTTCTATCCGTTATTCTTTTTTATTCACCTCTGGGGTCAGGAGATTATCTTACAGATACTGCCACCTGTTGAAATAGAAATGCAGGAGACTGACCTAAAATAATTTTTTTAACAAAAATTCTGATTGAGTTGTCTTTTGGGATCGAACATGATATCTCAAAGTACAGGTGCCTAGTGGTTGAAGCCAAAGGATCTGCTCCACCCAGAGAGAGGCAGCAGCAAAGCTATGCCCCATTGAGTATGGACTAGAAAGAGAGGAAAGACTCTGGCTTACACTGGTTTTGTAAACTCCTTTCATCTGTGTCCCAAAAAGATTGTTATCATCATCTGGGCTGGGCTTCTGCTTGTACAGTCTAGAGTTTCTTACAAATGTAGATTAAGTCTGAGTAATGGGAAGGACCTCTGGTGATTGTATCCCTAGATGCCAGGAAAAAAAATTCAGTTGTGAATGTTAATGATACAGAATTACACACTAAAGTAGTTGGTGTAAAATTGTGACAAACTTTAGCCAACTGAATGCCCCTCCTTGCAAAGTTAACATTTGAAACAAAGCCTTTTCTATTAAAAAGAACTCCAGATAGTCCAAATAGTGGTACATTTGTGTGATATTTTAATTTTTTTATACACCCTAATTTGTAGGTACTCAGCTACTTGTAGGTTTTAATTTGATGGTCAAATTTTTTCCCTTTTCCTCAGATCTGTTTCCCCTTTGCAAATATCACTGGTTAAATCACTTTGTCTTTACCATGACAAAAAGCATGTTCCTTGTCCCTTGTTCTTTCCTATATTTCCACATCCTGTTTGCTAACTTTTGCAGCAGCCAACAGGGGCATGACTAGGATGCTGGGGCTGTTTGATACCAACCCATACCATGTACAATGGGGATGGAGAGTGGTGGCATTTTTCCTGGTTTGCTGGAGTTTGAGGTCAGCTGGTGCTGGGATCCATGTGAGCAATGGTGTGAAATGTTTACCTGTCTTGTTCACTCTGTTATTAGTATTGTTGTTGTTACTGCTCATTTTCTTATCTCATTGCTGTTTCCAGTAAATTGTTCTTATCCCCACCCGTGATTTTTGTGCCAGTTCTCCTCTCCATCCTGCCACAGAGGCTGTGGGGGGGAAGTGAGAGAACAGTACGTGATCTGGAGTGTTTCAGTGGGACCACTAAATGAGGGAATACCATTCCTAAACCATGAGAGCATCATAAAAGAAAAGATTCAGTAGTGAAGCAGGATTAGGCCAGAGAGACCACTGGTCATTCCTCTGTCTTCTTTCTCATGAACATTCATCCTTTGAGTAAAGTTCTGCAATTTTGGCAGTTAAAAGCCACCTTTCAAGTGAAAAAAGAAGGAGAAAAGACTGGAGGCAGGCAGAGAGAAAGGAAATTCCTAGAAGCATTCTGGCTTTTAAATTTTCTGTTTCCAAATATGGCAAAATATCCATAGACTAAATGCAACTGTATAGAGGAAACCTAAATCGTCTCAAATGCATACTTATGAGACACATATAAATTGTGTCCAGTCAGAGGTACAGCCATTGTTCAACTCTGAGGAATGAACTTCTATGAGACTAGCAGAGAAAACATAGAAGTAGCACTTGTTACCTTCCAAAAGGTATTTTAAAGTCTACATTACTAATGATGCAATATAATTGAAATTATGGCAGGTTTTAGGTAGCATGACCTAAAAGAGAGAATTTATTGTTTGTTTATCTCATGGATTTAGATAACATTCATTGGAGCTGACTGTGTTGATTTAGCCTAGATGACAAATCATGAAAGTACTGGATTAGGTTACCAGTATCTCAAGCATTACTTGAGAGGGTTACAGAGTAAGGGATCACTTACCCTGGGATCCATCATGAAAATATATAAAAATGAAAAGTATTGAAGAAGAAAGAATGATTTGCTTCTCTGTATCTCCCAAAAATGAATAGGAAGAAGCACTGAGAACTGTGAATCTTTTTTCTTGGTGTATGGAGATGTACAAGTTGGACAACTTCATATTTTCCATCATCACTGGGTCTTTCTGTTACTGATCACTGAATCAGTGTCTGCACCCTGAAAAGTTATTAAAATAAGCCAAACTGCATATTCATGGAAGTAGTCTTGTTATACACTTGCAATGTGTACACAAGCTTGTTATGGTAGAAACAGGCCTGTCTCAGTACAACTATTTGCAGCACAGATCTGTACAAGAATTTGGTAGCAATTCATTTAAAATGAAGAGGGCTAGTTGCCTGCATGTTTGTGTATGTGTATTGGGAATGATGAATGAATCACAAATGGCATGCTTCTATGTGTATTTTGGCAATGCAGGGGTTGCTTTTCTCCCTGTTCCTACTCCATGTGTGTTTTGGCATGATGGTTTCATGCATATTCCTAAATAGGATGTAGATTTGTAATGCTGAGCCAGGGTTTGCATGTTCTTTTCTTTCACAGCACTAGGCGGGACAAGAATAATTGAAAGGGAAAATGGGATATTGTTTTTTTAGTTTAATGATATCAGATATCAGGAGGGAAACTGGGAAAGTGTAAAAAAACTTTGTATCACTATTGGCTGAGAAATGTAAAACAAAACTGGGTGTGATTTAAGTTGTGTAGCTGAAGAAACAACCCCAAATGTCTGAAATTTTGCCAAAAAAATTCCAGAAATGTCAACCCACTCTCATCTCTCAAAGTCATTAAATCCCTATATACGAGGTGTAAAGTTGGTTTATAGTTACTTCAACAGTTTATTTGAAATATCCTTATCCTAACTGTGTCTGATTCTTCTATTATCTACATCAGGACAAACTAAGAACAACTTCTACAAGTAAATAGCCTTAAACTGGCCTGACAGGGAATCTGGCCCCCTAAAGCCATTCTTACTCCCTGCCATGCCAGTGACTACTGAATTAAGCAGTGAGAAACATCACCTTCTATTTTGGCCACCTAGTACATGTAAGAATGAATATGTGGCTAAAGCAAAGTGCTGGCTGTTGAGGGGTCTGGTTTATATTCCAATGTCTACACTAAGTGCTAGTTTCTGACTTGGCATGAGTATTTTAACCCCTGTGTTCACACCTTTTTCCTCATTACAAAGTTAGACTGGTATCACCTCACAGGCATGATAGAAAACCATATATTTTAACAATTGTAAATTTTGGTCTTAAATCCTTTAATAAAGGTTCCTTTTAAGCAAATATTAATTATGAATCAAGTTTTCTTGAGGCTTAGGATAAGAGCAGGACAAACTTACTGAAATACAATTCATAATCTTCTTTAAAGATCCCTGAATTTTTGTGAGGTCCTAAAAGCTTGTAATATAGTTTTACATTTTTGAGGTGAAATTAATGGGATCAGGACTGACCTTTCCCAAAACAGAACAGGGTCCTCCTCCTTCTCTCCTGTCCCTTTGTGCTGAGTTTCAAAATGCTACACTGGAAGTTCAGTCTGTGTATCAATACAGATATGTTGAAACTTTATGAAAAGCTGTATCTGTGAAAGGTGTTGGCTTTTTTTTTCCTCTTCACACTTATTCTTTGTATTGCTTGGAAGATTATGAGGAAAAAAGTATGTGCAGCTGGCTAATAAAAGAATAGAAGTTTGGTGTGGGAGTAATACCTCCATCCCAGCTCAGTGCTATAATTACAGGGCTATGCTATTCTCTTTTAAGTAAGAAGGAATAATGTCCCATTGCTCACTAATGGCTATTGCAATACTTCCTTATTTTCAAAAACAATAGGCAAAGCCTTTCTCTCCCTTCCCTATTTATGTACAACAAGAGCTCAAAAAAGTCCGAGAACTTCAGGAAATTAAGTCAGTAGGTGCTTGTGGCAGACATGTCCTTCAGACTATTTACAATTAAATTATTTCCTTCAGCCTGTTTAAAATTAAATGAAGTTGCAAAAGAAAATAAGACTTTGTAGCGTTTCAAAGTATTATTAGTTGAAAATACATATAAGAGAACATGTCTGGAGAGAAAGTGAATGGTAGTGTAGTTAGACAAAGCCACTTGCCTATCTATACTCTTGAAGTCTCCCTTTGTTTAGGACATCTGTATCTTGGCACAAGTTCTCATAACACCATTAACTCCATCTCTTCTCCCCGACAAGGGTATCCCCATGATAGGTTTGGCACCCTAGCAAGTATCAGTCAGAAATCCTAGCACCGAGATAAAGTGGCAGGAACAGTTCCAGAAAGAAGGCAGTGGGTGTCTCTGAAGATTTGTAACACTCTGTTGTTTTATTCTGCAAAAGATTCTCTATTTTTCATAAATGTTTTCATAAATGTCTCACAAGATACTATTGTTTAGGTCAGATATTTAATTAGCTGTCTTCTAACACTCTTGACAAAAAAGACACCTACCTGTGGGATATTTTCCCTTCAATGTATTGACTCAGTTGTACTGATGTATATTCAGAACATCTCATTTGGCATCAGGAAACTCAGATTTACACCAGATAAGAGGGAAAGAGGATTTATATGTCTTTATTGTCTTTACTGGACACCAAGCAAACAATAAAGCCCCTCCAGAAGGCCAACATTTCAGGACTCTTGAGCCAGCAGCCTGCAGCATCCAGGTGGAAGGTGGGAATGTGCTGCTCTCAGGTTGCCCCTGTTATTCTGTGTCAAGTATCACAGCCTCACTGTCCACTCTCCCAGTCCAGTACATTTGTTCCTTGTCCAGTGTTTTACTCCTCTTTGCTATGACAGGAAAATGAATATGAATTATGGTGGAGGTCTATTTCGCGATCATACGAGGTCCAAACCCACAAGCCAGATCTGGATGTGAAGATCTGTGCACACTGCTAACAACAACTCTACTGTGTGAAACAGATGTTAAGGATATATGGGAGTGGGGAAACTGGGAGAGGAGATCAGAACACGTTCTGTGACTAAAGAGAGGCTTTGAATTTCTAAGACCCATTATGTTCTGTCTATATCAGAGAGGATGAAATGATACATCTGTGATTTCCTATTTGGCTGCTAAGTCATCTCTAAGATTCTTCACCAGGGCTAAGGCTTTTACAGAAAACACACTTCCCCACCCCCAACACTAAAGATAGGGTTTGAATATATCTTTACACATCTCTAAGATTCATAGTTTGAGGACTTAATCCTAATTGCAAGTATAAAGACTGAGACCTAATACAGGGAAAAAATTATCCTATGCTGGCCTACAAGAGGCATTTTACACCATGCTGAAGGCAAAGGGTCTGAGTCTGTGTCTATGACTATTTCTACATTCTTGTAAAAATGTTCAATGAAGACAAGGTACGAGGGCAAGTCTTCTGAATGTAAATCAGATAACTTTGGTTATTAAGTTGAAGCCATAGTTAACCATAATGTGAGAGAACGAAGATGTGGTGAAGAAATTAAGATTCGACATGGAGACAAATAAATTATATGTAACTCTGTAATTATTATTACATGTAATTAGTTAAATTAATTAATTTTAATTTAAATGAACATAACCAAACATTTTCACCAGTGACACTAGTCTTTAGAAGCAGTACTTTTTTTGCATTTCTGGTCGTATGGACCTTTTATGCTCAGAAAGGAAATGTTATGAAAACAACATTCAAAGATGGGCAGTGACATTTTTTGTATGACCTTCTTAAAACAATATTGTATATATGAAATAAAAATTACGGCAGGCTTTTGTGCATGTCTCCTAGACAAGTTTATTTTCTGCAAGAGTTGAAGTACAGAAGGATAAGAAATCCCTAAGTTGTAACACACTTTGTTCTTTAAGGAACAGAGGTGGGGCTTTACAGTAATCTCCTCATCAGGAAAAGTATGTCTTCTTTCTGGGCTATGTCACACTATATTTGCTTTTGCAGTTGTGCACTTTGGACCAGGTTCTGCCACTGGTTACACTCAGTGGTGCTTATAGAAGAGTACAAGAGAGGGACAAATTTGGTTCTCTGTTTGTATGCAAGCACCTAGGCAATGACACGAGTTGCCTTATTAGGCAGCACAAAAGGAAACAGTGCTGCTCGCAATCCTCATGTGTTCCAGCCGCCCGCTTCTGTAGTTGCTCAGACCTCTTGGGCCTGTGCTTTTTCACTGTAAAACAGCAAGCCCTTGAAAATACAGTGCTGGCTTGGCAACTGACCACTGCCAGATAACAATTGACACCAGGACTAATTTAGTAATGTGCAGTTTTAGGGAGTGACATTTACTGTATCTCCTGGCGCAACTGATACAAAGCATGCAGCCGTGGCAAGCCCTGCATGGTATTTGCAAAGTGTCAACTTGAAAGAGTCAGGCTGCTCTTATGTCTGCTCTCAGAGGCAATTGCTGCAGCCCATCAAATCAACCTTCATGTAATATAAACAGGGAGACGTTCTCTCGCCATTCAGGGCTGCTATTCTGCGCGGTTGCTGGTTATATCATATGTCAACACATTGTACAGATAATGAAAATGGGGAGTCTGAACTTGTACAGGAGATAAAGGTTTCCCTGGAGAAGCAAAATTATAGTGAACCTGTCAGGCACAGATTAAGGATTTTGCAAAATAATCAGAGACACAGAAGTTAGCCCTTTTGATATGACTGTTAGCTGTGGTATGACTTACTGTGCAGAATAATTCTATTAAATTAGTTCATTAATACGTAAGTTATAATGATCTCTGTAAAAAGGACTTTCAGCATAAAATACTGGTAGTTCTTTCAGGAATTCCAGGTGAGTGGGCTGAAAGCTATTGTGATGATGATTGCAGAACTAAAGATCTCACAAAAGAAATTTTCACCTGGATCTTTGCAGTAGATATTTCGAGGTGAGGTATAAATGAGTGTTATCAAATCCTCGGATAAGGATATTATTTTCATCATTTTTTACCTTTCATTGAAAAGGGTTGTTAAGCAATGGAAGGTTTCCAAACAGAACAATAGAAGGGGGTGTGTGTGCAGTTTTACTTTCACTCATTGACTTTTTGCCAGAGCAAGCAAAATGCTTCATTTTCAGCAATTCAGCAGTGCTCTTTAATAAGAGCTGCAGTTGTGAGCTATTACTGTGCTGAGAACAGGTTATCTTGTCCTGACATCCAGCCACTTCCCCAGGGGAAGCTGCTGGGGGCTACCTCAGTCAAACCCTCTGAAAGTCACGTGCTGCACGACTCCTTCTGCTGCAGAGGCCCACAGGCAGCATGCAGACAGACAAATGGCATCAGAGTTTCCCCTTGGTAGCTGCTTCCTGGTTAGCTCTAACCCTTAGGAAGCTGATTGATCTTAATATTAAACACCATCAAAACTTGCAAGTCTATCTCATAGAGAAGAAGCACCTGTCTGGAAAAAGATGTCAAAGTTGTTACTATTACTCCTAGTTACTTTCCATGTCATGTATTTTTATATTTTATGCTATGCTGTTAAAAGTTCTTTTCAAGTGTATGAACGTACAAAGAAACCACTGATCAATAGGCCCAGCAATAAAAGGTTTCTACACAGGGATATTGCAGAAGTGAAGTAAAATTGATGCCAACAATTTCTGTTAAAATTTCATTTTTGAAAATAAGAAGTATTTGTAGCTGGAGAAACTTCTAGCTATGAAGTTTTAATCAATCAAAAGATTTTTATGGCACATCTCTATTCATTCTAAAAATATCTTAACTGAAGCACAAACTGACCTGTGAACTGTGCCAGTCTCAGTGATGTTTCTGCCATATCTCTGCCCCTGTACTTAATGTTGGAACATTAAGAACACAAAACGTTAAAATGTGACAATTTCATCTTTTACTCCTCTGCATAAACCCATAATGAGAAGTCACAAAATTCACTGTGGGAAAATCATGATGTCTCCATGGTTTTATTACTCATTTCTTTTTTTCGTTCTTTTTGTAATAGCATTGCTTTTGTCTTAAAGCAACAGCTCCATGTCCAGGTCAATGATTAAGCTCCTGTATTTATATCATAGCCTGTGGATCAAAACTATCCCAATTTCCTGAAACCCTAACTGGCTAAATTCAGCATCTGCTAGAGTGAAAACAAACTCCAGTTATTCTGGGATAAAGATGTTGTTCTCTTTTGGTCTGTGTGAACTAATTGCATGGATAAGAGCAGGGCTTTGAGGGAGCAGGAGCGTGCTAGTGTGTGGCACCCCAGGAACAACCAGCCCTTCCAGCAGCCCAGCCTGCAGACAGTGGCCAGTCTTGAGGATACAAAGTGAGAATAAAATGACAGAACCTACATGTGTCCACAGATCTACAGATCTCTGCAGGGAACAATTTGTGGCATTTCTTAATCAGCTTTTTATTCCCATGGCATTGCATTTATGTTCCAGGAGTGGGACAATGCATGGGTTTTGAAAGAAATTGTGGCAATATTAGGTATGATAGTTGGGAGAGAAAATATTTCTGTATAAGTGCTGTCTGCAATTGACAGAAGTGTAGATCTTCCTGTGATACAATTTTTCTTCAAGTTATTTGTAGGTTATGATTATTAATTTATTAGCAATCAAAAATGGGCTGTATATGGTCTGTCTTAGCAACAAAATAAACAAATCAGAAAGGACAAAGGAAATGCAGAAATGTCATCATTGTCACATAGCTGAATATCAGAGAGTGCCACATTTGCCAGGAGAACTGTGACAGGTTTTTTTGTAGGTCACGGAGGAGGACAAGCCTGTCCAATTTTAAGGTCTGCATCAAAGCAACATTTGAAAAATTTTATTTTAGCCATTCTCATCCTTTAATTTAGGCTGGGAAAATAAGTTTTGTTTGCTAACTGCCAGGTTTTCTTTTGGTAAAATCTAAAGGTAACTGTTTCTGTGGCATTTGAAAGCAATTCACTAAATAGTTCCTATGTTAGAGATCACTAAAAGTTTCATGGGAAACAGTGAAAAAAATAAAAAAAATCTTTTCCATTAACTGCAGTGAGGTACTTTAATTTTTTTTTAAAAATTGATTTCTTGCTTAGAATATGATTGTTTTAAGCTGTTAACAATTTTTTATGTAGGCCAAGCTTTTTAGAAAACTGATATGTCCATTCTATTTGAAGGCAATACCCTTTATGTTAATTGTTACAATTTCTTTTGAGGCCAAATTGCCTGTGACGAGGAAGACTTTTCCTTCTTGTTGTTTTTAATGACTTTCTTTTTTTGAGATATGGGGTGTGTTGTTTGTTTGTTTTGTTTCCTTAGACAGAAGAAGAAATTAAGCAACATAAATAAAATTCAGATTAACATTAAACCCCACATTTTGTGTAAATGGTCAGATTTTTGCCACAATTTTTCCTTGTGTCATTTCATTAGATGGCTAAAAAATAGCTAATAAGCTAAAAACCGTAAATCAGATTGCACTCTTCCACTTTTATGATACTTAGTTTTAGCAATGTGAAATGTATTACATTGTTAAGTAGTATTTTTTTGTTTGACCTAAAATTCAGAAGAAATTATTGTGTTCTTCCTTAGAGAAGATATGAAATTGCCAATTTGACAAGAAGCTGCAAATTACTCAACTTTTTTGAGTCAGTTTTAGAAAATCATTACTTTACTTGACTTTCAGTGACTTGAAGAGATGTGAGTACTCCAAAACAAACCCCTGTTTGTTCTGTTTCTTTGTATTCACCTTTACAGGGTGAATACAAACCTATAACCCTAATCTGTGGAGTTGGATCTCTTACTTCTACTCTGCTGAAATAATATCTTTACAGACATTACAACAATCATGACACTTCCCTGGGATTGTTTGTTCAAGATATTCATATTTAAAAGACAGTGATATGCAATGCCAGACTTTTCCCTATCTCCAGGGAACAAATGTTGGGAATTGGTGCAACATTTTAAGCAATAACTTGGCATCTTTTAACACTTTACATCATTGCTGGTAGGAAGCATATTTATACAGAGCTATAACAATGTGTGCAAGACAAACCCGATGTAAATATCTCATGAGAGAAATGTTGGCTGAAGCTGTCTGAATTAAATCATATACCTTCCCGTATTATATAAAAAAGACATCCAATTTATAAGATTTTTTTTCCTAAAGCTGTTAGTAGAAGGTTCCAGTGTGTTATCTTGTGATTAAAAAGACAAAAACTTTTGTTTAATAGAGCTTTTAATCCAGACATGAAATCATTAAAGTAAAATGGAGAGATGATATTTTGGATGAGAACTCAAGAAATTTGGGTGAAATCCCATCTGTGTTGCAAATATTCTTCTTGAACTTTGAGAACTGATTTAATCTGTATTTGCCTTAAATCCCTCTTTATGAACTTAAGGTGATGATACTCAATTTGTCCTCCTTGGGGAACATCCTAGGAAATGCATAAGTGATTTGAAGCTTACCTCCCTCATTTCCTGTAATACTGAGAGTAGAGAAAGGAACTTAAAAAGTGAATATCCGACTGGATGAATACTTGACAAGCTGGTAATTTTATTGCTATTGTACAAAGCTGGTATTGCATGCTAATGGTGTGCCAGCAAATACAGCCTTTTGAACTGGTATATTCTCTAAGTATTAGGTTGTCATTTGAATCTGATCATCACAGCTGACATTCTGGAAAATGATCATTATTCTAACTCAGGTGCTCTTGGAAATGATTTCTGTTTAGATCACTCTGTCACAAAATCAGTGGAACAAAGGCCATGTCTCCGTGTTATTGAGACAGTAGGATCCTCATTGGGATCAGAACATGTTACTGGAGTATGGATGGTAATACAGGTGCAAGTACAATAGCAGTGTGAAAGTTCTTATATCAAAATGCTTTCTGGAGGGAGGGCAAACTTACCTTCCCAAGTGCTACCACTGAGACAAAGTTGCACAGTCACCTTTTGCTGCAACCTTTGCATCACACTGTAAGCCTTATACTGTGGATGGTTATTGAATGGAACCAGGAGACCTTCACTACCTAACAGTTTATTATTCTCACTCTTTTTAAAGTGAAATTGTTTCCTTCAAAGAAATAAAAAAATGAATTCTTGAAATAAGACCAGAGATGCTAACATTTTTCATTTGATCATATTCCTGAGCAAGATAATTCACCTATGCATCAAATCTATCCTGAAAAGTGTCGCTGTTTTCAGAGATAAGCCTAAAGCTGGAAGCTCAGATCAAGAGCAGATCTCATTGCTGTGGCAAATACCACTGTACACCCAGATTCATTATTACTTGTTTTCACAGTCTTTATAGTAGTTGAATCTGTGGAGCTACTTGCACTCTACAAAGGGGTTTGAATGGTTTTAATTAAATGTTGATAAAACAGAAAAGGAATCTTGGGATGTGAAAACAAATTAATTCTGGTCATTAGTCACCTGACAAGCATATTACAGTACAGATTTTTTATAGCTCCATGGATGCTTGTGAAACTGGAAAGATGGTATTCTAAATGGATTCCTTGTTAGCTGCTTTGAGTCACTGTGAATACTTTAGGTACCTACTAAATTACTGAAGCAGTTATGTAAAATGCTTTCAAGGCAGTACATTACCATGCCTGTATCTGATTTTGAAAATGAATTCTGAAAGCTTAGCTGTAAAACATATAGGATCAGCTTAGTACAGTTCAGAAACTGCTGTAAAATCTGGAAATGAACGTAGTAGAATGTTTTGGTGATATGCAGCAGCCTGCTGCTCTTATGGACATGGCAGAAGTATATCCCATATATCTGCTTCTGCCCTGCCTTGTTCTTTTCTGTTTGTTACATGTGACATGAAGTTAACATTTGTCTCCTGCTTTTTGCATGCTATATAGTACTCCTGTCAGCTGAGAAAAAAATGTCAAGTAATAAAATCGGCTGGCACTGCCTTAGCTAAACCATGAGGAATCACTCTGATTTCACACATTGATAAAGCCTTTTGTTTGATAAAGAAACCAGTCTGTGTAAATACAAGAATGAGATGTATACAGAAAAAACTCCTCCAGGTTCCCTAAAAACCTGCTACTGAGGTGTGTATTGCTGGGATTATGAAGGACACTTAATGCTTTCTATTTCTATACAAATTGTATTGGTAGTTTCTGCAACGAATTGTACCAGATCTGAGAATTAATTTTTTCAATGCACTGTTTCTTGAAGTTGCTTTATTTTAGCTGTTATGCAGAAAACATCTTATGTTTCAGTTTATCAGTACAGACTATTATGGAGATTGAAGGATGTTTGGATATCCAGATTATATATTAATTTGCAGTAGAGCAGCAAATCAGAAGAGAGCATAAAGTAAATGAACTAAACTAGGCCAGCAAGACTAATTTCTTTATCATAACGTAGCTCATTGTGATCATTAGATTTTCCACCAAGAATGAATCTTGCTTGCTTTTTGTCTGTAATACAGCTGACAAAGAAAAAAGGAGAAGGGAAAAGAACGACACATTTGCATTTTCCTGGCTGACTGACACAGATTTAGACACCCTTGAAGAGTGAGTCTGCCTAGTGAGTAGATAGGAAATTGGTATAATTGACACCAAGATCACCTTTGCTATCTGACCTTTAGGACTTTGGAGCTCCTGTGAATAGCAGGCCTGGGGAACTTTGGGAAGCCCAGAACAATCTGTGTTAAAGGCAGCTTGTCTGCATGCTTGCCCTGATTTTCTGGGTCAGGGAAGGTTTGGGCTGCTCTGTTAATAGAATAAATCTGCACAGAAGGTACCAGTGATACAGGTGTCTGTGTAATGCAGGTCAAATAGAATTTTATTGAACGTTATTATATCCAAGACATGTTGAAAATTTAAAAGGAAGAAAAAATATTTGATCAGATTTTTTTTTGCCAGCTGAACCTTCCACCATTTCTTGGGCAGAAGTAACCTTTGGCTAGGTGAGAATTTACTGTCTCAAGGTGAGTGCATTCTAGCTATCCAAATACTACAATTGTCTGTAACATGATGTACTACACGCCTTCCAGGGCATCAGGATGGCCTCTGCATTTAATACTCACTTGCACAGAACCAAAAAAAATCCAGTAGAGAACAGAGAGTGATAAATTTGCCAGTGAAATACTGTGCTCCTGAAGTACATTCCAAAGGAGACTGCATGGCAAAACTTTGAGGGAAGGGCAGAAGAGGAACAATACCAGCAGCTAGCAATTGGAAGGCTCTTTTTATTTCAGTTCCCTGTGCCTCTGAAGTTAGGAGCTGTCACCTACAAAATGCTATTATCTCTAGCAGAGGAGCATTAGGCAGCGTTAAACAAAAGGAAGAATAAGGTTCATTATCTTAAATTGGTTTATCTTAGAACTATCTTGGAACATAATATAATTTTTAAATAGTGCATTAAGGAAATAAAACAAAAATGAAGAATTCTTTTAATATGATTGACCAAGAAACTGCTGTTGGTTGACCCTGACTGGACGCCAGGTGCCCACCAAAGCTACTTTATCACTGCCCTCCTCAGCTGGGCAGAGGAGAGAAAGTATAATGGAAGGCTCATGGGTCAAGATAAGGGCGGGGAGAGATCACTCACCAGGGGCCATCATGGGTAAAACAGACTTCTCTTGGACAAATTAGTTTAATTTATTGCCAATCAAATCAGAAACAGTAATGAGAAATAAACCCAAATCTTAAAACATGTTATCCTGACATCCCCTTTATTCCTGTGCTCAACTTCACTCCCATTTTCTCTCTTTGCTTCCCTTCGGTGGTACAGGGGGATGGGGAATGGGGGCTGTGGTCAGTTCATCACACGTTTTTGCCACTCCTTCTGCCTAAGGGACAGCACTACACACACTCTTTCCCTGCTCTAGCCTGTGGTCCCTTCCAGAGGAGACAATCCTCCATGAAATTCTCCAGTGTAAGTCCTTCCCATAGGCTCCAGTTGTTCATGAACTGCTCCACAGTGGATCCCTTCCCATGGGGTACAGTCCTTCAGGAACAGGCTACTCCAGCGTGGGTCCCCTGTGTGGTCACAGGTCCTGTCAGAAAACCTGCTCCAGAGAGGGTTCCTCTCTCCTTGGGGCCACAGGTGCTGCCAGGAACAGACTGCTTCAGTGTGGGCCTCCTTCAGGGTCACAGCCTCCTTGGACATCCCTCTGCTCTGGTGTGGGGTCCTCCACAGGCTGCAGGTGGATCTCTGCTCCACCATGGACCTCCAAGGGCTGCAGGGGCACAGCTTCCTCACCACAGGCTGCACCATGGGCTGCAGGGGAATCTCTGCTCCAATACCTGGAGCATCTCCTCTCCCTCCTCCCCCACTAGCCTTAGGGTCTGCAGGGTTGTTGCTCTCACATATTCTCACTTCTCTCATTTGACTCGTGCTGTGATCTCTTTTTCCCATTCTTAACCATGTTGTCCTTGAGGCTCCACCTGTCACTCATGGGCTTGGACTTGACCAGTGGCAGGTCCATCTTGGAGCTGGCTGGCATTGGTTCTGTCATAATCCTTTGAGCCTTTGCTACCAAATGTAATCCTTACATACATGTAATGCCATATGTTAAAATCAATGACATTGCATCCTACATGGCGCTGCTTTGTAAGAGTTTGAAGAAAACCAGAACCCTGGGAAGTTACCACTGAGAATGTAAAAGTATTTGGTTTCTCTTTCTTTGTTAAAAGAAGACAATTTTATCTCACAAAATGGCAGTTATGGGAGTTAACGTGGTTGATTGTAGTTCTAAAAAATTGATATTGTTCACATATTGAAATGTACATCTCATTGTGAAAGATATACTGTGCAAAATAGACTGCCACCTCAAAACCAGAAGGAATAAAATTATAAAGTTGGAAAAAGAGCATCAGTGTTTCAGACAATATCTTATGGAAGAATATTTTGAGATCAATGCTCATTTATATTCCTTCACATTTAAACTCTTTGTATTCTCTAGGCTCAAACATCAGGTTCAGCAGCTAGCAGAGATTTGGTAGGAGAATGAGAAAAAAATTTCTTTTATGACATGGGATTCTGTTGTTAGTTCGAAATGGAGATCCAATCAGTGAGCACTGAGATCACATCTGACTTATTCTTCTAAAACAAAAAACCCACTATATAAAGAAGAGTTTCAATTTTCTAAAATCATGGTTAATAAATTCTTCAGCTGCCTTCTTTTACTATAATACATTCAAATCCACTTTTCAAGGATCTGAGGTGTTATTATGCATTGTGTTTTCCTCTGTCTCTCCTACCAGTGACAGCAAGACCTCTGCATCCCAGAAAGTCAGGCAGCATGGATCTTGTCTTACACTTCTTGCCCTGTCACCTGTGACGAGACAAATCACAGCAAACCCAAAGCTTGCTGGACCAGTAAGGCAGGGCAGAAAGGTGGCTTTGATGGCAAAGAAACTGCAGGTCTTTTCACTATAACTGAGCTGAAACAGCGTGCTGGTCCCATTGTTTTTATGTACATATTTTTGGCTGTAAGTGAATTGGAATATGTCGTTTTCTGCTACCACAGAGACTCGTCCAGCACTTCAGTTAGTGAACACATTATTTCATTCTGAGGTTTTACTATTACTGCTCCAGATTCTGTTCTACTTGTACTGTCTGTAAGGAGACATAGTAAACATGGTCGATTTAATCCCACTCTATGAGAAAGAAAATAAGTATTTTTTTTGCACAGAGAAGACTTAAGATTTTAATTGTGAATTCTCAGCAAAACTAACTTTGACTTGGAGGCTTCCCATGTTCTTTACCAGGAGATAAGAGGGGGAAATACTCTTTTGGCAATTATTCTCAATATTTTCTTGTGTTTAGAGTGACACTAAAGCAATTTACATGGAAGGCATTTATACAGCAGTTTGATTAGGCAGCAGTCACGACAAGCAGTGCTATTTGGAGGGTTAACATTTGCACCAGTTGTGGAGCTTTGAGGCACAGAGCCAGAGGCCAAGTGCTCAAGAAATGCACTAATCGCCTTAGAAATGCAATGCCTGGAGAGTCTCTCAGGTATTATGTAATGGAAATTGTAAGGGAAAGGATAAAAGTCAAAGTTTGTGTATTTACTGAAGATTATTGACGTAGTTGTGACATCACTGATGGACAGTCACAAGACACCTTTTGTGTACATGGTACAACAATCAGTTGGCAATTAGCACAATGCCACCCAGGCAGCTGGAAATGTGGTACTGCACCTACAAACACGCTGCAGGAGGTATTTCCCTAACAGCGAGCTGCCTGTCATGCACCATATACAGTAGGTGCCATAGGACTATTGGTCTTGTAGTAACCATGGCAGTGTCATCTGAAGGGTTGGCTTTCCTCCCTCACATCAAAAAGGACACTGAGGTACTGGAGTGTGTCCAAGGATGGCCAAATAACCTGATAAAAGGTCTAGAAAACATGCCTCATGAGGAACAGCTGAGGGAACTGGGGTTGTTTTGTCTGGAGAAGAGGAGGTGCAGGGGGGCCCTCATTGCTCTCTACAACTGCCTGAATGAAGGTTATAGCCATGTGGAGCATTGTTCTCTTCTGCCATGTCTCAAGTGAAAGGATGAGATGAAATGACCTTGAATTGCACCAGGGGAGGTTCAGGTTAGATATTGGAAAAAAAATTCACTGAAAGAATGGTCAGGAATTAAAATAAGTTTCCCAGGGAGGTAGTGAAATCACCATCTCTGGAAGTGTTCAAGAGCATCTGGGTGTGGCACTTGGGAATATGTTTTAGGGGTGATTATGGTTAGCTGAGTTGATGGTTGGACTGGATGATCTTGAAGGTCTCTTTCAAACATGATGACTGTGTGACTCTGATTCCCTACATCTTCTTTATGATTGCTCAGCTTGAAAAACAAATAATGATTTGAGCCTATAGAGTGTTTTAGTTAGGATCTATGCAGTGTGAAGGACTCTGCAAAACGCCAGTGGTCTTTTTGACTTATTTGGGGTATTCAGCCATCTCTTTAATAGGTAAAGGCTAGGCAAGCATAAGGGAAATATGTTAATGAGGTGTTAAAATGGTGGTGGATCATGACTCATCCAGAGTAACAGAAATGCCAAAGTTAAAGAAAGTAACCCTGATCTGCATGGAGACATTTGGCATACAAAGATGGTCCCTGGGTGAAACAGCTAAGTGGCATGATGTCCTGACAAATTCACAGCTCCCAGAGGCCAGAAGGTGGCTGTCAGAAGCCCAAACTTGTGAACAGAGTTGTTTGGATATCTAGACATATGATACCTAACTCCCTGATATTTGAGAGTTCCACCACAAGTCAGTTGAATTTTCTAGACCGGATTTTGTAGATGTCCCCTCCATGATCAAGCAAACTGCTCTGTAGAACAACTTTGAACTGCCCCATGGAAATCTTATGATTGGTGTGGGAGGATGGAATGTAGCCCATGAGTTTAAAAGCAGTTGTTCTTACTTGCTTATATTAAGAGCTGAGAAAAGTAAGGAATTAAAAAAGGAATGCAGTAATTTTCCTACTACTGAGCAGTTCAGGTCAGGTATTAGGGCTCTGTGCAAATCTGTTAATTTAATTGAAACTCTACAGCTGCCTCTTTGCCAGAATTCACAAACCTAATAAACAAGTCCCACACAGCTCATAGGCTTCAGCTAGCAAGTCCACTGCTGTTCAGCTGATGGCCCCATTCCGATATAATTGTAAAAGCAATGGACTCGAAATAAAAAGGAAGAAAACAAAAGAGTTACAAAATTCTCTATAAAAGAGTAAAGATTCTGTTGGCAAGTCTTAAATGCTGCTACTAAACTTTGTACTTTTATCACAGAAGAAAATGATAACGTGGTGATAAAAGATAACTTTTAACTAGAGACAAGACAGAAAAAGTATTTAGGAATTGATGAAGTGAATCAGCTTCAGTGGACTGTGTGCTATGGTATCTGTCCTTTGACTGTGGTGAGTGGAGCAGAAGTGAGGAATGGGGCAGCAAACAACCCTGGAGCAGTGTGTCCTAGGAGAAACCACTAGAGTGGGGACTGCAGCCTGCTCCTCATGACTCCAGACAGGCCTTACCGGGGCCCCTAGTTTTGGAAAAGAACAGCGTGGCCTTAAAAGATGTCCCTCTTTATTTTATTGTCATTCCCCACTTTTCCCCATGCTACTGCCATGCAGGCTCAGAATGAATTCAGAAATCATTTGGTGTAGCAAGATAGACACAGAATCATCTGAAAGTTTTTTCCTATCTATCCACCATATTTTTGCTTTCCCTGTTTTGTTCATCAGTTTTATTTGCTGAAAACAGGGCTGACATTGCCTTGAAACACGCACTGTGAACAGAGGACGCCACTTTTTCTTGTCCTGTCAAGCACAAGCCCTGGAAGGAAAGACTTGGGAGCAGATACACAGATGCCTTTCCCATACCAAAGAATTGAAAGATTTTAGTCTTCTGAGTAGCAAACTAATTCATTTGAGGTTTCATATTCTGAACAGGGACTGTGCCCTTTTGCAGAACCTAGAGACTTCTTGTTTTCATCCATGGCAACAACGAATGATGAGCTGTGTTTCTACCCCCACTGCTAGCTAGCTTCATATTTCAAGTACCTCCATCAAAGCAGAAAATACTATCAAATAATTATAAAACAATGAGATTTGATGGACCTTATATCTTGAAAGAAACCCTTCAGCTGAAATTGAGAGCCTTATTTGCCAGAAGTAGGAAACTCTTAACAGCAAAGCAAATAACACACTGGTTTCAATCCTGTAACTTGATGTTTGTAAGAGTAATATTAAATTCTAGTTCAAAAAATTTTAGACAATAGTGATTCAGATTCTTCTCTATTTTAAACTCATAAAGAGCTCAGGGAGTGTTTGCTTCTTAACTGTGAGCCATGGTGTGCTACCATAGTGATGCAATTTGCTATGGAAAAGGGATTAAATTAATTATATCTACTCACAACATAATCTGCAAAGATTTGGTTGATACATGCTTCCCTTTGGGCTCAGGTCTTGTCCATGTGACCCTCTGGTTCTGCATCTGCAGTGCCCTTGAGAAGGTTGCCATACAATCCACTTGGCTGTCTGGTAGGTGTCTGTCAGGTGAAGGTAGAGCCCTGCCTTTTCCCCAACACTTCACAAGTGCCCATGAACAGTGATACAACTATGCATTGCCTTCACAGGCAGCAGAGTAGGGTTGTGTTCAGTCCACTAGGAGAGTCAAGCACTCTCACAGTTAAGCATTATGACCAAATGAAATTGCATCAGGGGTTTTGCATCTTCCAAGCCTGCAACAAACCATGATCACCTTAATAGACACGGGTCACTGAGTACCCTAAGTGAACACAAAACTTAGTTGTCTCCAAGAATAAAATGCAAACGGTAAAATACTTTAAAAATGAATAATATTTATTTTGCTTTACTGTGTTATTTATTTAAATTACTCTTGCTTTACTACTGTTTTCAGAGATGTCATATACTACCCCACCTTTCCTATTATTAGAATGTTTCATCTGTGACTAATATTTGCAAATCAGCCGAAGAGTATTGGAAGCTTCTGCACCTTTCATGCTGTCAGCCGAGAGCCCCAAAGGTATTTAGGATGCAGTGACTACAGTGGCCAGCCTTGGCCAGATTGTTCTGAACTGATCTACTTTGCTTATACCTTTGTATCTCAGAAGTGGAATTTGTTGGGAAACACAAAAAAATATTATTTGTCAAGTTACAATCAGCTCTTACTCCCTTTTGACATGTGTCTAAGTGAGGAAGGTTGATATGTAAAGCAGTTGACATGTGAAGCAGAAAGTTACATCATAAGGTTCAAAGCATAGAAAGGAAAGGAAAACATAAAATAATGCAAACATGAAAGAAAAATGAGTTTGTGTTTCCAGAGTATGATATTACAGAGTTTTCTGAGACTTTCCCCACATCCCTATAATCCCTAATGATCTTATAATTCCAAGCCAAGACTTGAAAGAAATCAATGACAATAATTCCACTGATTTCAACATTTCCGTCTTACCAGGAGACACATATAGAAACCATCAGTTTTACCATGGAACAAAACATTTGTCTCCTCATGGAAAATAGTATTTCAAAAAACTATTTAGAGTTAATGCATCAATTGTGGGAGATTTTCCTTGCAGAATTGTGGAGAGACATTGGCAATGGCAATGTGATTTGCTACGTGCTTCAGCACAGCAAAAGATTTTGGCCACGAAACAGTGTTCAGAAAAGCTAGAGTCAGAAATGGATTATAGGGGAATGGAATCAGTGTATGGCAACAGTTACATGTAGTGGGACCTGACCTGTCACGGTATAGCTTTGTGGCAAGAATGAGAAATAAACATGAATTTAGAACAAGAGCTGCCATGTGTAACTTTCAGAGCACAGTGTGAGCCTTTTACATCTCCACTGTTGCCAGGCCTAAATGTTTAGAACAAGACCTTGGTGGGAAAAAGGGTTTATAGAAGTTATTTGCCATTTGAATTGCCTGGCTTGATAGAATCGGATGGGGCAAACACAGCCTGCTGGAAGCTTCCAGCCATTGTAGTAGCAACTGGCAATGTTGCCACATTGTTTTCAATTAAAAGAGTATATCGAAGGGAAAAAAAAAAAAAAAGACACAGTAGAAGAGTGATCTTGCACTAAACCTTGCATGCTATGTGACAGCAAGCTGTTGCAGGGGTTACAGCACCCCTGGTCTGTGCTGCACACTTGTGTGAGTGTTTGCCCAGGGAGCAGCAGGCAGGCTCTGCCACTGACAGCACCTCCACAGGCAGATGAGCACACAGGTGTGTGCGTGGGTGGGGAGTGTATAACTAAGGAAGAAGAATAGCAAATGGAGAGATAAACCACACAAAGGGACTATGTTTGAACTTTGTTATGAAAATTCAGAGACAGAAAGAGCTGTAAAAGTTACTTGCTGTTCTACATAATGAGCTAACTGGTACAAGATTCTGCAAAAGCCCAGGACTCCTCCATGTTTCTTAAGGACAAATGAATGCCTTTCATTTTGCTAGAAGAAAAGTTCTTGTCTGAATAGATATGAGTGACTTTCCTTCCCTGACATTTCTTATGTGAAATTCTGTACTGTGTTAAAATCTTTGATGCAAAAATTTCAGTCACAGGTCATTCTGTATGTAAGGTTATATTCCCTTGGTTATTTAGATCTGTATATTATACCTTCGTAAGCTTTTTACAAGCTCATTTGTGTGTCTCATGATTAAAAATTCTGTTTATGTTTTTTCGCTTGTCAAGACATAATCAGCTTTCATGCTGTGTCTATGTGATATCTTCAATAATCAGTTAGGTTTATAGGGAAAGCAGGAGCGGCAATGCTGTACAAAGTGCTTCTTGGGGATGAGCTGAAGCTGTGAACTCCGTTTGCATTCTGCTTCGCTTAAAATCTGAAAGCTGTGGGCTGCTGCCAAGGGAAGTTTCTCTAACAACCTGAACTCTGTTAGCTAACTAGCTCCCCCTCTTGAAACTCCTGAAATGCTGACAGGAGTCAGGGATGTAAAGGGAAGTGAAATGAAATCCATCGGCGTTGAAGTTCTGTCATTTTCATAACAATTGTGGGGCTTTTTTCTTATGTGTAACTGACAGCTGGGGAATGTCCTTATCTTGCTGCTGCTAGTTTCTGAACTGACCTTGTAAGAATGTAAAAGGGACTTTGGTGTCTATTGCAAAGGAATTCGAGGCTGCAGAGGTCAGCCTAGTGCCAGTGTCCAGTGGAGAAAGGCAGCAACGCTCCCCAGCTGCAGGGCACCGGAGAAGAATGGTGGAGCACCAGGATGGCTGGGGGGGACAAGATGCTTCAGCTCCGAGTCGCAGCAGCCCCTGCTCGGGACTCCAGCAAACACCAGGGCAGGAAGGGAAGCGCCCATCTGTGCAGGACACAAACATCAGCTGTGCCTCCCGGAGCATTCCTGCCTGACAATGAGCCCAGCTGACGCGGGGAGGTGGCAGCTGTGCTGCTGATCTGTACGGCTTTGCCGGGAACAGGGCTATCAACACAGTAGGTAACTACAGTCCGGATTTTCTCTCTGTGGTTTTTTTTTCCTAAAACAGATATTAGCTTCTAGGGCATCAAGTGGAGAGGTATGTAAGTCTGCAGCTGAGAAAAAGGTGTCTTTGGTATGAAACAGGCCTCATTACATGGAACTCTTTCCACATGAGTTTTACAGAGAGCTGTCCTTGCTTGAAAATTCCCATTCTGGAAAAGTTAATATAATGTCAGGATGGATAACGGGCAGGAGAAGAGAAGTGTTCTTGCTTTGTAGAGAGGGGTAACTGAGATATGGAGCTGCATTTAGACTTCATACTACACTATTCAAGCATCCAAAAACTTATTAGATGAAAAAATATTTGACATCCCTGCAAGAATGAACATTAGAAATTAGGACACCTCATTTCCAGGTTTTCCCTGGCGGTGGGCTGTAAATCCAGACCCTTTTTGCTTCTTCTTCCTCTCTCCAATACCATGAATCTTTCATGCCTTTGAATAGTGGCCCACTTTCAGCAGGAAGGACAGAGTAAGACCAGTGTATAATCAGGTGAGATTTCTTCTGGGTAGGGACAGAAGCAATTTTAAGTCTGTGGATTGAAGAGTATGTGACCAATTTTCTGGATAAAAATCAGTTGTTTGAAATGGAGAAGACTACTACTAGCTTGATTTTGGGCTCAATATGATGCCTTGTGTTGTTTTCAAGGGTGTGGTAGGATCAACGAACAGAGCTGTTTTGTTATTCCAGCTGCCTGTGTGTCACTGCTGCTGATCAGTGAACTGCAGTGGAGCAGCCATCACAGCTAGGGATGCAACTGAGAGTTTATACCCTTCTCATGCAAATAATGTGGCATTTACTTACTTTTCATATAATCCAAATGGTTGAAGTTTTACAGTTCTTAAAGTCAGGCTTAAACCTTTCTAATCAGCCTAAATACATCCTTGGAAATACATCTTAGTTGTTTAGGATTCTTGAATTCTATGTAAATCCACTGTGAATCTTAGTCACAAAAATATCTTTCAATATCTTATGACACCTGTTCCAAGTCATCCTGAAAATCTGTAAGAACTGAAAGCAAATTACCCATACTCTTCCCAAGAGTTCTAACCACAATATGATGTTTCACTAAAATTCAGTGAATAGCACTTGTAAAATAAATGGTAAACACAAGGATCTCAGTTTTTGGCTATCCATTCTAGGATACTGTAAGTGTCACCTGATTCTTTGCATGAATCTGGACATCTGCAACATCTCTTTACACTGTAAGTCTACACTGTAAATTGTAAACACTGACCCAGTTACAACTATTTTTCTTTTCAAAATCTCCCATCTCAATGATAGAGAAAAACATGCATAAAAGCTTACAGGAATAAAGAAAGTGTTTTGAGGGTACACTCTCAAATCTGCTGAAATAGTAGTGTTCAGGTGAACTGTAAAATCAGTGGAAAACAAAGAAAATGTATTTCAGATTTTTAGTCTGCAAATTGTATTTCTACTTTACCTACATACAAAAGAAATTATTAGCGGAACAGGTTGAAGTAAATTTTGGTTTAACCCCTTCCCAAATCTTCTAACAATGTATTATTTGTCCAAAACATAATACATATCTTAATTTCTAATAGTAATGATCAAAACATCAAAAAAAGACTGGGTTTTGTTTTGCATCCAGTCTTTTCATATTTGTTCTTGCAGTCCTCTGAAAGCTTTCTCTCTGCATGCTTTTTAAAGTAGAACTTTAGGATTCAGCTTTTCAGCTGGTAATCTTAGAGAAACTCTGCCCATTTTTATCTCTTGAAAATCTGAACTTCAAATGATTTCACAAAAAAAGAAAGCAAAACAAAAAGCCCCTTGCTATACCCAAATTATGCACATAGAAAACTTGCCATGGAGTGTGCTAGCATGTCTGAAAATACAGTGTGTAATTCCTGACGTCTATTTTTTAAACTGCACAAATACCAGCACATATTAAATGCCTGGGTCTGCATGCAGTAGTGTTCTTTAATGCTCATCATGTTTAAAGCTGGGGGTCCTCTAGGCAAAAAGTGACTGTCTGGTTTGGAGGTGATGCAGAGAAGGTCATCTACATTAAATGAACTAGACTGGGCTCAGTAATAGTGAGCCATTCTCAAATACTAATGACCATCTGGATTACAGATGCAGTAGCCAGATTGTCTGTTGTGTCCACCAAGTGAGTTGTCTTACCCTGGGAAAAAACTGTCATCTGTCTGTCTTGCCCTGTAGACATGAGCTTTCTTCCAACCTGTCCACATGGATTTACTGGTGGCAAGGTCATCCCGTTCTCTGGAACGTCACTCTCTTGCATTTGCTGGCTGCTTAGCAGCTGCCAAAATTTTTGGAACAGAACAGAATGGCAAGGGGCTGGAAATAAGATAGTAAAACTGAAATATTTTCTCTTTCTTTCTGGTACACATTCACCAGTACTTAAAGAAAACAATACCTATTTATTAGCTGAATAAAATCTCTTTTCTCAGCTCTGTTAAATAGATGATGTTGATTTTAGGCTGTTTCTCTTCTCGGCTCCCATGCTGTGAAACTCCTTTCCTTTTGTTAAGCAGAATAAACAAATCATTGCAAGACCTAAAATCTTCTTTAAAAATGCACCAATTTGATTTGGCATTTAATTAACACATTTTTGTTTGGTATTACTGTGTGAGTCTTGACTCTACTTTCAAATTTCCTTTTCATTTTATTAATGCAATTATGCTTTGCTTTTAAGGGTGCCCAGAGAGTCCATAATTTATATATTTCTGCTCTGTTTTTGTACGTTTAGCATCATGCTATCATTTATTCAGTAGAGGATTGTAAATATTTTTCTGAGTACAAAATTTAGAAGTTAATCGTTCCTGAAGACTTTATACTGCTAAATGTTATCCTTGTGTTTGAAATGCACTATTCTGAAGAAGCTCTGCAAAGCATTGCAGGCAGTGAATACATTAAGCACTTGCATTTATTTTCAAAGCTTCCTTATATACTTGTGAGCACATAGACAATTAAAACCTGAAAGGGGTTAGTGCCTGAGTTAACTTCAGGTTCTGGAGAAAATAGTCCATCCAGGAAAGGTTTCATTCCAAAATCTACAGGTAGGGAACCTGGGGATTCATTTGTGATTGTCATGGTGAAGTGTTTTAGCTAATTAATTTTGCTAATGAGGTGATAAACAAACTAAGGGTGTTCTCTCCTTTTTAACACTAGCTTAGATTTCATTAGTAGTAACTTGTCCGTGAAAATTGCAGGTAAATCCCAGACAGTATTCCTTACAAACAGTAAATGCAAGGCACTGGGATTCTCTGACACCAATTTTAGCCCAATGCCTTGGATGATTCTTGTTGTTGGAGCTGGATGTTCAGTAAGCTGCAAGATGAGCAGGGAAGGCCACACTTTCATGTTTCTGCAAACACATCACGTCTCTTTGATGGGGATATGTTGTGAAGAACAATGTAGATGGTTGTAAGAAAGGAAGGAAGGATGGCTTCTGTTAAGGAACTGGAAAATGTGAAATCCTGTGTGAGTTTAGGGACATGCATTCATGCACAAGCATGTGCTCTCTCTATATGCTAAATAGTTTTACAGTGTTAAGTGTGTGCTTAGGTACCTCCTTACACCAGGGTTGCAAGAAACATGGCTAAGAAATTAGAGAAGAAAGGAATAGGAAACAGGAAATAAAAAAGGGAACCAAAAGAAAAAAGGAAGAAACCCATGTATTTTTCACTCATTTACTTCATGGACTGCTAATATGGCGTATATATATGTGTCTCTGTGTATATATAGATGTAGACAAGTGCATATGGTTAGATATTCAGAAAACCTGTGTGCAGACAGAGCTTTTATCTTCATTATATGTAAAAGAGAACTAAATATATGTGCTTGAAAAAAGTCTTGTGTATGGTATTTCCTCTGGCATCATCTGAAAAGGTGTTTTCCAAGCAGATCAGAAACAGTCTGTAGCTCACTGTAGCAATTCTCTTTGGAGTAAACGAGCTCTTAATTAGGTGAGGGCTGATTTCTTGGCGTTTGAGACTCTTTGAAACTCTCAGACTGCTCTTCACATGAAAAAAAAAAAAAAAAAATACTGCTCTTTGTAAAACTTCCTAACAAGTGGGAGCATAGTATATAGGAGAACAGAATTCAAAACCCCACATCATTGCAAAGAGAATGATGCAAAGGTGAAACAGACTCCATCTTGTGCTTGATTAATTCCACTGAAACGTTTGGCAAATACCAGCTAGTAGGATAAAAGTAGTATCTTCTAGAGTACAGGTGTTTCATGAGCAAGGATATGACAGCTCAGACCTAGCCTAAAAATCATCCTCTGCTGTGGGAGGCATCACAAAACACATCAGCTTCCTTTTGAACCTGGTACGTTTCTTGTCCTCACAGCAATGGAAAAGCTGTTTCTTAGCTCAGAACCATATAATTTCCTTCACTAACCTCTTCATGGCCTTGCTATTCCTGTGGCCCTGGCATAGCCACCTACTTACAACACCAGCTACAGCTATGTTTTTCAGCCCACCCACAGAATGATTTCCAGTCCCTGGACCAAGTAACACAGACTGGCTGATATTCAAGGCTAATCCTCTCTAGAGTAGAGGAGCAGATGACCCCAATCCACACCATATAGCCCATATAGTACTCACATACATCTAAAACATGACTGTTTTTATTAGTGGGAGTGGTTTGGTTCATCATATTTAAAAGTGTGAGCACAGGTTGGTGTTTCCATGGCATGAAACAGTAGATGTTGGATACTTTGGGTTGTGGCATATACGTGCTGGGAATGCTTTAGAGTTCCTACATTCTGTTTTGGTGGGAACTGGTTGATTTCTTCCCAAAGAGGTCCTGGAAGTAAATAAGCAGATGAGGAGGCAATGAGCATAAAGGAAGGAAGGAGTGAACTGAACTATCCAATTGTACTGGTACCCATAGGCTCTAGCTTCAGCAGCAAAATCTCCATTGCTGGTTATCACCATCACCATTTCTTTGGAGAGAGAAATCTTATTTCATCCTAGGCTGTGTTTTACTAATAAATCTTCTCTTTTTCCCGATCATTCCATTATCTCTTCTTTATGAGCAGCTTTAATGTATCTTCTTGGAATGTGAATTACTGAGATTTTGCACAATATTCCAGATAAAGTTTTTTATAGTGCTTAGTAAAAGAAAAAAATTTCTTTGCTTCAGAGAAAGATCTAGAGTAACATAACTGAATATTACATTTATCTTTCTCATATTTGCCTTACTTACCTAGTTCATTACAAGCGTATTCACAGTGTAGACGTCTCAAACTCATGCACTTGTCCAGACTTCTTTCATAATCAATAGAGAGAAATAAGTGATTCATCTCATTCCAAAGTAAAGGTCTGAAAAAGGTCAGATCAATAATGTCTGGAAGTGCCTGTTTGTCTACTTTGACTGCAAAAGCAGTCTGGATTGAGCAGTAAGGGGAAATATGTCTATACTGTAGACATCTGAAGTTAGGTCAGATAAATCCCTGACTAATCAATACTGAGATGATCTATTTCCTCTCTAGTTCCTCTTTGCTGCCACTAACATCTAAGAGGTCTTAAATTATATGAATTATTCTTGCTATGAATCTGCAATTGCAGGAGCTTCCATATGTTGTATTAATTAGGTAATTCATTAATTTCTATTAGCTCAGTCCTCAGGGTCGATATAACATTTCCACTGTGTGGTACTCCAGTTCTCTTCCATAGTGATTGTTCTTCCCAGTTTTATGTCAGCACCCAAACTGAACTTGTGGGTTCCGACATTTGGTGGTGTTGTTTGTGAAAGCTTTCTATCATTTGATCTCACACAGCTTTTTAAGAATCTTTAAGAATATTGTCCCTAAAATACCAGTATCACCCTCAGTACAAACTACTGCTGTCTCCTAGTTGGCTCCAATTTTTTCTTTATTGTACAATTTTAGCTAAAACTCAGTTCCTCTGTTAACTATTGGGCAGTGTAAAAGAAGATTAAATTATTTGGCAAAGTTTAGGTAGATGGGCTACATTAGCTATATCTTAGATTATAACTGAATTTTCTTTTAAATAAAAAGTCAAGGAAGAAATATACTGTTAATTTAAAAATATTCATTGGTAATCTGTTACTACATTTATGCAATTTTCAATACATTTCCATGGAAAATTTTTATTTCCTTCTAACTGCATTATAAACAATGCACATTCCTGAGACCCCCACCAATGGACCTCTAGTTTTTCCTTCTTAAATATCTCTGGTTTGTTTGCTGGTCTTTTCTCATATATTACGTGACTTGATCAATTCCCTAAAAATCTGAGACATTAGACTGTGAATTTCTTGTGTCAGTTCTTTGGATATTTTGGATTGTTTTTCCTCCTTCCTGTACCTTCTTCAGGTTGAATTCTGAGTTCTGTGTCTGTCTGGGATATAATTTTAATTGCAATGCTTTAATTTCTCTTTGCCTTACTTTCTTCACGTGTTCTCAGTCAGCACTGATTTTACTGAAAACTGGGACAAAATATTCCTTTGCTACCTGGGACTTTATCTAGATTGTTTAATTTCTCCTCCAGTCTCAGTGATATGGAACTCTTTTTTTCTTTCCTTTATCTCTTCTTGCTTATATGTTATTTGTCTTAACTTTTGCTATTATATGTAACTCAGTTACGTTATACCAGTACTTACTTTGTTCCTTCAATTTCTCACCTTCTGTATGTATATATGTCTCAAGATATGTATATTCAGTCTTTTTTTCAGTTGCCTGTAGAATCTCTGGTTACCTCTAATATGCCTTCTCAGGTAAATTATATGTAATATGGTTAATCCTTGTTTGAATAATGAATGACAGGAAAGTTCATAAATTTGACAAACATATTCCAGGCCTCACATATGAGGCTTTGAGTTCTTCAGTCCAGTGGACATCACTCACTAATTACCTTAATTTTCCACAGTCTTCTTCTTGAGCTAAAAACTGGATCCACAGATTTATTTCATTTAAACTGAGTCAACTTGTCATTACTCAGTGCAAGGTTTCTTCTGTGATTACTTCTTCTATAAAGCCTGCTACTGATTACCAAAAATAAGCCAAAAATGATGTGTCAGATGGTGGGTTCCTTCTGCAGTGAGTGTGGAGGGACAGACAACTTCAGAAGATGAGTCAGCCCGTGCAAGTCTGACTCTGGAAAGGCCGGTCGCAGCCTCTTGGCTTAGAGGCACCGTAGTTCAGACAGGCTGGGCATCTTCCCTGGCTCTTCCCTCTGGAGGCTGTGTTCGGTGAGCTGTCACTCCCACAGATAAGAGAGCTCATGTAGTGACATTTTTTCCCCATTCTCCAAGCAGGCAGTTGTCCACCTGTGGCCCTGTTATTCCCAGTAGTGTGTCATGGGCGTGCTGTGCATGCATGTGTGTCTAAAGTGTTCTACAGATCTTGAGCCATACTCACACAAATCTGATTACACCAAAACTGTAGGCCTTCAACACTGCTTCAGGATGAAAATGCTTCCTTGGTGCATTTGTGACACAAGGGAAGTCCATTTCATTAGTCCCATGACTTCCTATTTCCTTGCACTATTTTGCAGAGCTGATGTATTGATACAATGATATTATTATGATATGATTCTAATGACTATGCAACAGAGCTCAGTGCCTTTACCATATTCCTGCCAGGTTTGGTTTGAATTTAGCAAGGAGTCAAAGGAGACTGCAGTTTTCTCATCAACAGCACTTGGTGAAGTGCATGATCCCTTACAGATGCTACTGCAGAGTCTCCTCTTGCCCTTTCCTTTCCCTATCCATATGTTGTAGTATACTGAATACTTATTTTTACTTCTCTCAAGCCACCTCTATCCTTCATTCATTTCAGCCCCTAGAGCAATTAAGTTAATCAAGCCCAACTCCATTTTTTAAAAGTAAGGCATAACCTGTAGGGATAGATGTGACTATCCTGTCAATTAGGAAGTCACAGGTAGCTGATTTAGCTTATTACAGTGCTATTTTATTTTTTTCACTGAGACCTGTCATCTCTTCCCCCTACTCTTTTTCTCTCACTTTTTCTTCTTCATGGATTCACTTTTTTCTTGCTGTTGCCTTCCTTTAAATTTCGCTTATCCCCAGCCCTTTTATTTTCTAACATCTTTTTAAGAAAAAAAATCTCTGTTTTATTGATAATATTAAGTCTCATGGAGTCTGACCAGATATAAGCTGGCAGTGATTAGTTCTGTTGTGAGTCCTATCAGCTGTGATGGTAACTCTGAGAGGTGGTGTCATGTCCAGGCTGATGGCTTAGGAGACCTCCAGCCTTTCACTGTATGTGTACCTTTAACAGTCCCCCAAAAGAAAGGAAATAAGTAAAAGTAACCCTGGCTAAAACTGATCTCAGTGCTGAAAGATATGTCACTGTCTTGAAAGTGATCAATCTCAGGAATTTGCAGATTCTTTTTGTTCTGATATATGAAAGAAAAAAAAGAGTTGATTTACTACAGGAAGTGCCTTGACTTATAATATAACTTATAGTACTGTTGTAGTGTAATGCACATTGTAATCCAGCTAAATTCGTTGCTCCCAGGGTAGGAGGATGGAGTCGGAGGGATCCCAATCTGAGGGATTTCAGCAACATTTTTAGTTTCATTTTATGCCCTACCAGTCAGAAAATGTATCTTTTCCTGGTCTGGAAGTAGAGGTCTTGCAAACAAATAATTTTCATTCCTGAAGGTGAAGCACACAATGAGGTCCCAATCCTACTAGACTTTTTGGGGAAAAAACCCCCGAACATTTTCACAGATATTCAAGCAACAGGAGTTTTTTTCAAAATGTAACATGGGGCTTCTAAGATTCAGGTTCTTAATTCTGTATGAATGTGCCCTGGAAGTTTTTACATTCCCGAACTTAAAGCAGTGCACATGATGGAGCTGCCTTGAAACTTCAGTCTCTGAAATTCTAAGCCAAATTCCCTTGTGCTTCAGTGGATATTCATTGGAAGTAATATATATCTGTGATCCAATGCCTCTTCAAGAAATAAGTGTCCTTTCTGATAAAAACCTGTTTTAGTGAGAAATTCTGTACTGGTGCTAAGTAAAATACTAGAAATAACAAATATCCCACCGAGGGAATATTTGGTAAGTATGCAAATCTGAAAGTGAACGGAATAATAGGGTGCAGCTGCTTCTTAGTCTTATATTTGACTGTTGCTGTTCACATACAGTACAACAGCCGTGCATGGGGGAGGAGTGTTAACACGATATTCAGTGAAGGCTGCATGGCGTGGGTGTATCACAGTTCCAGGAAGAGCCTGAGGTTATGGTTTACAGAGTTCACGCCAACTCTTCATTTTAAAATGTAGTGGCACACTGTAAGTCTACTGCTGACAGAATGAAGTTTTACTGATGCTTGACATGGTGACTAAACTATTAGGCCCATCCAAGCTCAAAATATAAAGCTGTTTTCTGACAGCTTATCAGAAAACAAGACTAACTGCTCTTCAGCTGAATATTTCTAAACCTCTCATTCCTCAACTAATATCAATTCTCGTGACACACATTTTGAAAATCCACTTATGTATTTCACTTTGTTGGGGAATTCAGGCCTGCTTTGCATACAGAGGAAGCCTGAACTGTTTTATTATTTTATCAGATATCTCAAACAATTTGCTATTAGCTATTTTAATTTTTTTTAAACCTATAAGCTTTAGGCAACCTCTAGAATCATTGCTTGTAAAGTTTAAAGCAGAGTAACTGTTGCATGAAAGTATACTAGCAAACACGTCCTGCATTGTCAGAAAGTAGGTTTTTCTCATATCCTGCATCTTGCATTGCTAGATTTGGTGATCCTTTTCTGTGAAATGCATTTAATTAGTCTTGAAGCTCTTATGCAAATCTATCACAAAACTCTCCTTTTTTGTTACATTGAGTGAAAAAAAGTACACTTTCTGTGATACTTTTCTCGATATATACCATTATATAGAGAGAATTTATACATAATGAAAAAATCTTACTTCTAAAACTATTTTCTCTGCAGATGACTTTGTATGTGTTTTTCTCATTCCCCCTTGACAAGTTTGGTGTCTTGCTAGTTTTTTAGTACCTTTAAAACTGTGTGTTTTATTTAGATTGGTAACTATACTAAAACATACAATAAGACATGAAAACAATAAATATTTCATTGCATGAATGAGACTCCTTCAATATCCAGCCAGTGTTCTGTATAACCAATGTGTCAACATCTATTTTGTAGGGAAATAAAATCTTTTAAAAATTGGGGGAGGGGGAGTATTTAAATATTGAAAATTGAATTCTTTGCCTTATGCAAAAACCATAAAATATATTTCTCCTTAGATGCCTTTTGCAGCAAAATTAATTGCAGTTATTCACCCCAAAATACATTCGAACAAAAAAAAAAATTTTAATGCATGGCATGGAAACTACACTAGGGAACTTGAGAACCTAAATACCTTGCTGTTTGGCCAAAGCCATAATTGGTGTCTGCAGGAGAGGCCCTTCCATAATCCAGTCATCATATTTCCTTCCATGGTCTCCATTTTAGTCAAAATTCCCTACAGTCCAGGTTACTCATCATGTGACCATACGTCTTCTAATTTATTTCATTCTGAAGAATTTTGGGCAAGTGTAATATAATATTTTTAACATAGCAGCTTTCTCCCTTCTACTTTCTGTAATTTGCAATTTGTTGACTGTCTTTTGTTTGGCAGCAAAATTACAATCGTATCTGTAGAAAAGGAGTATCTTTATAATGAATTATTTTTATAATATTCAAATGCTTAAGAATTGTCTGGCATCTTATTACCTCCCCCTCTCCCTAAAGCCATTTTTGTGAGCTCTACACCTCTGTCAGCATTCGTAGTCTTTCATTGTCCTATATTTGAGAAAGCTGTTTATCTTGAAACATACATTTTTAATTAAAAATTTCACTTATGCTCAGAAGGCTTAGGTATGCGTCACCATGTACAAGCCTATTTTTTAATCATAAAAGTCATATTGGAAAGCAGGTCTGGTATAGAGAAGAGTGTGGATTTAATCAGTTAATTGTGTGGCTACACTGTTCATAATCACTTCATTTGCTTTTAATGGCAATGAGATGGATATTTCCAAAGGAGTCTTATTGTCCTCTGTGTAAATAACTAATTGCTTTGTTATTAAATACTTAAATACTCAACATGCCCTGTAAATGCAATCTGCATGTAAAACCAAATCCCCATACTCTACCCAATTCTCATTTCACAGACAGACACGTAGTTGCATCCACATGGTGCCTGGGATCACCTTTGGGTAAATCTGAAGTAATTCCTTTTCCTCAAGAGGCGAACACTCTGATTTTCAGTGATTATTGCAATGCTTGCTGATTACTTTAATTGATTTAATCTATCTTTCTATTCACACAGTTGGACAGTCAGCTCCTCTTGGAAGGTGCCAGGACTGAATCTAGGTGGGATATAAATGCTGCTGCTTGTTGCTTTATCTGAGATTGGTACAAAGTAAGTAGGAATTGTTCCTCCTTTGATCTGCATCAGGCAGAAGAGGTCAGCACAGATGTCATATAACATATACATCACCTGGAAACTAACCCACCTACTGTTTTCTGAACATGTTTTTTCCTACTGCAGAAAACATGTTCAGAAATGGATTCCTCAGGGTCCAAGTCTCCTGCTTCTCCCCAGAAAAGCATGTACCTGAGTGCCCTTGTTTAATCTACTTTCATCCAGATCACCAGGCTTTTGCTGTCACTCTATTAAATGAAAATCAAGCTGGAAAAGATAGAAGATAGCCTGGAAAACAGCAGATCATAGATGGCTGCAGTGTGGAGGTCCAAATCTGATCTAGTCACACTAAGTGTTCTTATATTGCCAATAAGGAGAAGTAGACACTTCAGAGACATGATTCATCTGACCCATAGTCAGTGTCTACTGTAGGCTAAGATGAATCATACCCTAAAAGTGCCTCTTTCTTTCTACTGACTGTAAGGAGAGCCTTGACAATGGCTCAGGTGTAGACAGCTACACTCACTTTTGTTGCTAGTCAAAGATGTGCTGGGTAATTACTAATGTATTGAATTGCTAAGATGGAAAGATTCTGCATGGGAAAAATATAAAAGTGTGTTATTACAGGAGAAGTAATGTGAACGGAGGGACATGCCAGGTTGAAGCAATGGAAGAAAAGCAGAAGTAGTGAAATGGTACATGGGGGCAGAAAAGTCTGAGTTCAGTTGGCTTACAGATACAATTATATCCACATAAAATAATTTAATTCAGAATGCAGAGATTAAAGCAATCAATATGAGATCTTTATATCTGTTTTATACATAGTTTGGGCATCTTATTTCAGTCTAGATTTAATGTGGTGTTCTGGACTGAACACCCCTACAATGAATATGTTTCTGAGCTCACTAAAGAACTGATTGTTGGTTGAGACTGTCATCTCCCCCTGAAGGGCAGCAGCCCATTTGGTGTGCACTATAGCACAGCACCAGAAGAGATTTGGTTTGTAAACACCAAAACCTTTCTGTGAATTCAGCCAATGTGCAATAAGTCAGGATGACTGAGGGAGTTATTTCAAGAATGCACAACTGCTCTGAACCAATATGCTAATGTAAATGCAGCCTAAGACAAACAGTTTGCATATAAAATTTAAAATTCTAACGAAACAGTCCTTTAGACATAACTGCCTAAAATCCTGATAGAATTGGTGTAAAGTACATAACTTTGAAAGCTGCCAGATCATCAATTCACTAGATGAACTGAGGACAAGATTTTCCTCTAGAAGTCTTTTCTGGCACTTCACACTCTATATTGGTTATATGGGGCATGTGAATAAAAATCTAGGAGCCTCTCACCCACCCTGGCAGTAAGTAGGCAGGTCTGATGGGAGAAAAAGCAGGGGTAGGACTTTCTGTAGGGAAATATGTGCACAGTTCAAGGTTTGGTCATGGGTGAAGACTGAAGAGCACTTCATCAACAAATGTTGACCAAAACCAGAAGACACGAAGGAGACAGGTGCAAAGAATGAAGAGATGACATGGCAAGTGTGAACAAATTAATTTAAATTTAAAATACTCTGCAGCTAAAGTAGAATTTTACATTAAGCAGAGGACAAAACAATACATATGGAGAGTTCTGTTTGCATTTGTACCACACTGTCTGGACCTTCTGTTGCTATGGTTTTGTACCACTTGTCTGCTATCAAGAATTGTTTACCTCTTTCAGTACTGTGCTGGATTATTTAGATGGTTATCTCAGCATGATAGATTGAGTTACCTCTCTGGCTTCATACGCTGAGAATGAATTCTGTAAAAGTGCTTGTTGAATCATTGTGATGCTCCCCTATATCTGATGTTTTTTAATTAAAAATTATAAAATATTTCTGGTTTTTCACAAAATTAGAAGAATGGTGAACGCAAGGAAATCCATTAGCATGCAAAAAAGACCCCAGCATGAAGAAGCCAGGTTTCTTTTTAACTTCATTAAATAATATTTTGCATCAGTTAAAGCACACTAGCAGTTTTGTTCACTTGTGGTTAATTAGGGAAAATTGTGATCCACCTTTTCAGGTGGTCTGGAGCAATGTATTTTTATCAGCTTCAGTTTAACTGCTTTCATTTTCTATGTTCACTTAAAGGATGACACATACATTTCAAACAACCTACCACCAGGAGCGTTGGCAAGACAATACTCCTAAGTAGGATGGAGATGGACTCTTGTGCAATAGCTTAGCTGAACTGCTTGCTAAGTTCCATTCAATTGCATCTGCAGAAGTCTATGGAAAGCAGTGGAAAATCTCATTTCTTAATCGAAAACAACTTGGTTGTATTCAAGTGGCTCATAAGAGATCTGAATCACTCATAAATGTTGATGGGGTACAAATGGCAATGATCTTCCAAGTCCAGCTGGAGTTTGTAGACATAATAGTTGGAAGCAATGTTTCTTTACGTGTAAGCTGAATGCATTTAAATAACAATTATTGACAGACAACAAGTGAGAAAACATATTCTGGTTTTATACATTTAATTAAAAAAAAAAAAAAAAAGCTATATTCTCAGCCCTAAAACCTTTCTCCTCTTAGGTATTATGACTAGATTTCACAAAGGCAGTAAGCGTGAGGAACAGGAAGCTTAGGTAGGGCTTAGTCAGAAAGAAAGCTCCTGACTCCAAGGATTCAAAACAAATAATGTGTCATCTTCAGTTCTGTATGACAGCCCTGTGAGCAATTGAACATGGGCTGTTTATCTGATCCTCCATTCTTCTGTGTATGAACATCATTGTTTACACCTCTCCCCTTCATAAAATCTCAACCTGGCCTTGATATACACAGATCTACCACAGAGCTGAGCCTTTTCATTCTGCCAGAAGCACATCAAATCTGCAAATCTTCAGTAAGAAGAGAACCGCGATGCACATACATCAAAGGAGTGTAGATGCAGTCTGCAGCAGTTAGGTTCCAACCTACCTGAGATAGAAACTGTGCACAACTGGGGTGAAGGTAGCCCCATCACAATTCTCCTGGAGAAGGCGAACATACAGAATAAAAACTCCTCTTTCACCACACAAGTCAGAAAACTGTCTAAATCCTCCCTTTTACAAACACCTTACTTATTTCAAAAGAGTGCCTTGCCTACAGATCCCCACAAGAATTTTTAAGGTACTTCAGAAGACAATGCAAAGAAATATTTTGTGTGGAAAAGGTATCAAACAGGGCTTTGTGAGCAGATACCTCTCCCTGTCAAAAAGGGGTGGTCAGTCTGATCTGTGAAATTGAAATGGTAGTGCTCTACAATTAGTGGCCATAACATGGGGACACAAGACAAGAGAAAGGTTTCTTTGTACTGCTTTATGACAAGTGACAGAACCTCTTCATAATTTCAGGAGAGAGAAAGGTGGAGAGCAAATTTCAAATTTAGTATATAAACCTGCATGGTGCTATAGCCTGCCTTATAGGATAAAAGCAAATGGATAAGCCCCACTGAGCTGTTGTTAGCACTGAGCTACACAGAAACTTGTAGTCTGAAAAAACCCTGATCAAGCATGAAAAACTTAAATCCATGAACTTTTTATCCAAACCTTTTTGGTTTTAACCCAGTTCCTTAGAAGGTGTAGTATCTTTTACTATTTACAGTTCAAAGTCACCAGATCCTTTCAGAACTTAATTTATTGTTCCTTTTAGAAAGAAATGGAATATAATTAAAAATAATTATTGCCATAAAGAATAATTTCAACATTTAAATACTATGGAGGTCTCTAAATAAAATATGTACAGTAAAAGAGCAGTTCTCTCACAACAGAAATTTTATACTTTTTTTTTGTCCTGCTTTACAGAAGTTAAATGGCACGATCAAAACAGTCCCTTCTGGCCCTAAATTTACTGTATTTCTGCTGGTTTTAAATATCATTTTCCATTAAATAAACAAGTGTTTGCCCATTGTGTTTTTTATGGCACTAATACATATGGAATACAAGAATTATCTTAAACTAATCCCTGGACTTTAATAGTTTTTAATAATTTGCAATCAGTTAATTGTTTCCTTGGGATTGAATCACAGGATTTAATTTCACCAGTTCAGATTAGTGTTAATGACTCTTCCAGAAGAATTTGAACCCCTCCGTCTTATATTCAGTCAATGAGATTCTCAACCTTGGTTTTTTCAAAATAATCTGCTTCAACTATCTTGGTTTATTCTTTAAAGTAGAATTCTGAAATAAAATTATTTTAAAGTATTTGTATGTCTATAGATTTTTGCAACAAGCCATGTGCACAAGTGACCTCAATGGGTTCTAATATCAATATGCCTTTTTTTATTAAGCAGCTTTTTTGCTACCCAGCCCTCTGCTTGAATGTTCAGATGACAGTTCTTTGTAAACAAGAATTTGAGATATAGAATATAGAACACCATCTTTCTTATCACTTTAATTCTCAACATCCTATGAATCTCTGGGATGGTCTTTTTCATTCACTTATCTTCAAATTTTTCATATATTATGAACATAATAAAAGAGTTTGTGGGGTTTCAGGTTCAGTTTATTTAATTTTTTTTCATGGACTAAGTTTTGTACTGAAATTCTATGAGGTTCTCCATTTTTATCATCATCTAACAAGGCTTTATCATTGCAATTTTCCAAAACCTTACTTCTGAGAGAAAGTAATCACTTCAGCAGCCAATATCTTCAGTTCTGGCAGTGTAGGAGCATCTTGTTGCTATGCTCCAGCAATGTACCAGACAGTAGATAAACATTTTTGCATTGTCAAGGCCTGTCTGTCATTGGGAAGTCCTGGGATAACATAATCCAAATCATGAAAGACAAGGCTGGGAAGAGTGATAGACAACAAATCCATGAGGAATACCCCATCTTGTTTTAGGACTCCCATTAGGTATGGAGAGAGGTACACCAGTGGTAAAACCAATCTTTGATGGTGAACGACTCTTTGAGATAAGACTTTGCCAGATTTTCATGACTCTGCACTTGTGCCACAGCTCCCCTGCCTTGGGTGCAGGAATTTCTGCCCTGGTGGCCATCGAGGGAGCCAGTTCACCAGGGGTTTTGTGCTATGTCCAAATCAAGGTGGTAGATTAGACCTGCTGAACATACAGCAGAAGTATTGACACAGTGCCCTCAATACCATCAGTGGGTACCCACGTGCAGCTGGTCTGCCTCTGGAGCAGACAGGTAAAAAAGTTTCTGAAAATTATTCCAGTAGGTGGGACTGAAAATTTATAGCATTTTCTTCAGTTTGGGTTACTTTTGTAAGAAAGGTTAGAAGCAATAAGGGGTTTTTTTTAAACCTGGGACAAATTGGAATTCCTTGGCTGCTTTTTTTTTTTTTTTTTTTAATTATTTTGTGTTTTTCTCTTCGTTTTTGTCTCTTCAGACTATGGAGAAGACACTTCTTCAAGCACATGGAACACTGCCAATAATTTGGAGATTCACTTGGCTGCTCTTCTTTTATGGATATACATTATTACTAGATTGTTTGTCAGATGTCTATCTTCCTTTGAGTAATCTGTCTCCATCTGTGGCCTTAAAAGGGCTTCTGTGTGCACTTAATCTGTTCTAAATGACCCAAATAAATTATGACCGTGACTAACAAGACCTCAATAAGGGAGGTTAGCTAAAGACTGTGACTGGAGTGTTCCTCTCCCGAACTCCCTGCAGTGGGCCAGATTGGTCTGTAAGCTTGTCCTTTGAGAAGAGGTGGGTGCAGCTGGGCAATCTCCAGTGCAGACTGCTGACCTAAGATCTCCCCGTGTCCAGCAGTCTCTCCCTGTGGGGCCAATACATTTCACCTGTACAAACAGCAAACAGTGTAATTACTTGACAACTTTAAAATCATTTTTTTTTGGATGATAACAAGACAGTTTTGCATTTTTTGGAACTTGGCAGCTCTCTTGACTGTGTCAGGTAGAAGAAATTAATTTACTCTTCACTAGCCTTAAGTGCCAGGGGACCACTCACTATTCCTTTGTGGAGGAAAGTTTTTCACCCAGTACCGATGGTGTTTTTCACTGCCTTCTGCCAGGAGAAGAGCTGTAGCTCAGTGTGTGAAGAATGCTTGGCCAGGGATAGAAAAATGCAACAGGATATTAGAAAGTATTCTCTCTTATTTGTCTAGCATTTTCAATTTGTGAGTGTTGGTATAAGTTTCTTTGGTTGATGTATGATGTACTGTGTTCTATGAAAGTTGAGGAAAGAGAGGGGAAGGAAAGGAAACAGAACCTTTGAGTTCCATTTCTTTGCTGTTGTTTTTGAAAAAACAAGGAGAGGCTAAGTACAAATTCATGTTAGGTATTTTAAGTGTCAGGTGATTGGGCAATCCAGAAATGATGTCAATTTATGTTAATGAGGGAAAGGAATCCATTGTTTGCAGAGGGAAAAAGTAATGGAGGGAAAGTCTATACAAAAACTTTCTAAAGAAGGAAGAAGGATATGGACAGAACAGGAAAAAGGGTAATCCAGAGTCTGCTACTCTCTCATAACCCATGCTGTTATGAGGATAGGTAAGAAATGCATGGTGAATTCTATATATGTGTGTGTATATGTGTGTGTGTATACATATATATATATACACCCTTGGCAGTCTAGAAAGCTGTTAGTAGACTATGCACAAACTTGCCACTGGACTGGGCAGGAATCCTCTGGCTTGTATGGTCTTTTTGGAGGCTGCGTAGCTTATAATGGCTCCATTCTCCTCATGTCAATTGTGTAGAAAGAATCTTGATGATGTTTTCCACACAAGCAGTGAAGTATTCTAAGTGACAAGGTCCTAAGACAACCAAATGCACCATCAAAAATATCTGGCAGAACCTGAAAATATTGGTGTATGCTGTCTAGGAGTAAAATGGTCAAAAGGGCATAAGCAGCAAGCAAAAATTCTTGGTTTGTGTTGTTGGATTGGCTTGAGATGCAGATATTGGTATTTTCCTTCACATAAGAAGTTATGTTGATCCTTGCTAGTCACAAAGTAGGACAGTGCCAGAGATTTGAAATAGATTGGCAATATGAGCATGACTGGTGAAGACAATGTATGCAACTGGTCTACAATGAGGAAGCATCACTGTATGATTATTATAAACCCAGATAGATTCAATGGAAGACTGCGGGGGAAGCCTGTTCTTTTGATAGTCTTGGAGTGGCTGGATACGTTATTCTTATGGAACATGGCAGTGATGCCTGAGTTGTCATAAATCTTGTCAAGGATGAAGCAGATGGAGAACAGACTTGCAGAAGCTCCTTGACAATGAAAGCAATAAAAGATTTGCTAACTTGGAATTGTAAAACCCCATCTCTATAAATGTCTGATATAGCTGCATTAGTGAAGCTAATGATCCTCTGAAGGATGGGTCCAGAAAACAGTCTGCTGCTTCTCTAGATCTCTTTCCTCACTAAGGGTTCTCTAGGTGGCCTTTTCAGCCTGAAATCAGCAGCCCTCTGCCAATGTGCATATGTGTCTATGGGAAGATGTGGTTTCATGTGTGAGTGCTCATGATACATGTCCCATACAAGTTTAAAGAAGATGTCTTGATCTTGGTACCAATGTCCTGCAGTGTTTAAAATGTGCTTCTGTACTACAGAGGAGCTGAGAAGTCTCTCACCTTCATTCTGGTCACAGCATTGTGACTTATGAGAAAAGGCTACATCTTGGTGATCCTGCCAGGACCCAATCCTGCTCCTTCTCTCTTCATCCCCATCCTTCCAAGATGTAGCTAATCACTTTTTGCTACCACAAGATTAGGATGAATGCTTATTGGTACAGGTGGTACATGTGTTGTGGATGGGTCCAGGGTGGTGAATTCTGGAAGGGTTGTGGAGTGGTGAGCGCTGTGCTTGCAGGTGGCTCCTGCTCTGTGAAACATGGACATGTTGGGACACAGTGGGAATTCTCAAAGGTCTGCAGTACAGAGGTAAAGAGAGAAGCCTGGGAAGTGGTGTCCTTGTTGGGATAGGATGTTAAGAGAGTTGTATCACTCTTAAAATGTTTAAATTAAAGCAAAATTAATGGCATAAATTTATGCATTAACTACATAATTGTTCTTTCTTAGGTCGCGCTGACTTACTCATGGAGAAAACTTCCTAGCTCTCAGCTGCAGTTTAAATATCATCAACAGGATAATGCTGTTCCTGAAAGTATCCACTTAAATTAAATAAATAAACCACTGATCATAACGTCAGAACCTAAATTAACATGTGGGTATGAAATATCCACCACACCTTGCTACTCTTTTAATATTCATGTGACAACAGAGTACCTCTCAATTTTCAGTAGTCCTTGAATTCTGACAAAAAAAAATTTCCAAGTCTAGATCATAAATTCCTGCAAAATCATATTTATTTCAGCCCATGGCATGACACTTTTTTATCGTATTGGAGATTTAACCCTCAATGTCTTTAGAACCTTTATAATATAATATCCAAAAGGGACAGTCATCTAATAAAGCAGCCTATTTTATTCTTACATTTTCTGTTACTACCGATCAGATTCAGTTTGTGTGCAGTACAGAAAACAGACCACTACTGAAAGAAAGAACAAAAGGCAAATCATTGTAAAATTTGAACTGCCAGAATTAGGCCGTCATGTTACAAAGTGGTAATTCTTTCTGACAGCCTCAGCTGTACCAATCATGACATTCGGCAAATTAGCCAGGCCAAGAACAAATAAAAAGAAGAAACAGGTGTGAAACCAACTTCCTGCCTCCCAGGATAAATACATTGTTCACTGAAGGGCAATGCACCTGCACTATTGTTTCTAGTTGGCAAAGGAGGGGTGGGGGGAAGCTTTTAAGTGCAAATACACTTGAGACTTGATAAAGACAAGAGACTTCTCTATAATTTCAGTATAAATGGGCATTTTCTTTCATGATCGTTTTTAATAAGTTAACTCTTTGAGGAGATATTTAAACTGTAGTTTGAATAAATTATTGCTCTGCAAGGGAAGATGAAGTAAAGCTGAACATAAGCCTTTTCTGGGCTTTTCAGAAAAATGAGGGGGACCTCATTGTTTCCTTTCTGATTATGATCTTTCTTCTTAAAGTCACCCTCGTGGCTGAATAGCACCTCAGTGGGGTTAGAAGAAGAAGAAGCCTGCTGCCGTCATCCTGCTGAGCCCTTGAAGGAATCCCTTCCCAACCAGGTGTACTACACTGTGTTTATTTGCAGGAACCAGAAGAGATGGAGAAGAGTAGGAGACAAGAGAAGAGCAGCAAAAGGGCTGTAGTCTGCATACCTTAACTGAATAAGTTTGTTGCTCTGTCCCTAAGTTGTCCTTCTGCCTTGGTGCTTGGGACCATTTGATTCATGATTATTGCAATGGGCAGGCAAAGGAATGGGAAGGTGAGAAACTGATTTTAAGAACAGATAATTTCTACAAACCGAGAATCATAAACCAGTGAGACTGCTTTCTTGACTGTTTTCTCCACTGGTACAGATACAATTCTTGGACACATACTTTAATAAATCATTCTCTGCATGTGGTTAGATGCAGACCAATACCATAACTGGAAGGCCAGTATCTCCTGATATTCGTGGTTGCTGTAGGAAAGAGCAAGGAATAAGAGGGTTCAGCCTCCACTGATGATTAGGGGGTTTTTGTCCCTAGTACAGGTGGCTTAGCACCTCCATATTTAACTCTGCATTGGCAGAGATGAAGTGGGTATGGAGTAAGACATTGGATAGATATTTCCAATGGGCAGGACAGCTGTGAAATTGTTCCTAGTTTTCCTGGGGCAGCTGCTGACCCTCACTCCCTTGTGGGGCAATAGCTCCTCTGGCGCTCTGGGACAGACTGACACCTGCAACAAGTGCTGTTTTACAGCAGCACCTGTGTCTGAGGAAGTGCAACAGTTTAAATTTCTGTCATTCTCATGAATCCCTGGGAAAAGGACAGGAAATAGTGGTTTCACAATTATGAAAATGGGAGAGGGTCCAAGAGAAGTAGATAAGGAGGCTTCTCGTGTTGACCTCAGATTGTCCCTGAATTTGTTTGTAACATCATGTACAACATATTCTGCTTGCTTTTGTTTGGTGACTGATTTGTGGTGATGTTACTCTGAGCATTGACATGGTCTGAGCAAAACTGGTTCCTCACGCACGCTGAACACAAACCAGTGAAATTGCAGAATGAAACTATTTCATAGAAATGTTTCTGTTCCTGCGCTGTAGATTTGCTAAGTGAGCATTTTGGTGCAGGATCTCAGGATATTTTATTAAAGCAAATGGTGCCTCCTGGCAGATGAGTCCCTCCTCAACCTTCTACTGCAGCCCTGTCATCCTTGACTACAAGGTTATCCCTGTGACAAAATGCTCGGGGAAATGGGCAGCTGTGCACTCTTTATGTCACGTAGACCAGCCGTAAATTTGAAACAATTTAGGGCCAGAGAAAGAAAGCTGTTTTGCTTTGATGTAAAAGCAGTCTGTGATGCATTAGGCCATGGGATTAGTTTAGGTATCACTAGTAATCAGTGCTACTATTTGAATATTTTATAGATTAGGAATTGAGAACTACAGGGCACTGGTGCTACTGTAGCAGTTTTCTCCAGCTGAGGAGGAAAACTGTAAATAGGGAAACTGTAACAGCTTCACTTGAGGTATTATTCAGAATAAGTGGTACACTTGCAGTGAAGATTAGTGTTTGTTTCAACATGAATATTTGTTTATTTGTGATTATTTCTGTGAGAAATATGACAAGAAAAACCTTACTGAAGTTCTGTGAGTGAGCACAAGCACTTGCATGGTTTTAACATCTGTCACCAAGCTCAGCTGATAATGGTGACTGCTATTATGGCATCTTCCTCCCCTCCATACAAGGCCATCTGGGATTTGTGTTATGTAAGAGGATTAGCATTTTTGCTTTCCTCTGTTATTTAAAGTATTTCTCAGAACTGGTTTTTGAATAATAATAACAACAACAATAATAATTGGTCTGTTTTCTGTAGGGCTTTCTGAAAGGAGAAGTTAAGAATTCTAAAGCTACTGCTCTTAAGGAGAGCACCTGGCCTTGCCATTTGGGTTTGAATGGGATTCACTTGAAACAGGATTTTTCAAGCTGTGGCGGATAGGACTGATGGAAGGCTGATATCACTGGATGAAATCAAGGGTAAAGCATAAATTATTGTGAATGGATCAGTTCCAACAAGGAAACCATTGTGATTTCCGTTTCCTCTTCTCAGACATGATTATTCATCAGAGTGGTTTTAGGGAAAACCTCAGCTTCAAATCCTATCTCATAAAATTATAGTAGTGGCTGGTAACACCGCCTGTTAAAAGAGCCTGAAATATATAATTTTCTGACCCTGGCTTGGGTTGTTCAATGATTTCCATTAAACAACCCAATTTCCATGGGCTGAAATTTCTAATATTGAGGGTCTCCTTAAGACCAACAATTTTGAAAAGTTCTAATCAAAGCATGTACCGATCTTTCTGAACTTGATAAAAACAAAAATAAATAATTTTTACCATGAAAAATAGTAGTGCTTAAGGCTTGTCAGTCAAATTCACATAAACTGGAACTAGGAGTACTGAAGGCAGGATTAGGGAAAAAGAAATAATTTTAGATCAGTGACAATTTCTGTGTTTTACATAGCTGAATATTTGAAAAATACCCCTGTAATGGAACCCTAGTGTGACCACAGCTTTGAGGTTTGGGTCTTCATCTTTTCCTTAGAGTAAACATATTTAAAAAAAAAAAAAAAAAAGAAAAAGAAAAAAAGTAAATTCTGATGGTAGACTTTGTTTGACCAAATGTTGTAATAATTAGCTCTTCTGACTGGAGACGTAATAAAAGTAAGAAGGGTGGTATACAAATCCCACTATACACAGTAAGTTCATAGACTCCTACTGGAGAAATCATGGACTGTAGGACTCCATGGATATGGTCTATGTTCCAGTCACCCACACACCTTCACGACCCCATACATGAGAAATACCTGCAGCAGGACTTACTGTACACTAGGAAAGAGTACAGGACTGCTTTTGGTTAGGGGTTTTGTGTAAATGCTACTCTCCTGCTGGTGTGGGAGCAGTCTGGTAAAAGCACTAAGGAGACAGTCATGGCCTCTGGGTGCTGGAGATACAACTGAGAGAATAAGAATGGTAGCGTGAAGACAGTGATTTTGGGCCTGGCAACTCAGTACTGACATTATCATTCTGGTGCTGGAGCCTGTATGGGAAACTTGTGATGGAAGCAGCAATTGACTGCAGCAGGACATGGCAACTGAGACTGGGTGAGGTTGGAGGCTAATGCTGGAGGAAGGAGCTTGGTCAGGGGGACAGGGGAGGGGAACAGCAGGTGGCAGCTCTGTGTGCATCAGCATTTACTCCCTTCAAGCCTGCAGAAAGCCAGAGAATCCTAAGCCAGATCATTTCTCTGCTGCCAGCAACTGCCATAAAAATCTGCTGCTATTAATGGTAAGTACATCAGGCTGACTGTGCTGGGTCAGACCACCTAACCCAATATCCTGTCTCCTCAGCAGTAATTGCCTGGGGGAGAGTACAACAACAGACCCACAAAGTGTAAGTTGATGCATTCTCAGCTACCACAGTTTTTTCACTTAGCAGAAGTCTCTGCAGTAAATTTCTCCAGTAGCGGCTGACTCACAGAAAAGTCAAAATAGTGTCACACAAAGGCATTCCTTTCTTTTCAGCTGGCTTTGTAGAAGAGCATTAGGGAAGCACACACATAATCAGATGTGCTGATGGTGTGTGCTGAAGCACAGGTGAGAGGAATCCTTCCTTGCTTCTTCTCCCCAAGCTTTCTTCCCACCCATAGCTACACGATCCCACACTTGTTTTCCAGGAGAACTCAGCCCCAGTCAGTGTTGAAAGCAGACTCAACACCTGAGATGAACTGATGCAACAGGAGGGCCTGTCTCTGCTGTGGCCATCACCAGAGTTAGAAATTTGGAATAGAGAAAGAAAGTCTTGGGGTGAATCAGTGGAATTTTCCCTGAGTGATTGGATGCTGTCACTACCCCAAAGACCTACAGGCCTAGGGAAGTCATTTAAAGGTAGCATTTTCAGGGTGGACTCTGACAATTAGATTAATCTCACCTTATTTTAGAGCTCTAAGCATCTGGATGTCTAATCATAAGTTAGTCATTATTGGCACTTGCTTTAGTTGATGAACACAGACACCTTCAGTGCATCTCTGTGTCTAACCTTGGGATGAAACCAATTTGGGGACGATTGTTTCTCTCTAGTGATTGTAACAGGGACCTGACACTCAGGACATATGAATGCAACCTTGTTCACCTTGCTTAAGACTATTTTGTGCAAAAATATTGAATTATTATAGCTTGTGCCCTCAGAAAAAGATGGACAAAGAGATTGAAATAAGGAGGTAAAGAGAAAAAGGGTAAGGAAGTAAGCAAGAAGGGTAAATTATTTATCAAACTGCTGTAATCAAATGATTCCTGTCCAATCCATGTGCTGTAAAGTTGACTTTTGCAACTGTAATCCTCTTTGGATTTTGACTATATAAATAAACCTGTATAAGGTAAATAGAAAATTATCTGGACAAAATTAGTCATAGGTTTTTCCTTTTTTAATCCTTTCAGTGTTGCAAAAATAAAAAATAATCTGTTAGCAACATGTCTACATACTGTACAAGGTGAATTGCTTTGTTTATGATTCAAGGCTATTTAAACAGTCATCTCTCTTTCTTTTTTTTTTTAATATGGTTCCTATCTCCTGAGGAATATTCCAAAGAATATCCACAAAGAATTGCTTACTTTGTGGTAAGTCTCACAGGTAAGTGTGCTAAAATTTAGGTTATTTTCTGTCTTTTAGGACGCAGTTTTCATAACTGATTAAATAGAAGAAAGAAATTAGAAACAAGAGAGAAGGAAGGATCCAGTAAATGAGGTGATTACAGGACTCAGTATAAGCAAGGTATAGGCTTATGTTTCTTTGAATCTGTTGGAGCAGAAATTTGAATCTAGAACTGCCAAGTGCAGAGGTGTATCTTCTCTCATTTGCGTTTCTTCCACACAAGACTTGAGCCTATTTTCTTCAGATGCAGCTTAAAAGCAGTTGTTAAAAAATAACTTACAGTAAGAAGACATTCTTCATTGGCAGGTAGATGAGAAAGTCATTCTTCATGAAGTGCAATGTCTGATCACCACCATGTAGATACCATAGGTTTAAAGAAAAATCGTCCCAGTTAAACTTCTTGTCAAATTTTGTCCAGTCTTCATGTCAAGCAGACAGTTGGTTTTTTTCACCAGCTAACCTCCTGATTATGTTTTGCCAGTGCAGCCATGTACATTTTAAACATAACCTGTAACAGAATCTTACTGAGTGAACAGAAAAAAAACCCCCCAAAAACCCCGAGAAATTTATGTTAACAGCCCTGCAGATATCAAAAGAATGTTATTCTTACTGCATTGTTTAGGCAGATATGCAGTTCAGTAATGTCTTCCTCTTCCCACCCGCGCTTTCTTGGAACCAAGTCACAATTCCTATTGGGATTCAGATTTCAATTCTCTGCACTACAGAATTACATGGTTTTTCTGCACAGTGTGTTTTCAATATGAAACAGAGTATATTTTTGCTCTGTGAAACTTCCAAATTCTGTCTCCATGCTGGAGGAGTCATTTTGCATTGTGCTCCTGGTTGAATGCCTGAGAAAAGCTGTATTCCTAGCTGAGAACTAGATTGCAAGGAAGCTAATCCTTTTATGAATGTATGTTCCTGCTTTCTCATTTCGGACATAGCGAGTATTGTTAAGAATCTTGGCATTGCTCTTTGCCTTGACTTTCCATGCATGTCCATGTGCCAAATGTCATCAGAGAGGTTTTTTTCCAGCCTTGTATTTTTCTCATATACTGTTAGACCATTATAACAATGTGGTCATAATGTGGGGTAGTGGAGTTTGGGCATTATGGCTCCAGAAGCCCATCATGGCATTTTTCATATGGATTTGAAAGAACCTTTTATTGCCTCTCTCCATCCTCAACTGGCCTCTTTTCCTTATAATCACACCACAAAGAGTAAGGTCAGCAAAAACATATGAGGAAGGTTTAACAAGTGGGTTCTTTGAGAATATATTCCAGGCTATAAATATGTGAAACTTTACGTTTTTTATTGTGAATGTGCTACAAGGCTGGAGCCCAACTGCTTTTGCTGAGATCTGGACATAAATGCTAATATTTTTCTTAACATTTTGCAAGAGACCATTGTCCAAATTCATTGTCCAAATAAGCCACAGGAGATATTAATGTGCAATCTGGTAAATTTTAGCATATATCTAGCATGCTAATATTGCATTTTAACATGCATACTCATATGTTTTTGGAAACTAAGCTTTCTTCTGTAGGAGGAAAAAAAAGAAAATAAGACAGTATTATGGGTAAAGAATTAATTTTAAAACAGAAAGATATATTTGGAAACATAACCAAATGTAAAACAATGACTGTGGCTGAAAATTTGTCACTGATTTTTTCCCGTAAATATCACACATAGATTATTTGTTGTCCCCTCTACAGCTGGTCAGGATTGTGATTTTCAGCCTGTAAAAATCGTTACAGCAAGATTTTTCTTTTTTGTAAGGCCTAGATCTCAATTAAAATCTATCTGATATGTTTGTGTGACGAGTGAGAAGTGCAGGAACTAAATGAATGAAAAAAGAAAGATTTGTGTTTTTATCAGTTTGTAAATATGTCAAAATAACCTTAAAAGCTTGAATGCAGTTATGGTCAAAAAAGATTTATTCTGCTAATACAAGAAGCTAACCTTTTCTCCGTTATTTTTTTTCTGACTAATAAGAAATGTTATTCTGAAATTTTATGTTGAAATTTTTCTTTTTCTGGTTTTAACATGCTAACCCTTACTGATGAGAGATGTTTAAGCACATTTTTACCAAAATAAACATGACTTGCAACATCTTGCTATGAGACAAGCAACAAAATTTCCTGCAAACCTGTATCTAAAATTGGGGTTGTAGGATACACAAATCTGCTATCTAAATCCTCACTTTTAGTAAAGTAACAATGAACTAATTCACATTTTTGGTGTTATAAAGCTCAGATTTGTATTATGTCCTGCATTATGCCTTAATCAAACTGTAAAATGTCACCTGTTTATCCCTATAGAAAAACAAATTATTAAAACATAACTTCCAGGTAGTTTTGATTTCAGGATAATTGACATATGGTCAATTCTTCATTTGGTCATTTATTTGCATGTTTATTTTTCCTCCCTCTATTGATTTGCATGTGATTTCAATATGGAAATTGTCTGATGTGAAGTTCCAGCTACTGGGTTTTGTTCTGCCTTTCTTCTGTAAATAAACAGAACTGGATTTTCCAATTTAAAGAATACCAGACATTTAAAGACCAATGAAAGAATAATTAAGATTGTCACAGAACCACAGAATATTCTGAGTCAGAAAGGACCCGCTTGGATGATCAAGTCCAACTCCTGGCCTTGCACAGGACCAGGATGGGGATCACACCAAGTGCTCAAGAGCATTGTCCAAATGCTTCCTAACAGTCAGGTTGATTCTGTGACCACTTCCCTGAGGAGTGCCAGTTCCAGTGTTCCAGTGCCCAGCCACCCTTTGTGTGAACATTTTCCTAGTATTCAACCTAAACCTCCCCTGACACAACTTCAGGCCATTCCCTCTGGTCCTGTCACTGGTCACCACAGAGCAGAGATCAGTGTTTGCCCCTCCTCTTCCCCTCATGAGGAAGCTGTAACTGCAATGAGGTCTCACCTCAGTCTCCTCCAGGCTGAACGGACCAAGTGCCCTCAGCTGCTCCTCATACGGCTTCCCCTCAAGGTCCTTCACCATCTTCATAGCCCTCCTTTGGACACTCTCTAACAGCTGCATGTTTCCTCTTTACTGTAGTGCCCCAAACTGCACACAGGACTCAAGGTGAGGCTGCACCAGCCCAGAGTAGAGCAGATCATCTTTCATTCCTACTGAGAAATGAAACAGGCTAAATTCTTGAATGAATCTTCTACAGACTTTTCTAAATACTCCTATTGTCACCTTACAGTCCTATAGATAATACGAAGCCCGGGAATTGATAAGTATTTGTTTATAATGGTTTTTTTGTTGTTGTTGTTTTCTACAGTAAAATAAATCCTCTAATTTGTTCATGACATCATTTTCGTACTTCAAATCCTCTCACTGTCCCTTGCGGTATTGGTTTCCAATATACCTAATGTATGTCTTTTTTTTATATCAGAAACTTAAATCAGAAATCCCAAATATATATGAGGGAACTATATTGCATTTATGCAATTGTCTGTGTGAACCAAACTATAATGGAATCCCTTTTGTTTTCATATATTGCCTTCCATAAAAATATGTTGATGTGAAACCATAAATATTCCATAAATATGAATTAATTCTTGCTCAATTCTATCCACATATGTTTTCATTATTTAGCCTAGAATTAGATTCAGGCCAGCTAGCTTATGCTTATCCAGGTCATTTCATTTGCCCTTTTAAATATGGCCCCAACCTTTTCACGTATGATTTCTCTGCTATTCAAAGATATATCAAAAACCAACAAGGCTAGGAGTTGTTTTTCTGCCTCTTTCAGGATTCTTGATTGCAGGACTAAAAGGACAGATTTAATCCTGCAACCAAGTGTTTCTTCAGTGACATGCTTTATATGTGCTTCCAACTTTGCTCCAAACAAACCCCAAATGTGGTTATTGCTCTTTTGTGTTTTCTGCCTTACTAACAGCTAGTGGAAAACATTTTTGAACAGCTACCAATCTAACTGAGAAAAAGTAGCAGGTGGATGCAGACAAGCAGATACAGGCAGAGCATAGGGAAACTCCATTAGGTCACCAGGGGAGAGGGTGATCTCGGCACACTGGGCTGCTGAACCACTGCCAGCCTTTGGCAGGCATCACAGCAAAGGAGTATTTTAAGATGGATTTGAAGGGCAATATGTAACTGAAAGAACCTGGGTCCCTCACTAATCATTTGCTGCGTGATATAACACCAAAGAAATACAAACTTGGACATGGAAGGGACAGAACCAGTCCTGTTCATCTCTTCACCAAGTTGTGAATAGTATCGTTTTTGTTGAAACACTTATCAACATGCTGGCTGACTTTTTTGTTGAGGTTTTTTGGTTGGTTTGATTGTTTGTTTTTGTGGCTTTTTTTTTTTTTTTTTTTTAATAAGTTTAAACCTCCTTTTGTTCAATTAGCATTTTTCAAGTGGAGCTGAGTTAGTTGAAGCAGATGGTTTATCTTTTCTGGTAGTGCTTCTAGTTGGACAAATGAGACTTATTTCTATATCTTCCTCTCTCTTGCAGTGCCTACAAACCTATTCCGCATTTTACGCACTGTGTTTTGACTTATTTAATGCAGGCGTACTTTCCCTGCAGTAAACATGATTACCCAAATACTTTAACTAGAGAGCTTCTGCTTTCCTCTCTGGTATAATTAGTCACACTGCACTCACACTGCATTTAAAGGGGGGAAAAAACCCACACATGGAGCATCTTGCAAATGTGCCTATAATCCCATACAGCTGCTTTCTTCACTTTATTCTTTTTTGACTGCTTATAGAACAAAATTGCTGCAGCTGGGCAGAAAACTGAGCAAAGTTGCAAAGGCACCTCTCCTTTCTTTTCTTTGTGGAATCCACCCATTCAGGTGTCGAGGGATAGCTCTTGATTAGCAATTGCTTAACATGGGGCTAAGTTTTCTTGGATTCTAGCATTGAATAACTTGGCAGGATTTCTATTAGGTTTGAATTTCAAAGCCAAAAGAGTGATCTGAGATCACATACTGGCAGTTCCACAGTGGTAATTTCCATGTTAAAAGAATACTTATCACCAGCACCACAGCGAAAGAGGCAACTTTACACAGAAAGGGCCTCTTGTGAAATTAATTTGGTGCTTAGTTTATTAAGAAGCTGATTCCAAATGTGCTTTTTTTAGTTTCTTGTAAAGAAAACTCTTTCTAATTCTGCCGATATTTTGAAGGCAAAGATTCGGTTGTTTTAAAAATGTTTACAAAAATTCTGCTGAACCTGTTTTTCATTTATGTGGCCAGCATGCTTACTAATTCCTGCTTGCTAGGAATGGAGCAGGAGATGGAAAAGGGAATGATCAGTGTAGATTCAGTAAGATATTGGACAGATCTGTTTGGCTACCTGAAGTTCAGTAGGTAGCTTTTTTGACAGATTATTGATGGATTTACCATTAGTAAGCTTAAAAGAATAACTTGCTTGGCAAAATAAATTTTAGATGAGGAAGTAAAGGTGCATTTGTTAAGAAAAGACCCCCAAAAGTTTATCCAGGTCTATTGCATGTAATATAAAATTAGAAATCTAATATAGGTCAGCTAGTCTCTGCTTATTTCTGTCTAAATGAACTTTGGGCAACTTGTTCAGATGTAGTCATCCAAAGTCAACTGAGATTAATTCCGCCCTTTGGTTGTCCTTTTCCTCTAACATTGACTTGTTTTGTTGCCTTCAAGGGTCACACCCACTCAATGTCTTGTCTGTTTGGACAGAGACCTCTTCTGACACATGGCAATCTTGCCCCGTGTGCTGGTACAGAGCTCAGTCCCCACAGAAGAAATAGGAGGCCTTATCTTTCTTGAAGAGTTAATGTGCCCTAAGGAAGCAGCAATCAACAGACATTAACTTGTGATCACAAGCACAGGAGCTGTATCTTCAATGGATGTGTTAGAGGAAGGGTAAAAGCTTCATGGAGAGCTCTCCATCTGTTACTGGAATCAGCAAGGGGACAGAGCGGAAAACATGCTAACGTAGAACGCTCTCTGAGCAACATTTATTCTATATATAAAAACGGAAAAAGCTAAAAAAAATCAAACCTGGTTTATATCAGGCTTTCTTCAAGCTCTGGGGGGAAAAAAAAACTTATCTGACTGGATTTGTCAATGTATACCTAATTCCTCATGGCCCATTTAAAAACAGACCACCTTCTAGAGTAATAAAGACTACTGCAACACATATATTACAGCCTTTTCACCTCTGAGGTCAATGTCAGTACAGAAAAACAATATGCTGGGCAAAATACGCAGGGAGCTAGACAGCTCTTCATTTGTTGCAGGAGATCATTTTGTTCAGTGAGAAAGGAGCACATGACATGGCAAAGGAAGAAATGAAAGTTTAAAAGGAAGGGAGTGGGATTGGGATTGTCAGTTCAAGAAGATATAGCCCTGAGAAGTGGGATCTGAGAAACAGTCAGTGACTGAATCCTTTGTATTAATAAAGAAGAAAACCTGTCACAGATAGATAGATAGCTAGCTAGCTAGCTAGCTAGATAGATAGATAGATAGATGAGCTTAAGAGTTTCTGACTTTGAAGAATAACATTGTAAAGTGTCTGAACTACCTTCTTGTCATTTAAACAGGCTAAAATAACAAAAAAGACTATTTTTTATAAAAAAAAATTTAAAGGCTATTTTTAATATATTTTAGGAGATAGTTCAGCTAGAAGAAATGCATAGCTATGGTACAGATAAAAGTTTTTATATTATGCAGTGTTCAAAAAGATAATTGCAAATACCTTTAGAAGATAAAAGTTTTATTCATTTAAAAGAACTACATTCAGAACATGGCAAATGATTATTTTCTAAGTATAATTTTATTAGTAGAGTTGTATTAATAGAATAGAATTATTATTTTCCTCTCCTGTCTGGTTCACTCTTATAATCTTTCTCTGTTTATCTGTTTTGGAATTTTTTTTCTCTTAGTTTAAAAAAGGTATCTACTCATTCTCCAGATTTTCTCCAAAGCAGAAAACAAATCCAGTAAACATTAGGACTGAACTCTCTCCCCAACTCTGTAAAAGTAGAGTCATAATTAGGCAAAGTTAGTTTGTCTGCTGCTGTGTGTAAACAAGTTGAATAACTTCATTATTTTCAAGCTTTGCCCCTACATTAGAATAATTCACACTACTTCAGGAAAATGACACCTGCTAATTAACCACAAGCAGACAAAGCACTTTAACACCCATAATCAGTCATTTTCTCCTGCAGCTTAAAAAAGATTAAAAAAAAAAAAAAAACAATCAAAAGAAAAAAGAAAAGAAAAGAAGAAAATATCAAAACGTTTGTGACAAGATGTTTCCATGAATCATCCTCTTGAGGAAACCTTACTACTTGAAGTAGATTCAAATATAATAAGTCACACATCTGTTCAGAATAGGAATTAAGGCAAGTCACATATATGCTCCATTGTATTTTACACAGACATCTGTTTGGGACTTAGCTCCAGCTAAAAGTAGATATCTAAAGTGGTCAATATGTGTAGTCAATATGTTTTATTGAATGACTCATTCCTAACATAGGTTTCTATAATAGTGAACCAGTAACTTCCCATAGTTCCCTCCCTCTCCATGGACAAATCTTGCCTTTGGTGTCCATGTCAGCACTGCAGATGAATGAAGATAAGTGGTGTGAATCACAACCCAACAATCCTGTCCCCACATAATTTCCATTCAACATGCACAAAACAAATAATGTATTTGCAAAAGGAAATATTATTCCTATTTTGCAGTGAGAAGATGAAGCATGAAAAATGAATCTCCTACACATGGTTTCACTGAAGGGCTGTGATGGAATGAGAAGCAAATACCAGACTGTTGGTGTCCTGCTTCAGGAACACCATAGTTCCAATTATACCTTTTCCCCCTCTGCTTTCACATTCTAAGACCCTGAAGAATTGTTTCTATTATGTTTTTAAGAGTTCCTATAAATCCTGACTTCTCAATTCCTTTGCAATAATTTAAAAAGTACATGTTGTGGTGGGTTACTACATTAACCAAAACTGTGCTGATAGTCTCCAGAACTGAGTGAAAATGTTAAGGCAACAAATCCTTCTTGTTGTTCTCTCATTCACTCAATACCTATGTGGAACAGGAAAGATCTACTTTCTGGGACATACTAGGAAGAAAAACCTAAATCTAAAAGTGGAAGATACATAAGAAAAAGTTTTCACAGTAATTGGTAGTAGAAAAACTAAATATAAAATCACAAAAACCAGATATTGCAGTCTCAGTTCTACAGTAGTACGGAGAAAAAAATGAGCCCTGGGGAATAGTGCTGAAACAGCAAAAGAAATTATGGAAATCCGTTTAAGAAATTGAGATTGTGAATGTTATTCACAAAATATAAGGGGACTCCAAGGACAAAGAAAAAAATCACAGCCTTTCCAGACATATGCCAAGAGAAGGGAGCATGTTTGATATTTCCATTATAGGAGTAAGAACCAGATAGACACTGCTATGAGGAGACACTGAACAGGTTGAAGAGCCACACAGTCTTTCTCCCATCACATGGTGTTGGGAGCATGTTAGGCATTTCCAATGCTAGACCTTTCATCCTGTGACCTCACTCTCCATCTCTAGGGATGTACTGATCTCCATTATTATTTTTCTAGGTATCTGCATACCTTTTAACAATCCTTGAACCAAATTAGTACAGTCTTTATTGAAAAAAAAAAAGTGATTTTCTAAACCACAGCTACAGCTATTGCCACAAAATTGTTATACACTTTTATCAGCTTCTGAAAGAGTTTACATGCTGTGCTTGCTTGAGATGACAGGAGACAGGAAGTTTTCACTAATCATTAAGAAAGGGCCTGGCAGGAAATCTCACTCTTAAGCTCATGTAAAGGATTCCTCGTGGTCTTTGCTTTGAGAAATTCTGATACCTCCTCTCTAAGGCTTTGCAATTCGGCATGTGAAACCTCTGCAGGTAAGAGTAGAACATTTCCTTTCCATGGTGAAATTTCACACAGATTGGCTGAGCTGAGTAGTGTTGGCCATGGCTATATCCTTAGCTCTTTCAGGAGAATTTTGTCAGTTGTTACAATCCTAGAACACTCCAGAGAACCTCATGCAAGACAGTACCAAAACAGCACCTTGTGAAGCCAACAGCAGTGTTCTAGGAACACTGAATGGAATGGTTGGTTATCATTCATGACAGCTAGTGACCCAGACTTACCTTCATGCCTTGCAATCACCATATAGTCACAAGTGACCACCTCTTCCTTGGCTGCCTTTCTGTGAAGGGAGCCCTGTTGCTGAGGGACAGAGAACTGATCTCCTGGACAGATACAAGACAGTGACAGCCTGTGCTGTGACACAGTGGGTGATCAGGATTTTCTGGCGTGTAACAGTGTTGAGTTCTAGCTTTTCTCTACCAAAATGTATGTAAAAGTATTCTTAAAGAAACATTGCTTAGTTTGCAAAGTCCAAGTCCTGAGAATTAGGGGATTTCAAGATAACAGTAATTTGACCCTATCTGTAAATGTTTTGAAAGTTCCCATGAAAATATGACCTTGCCCAATATTTTGAAGATATGTCAGAAACAGAATTAGGGATAAATACTCTTGCATTTGACATTTCTTAGCATTTAATTCATTTGACAATCCAATACAATGCACATAACTTTCCTTTACTGTTCTTGTTTTTATTGTGTGATTTTGTTGGGGTTTTTTTTGGTTTTTTTTTTTTTTTTTTTTTTTTTCTTTTTGTAATTAAAGACATGTACATGCACACTTTTATGCTCATATAAATTTATGATACTGGGAAAAAGGAAGATGTATTTTCCATTCATTATAAAGAAATGTCTTGCTTGACTTGCTTCCCTGTAATGATTCTTGAAGAAGATACGTAAAAGAAAAAGGCTAAAGACCCATGAACTCTATGCTACACCTATAATTACAGTACTTAAGGGTTCTTAACCACACTGCAGAAGAATAAAAGGACACTATCTCAACATAAGCACTCTTGGGTACATGCTAATTCTGTTCACTTTTTTCTTAGCCCACCACCTCCCACCAGCTGACCTAGTGAACAAGTCCTTTCTGACTTCAGAAGAATCTACATTTTAGCCATTCCAGCTGGGAACAAGCAAGGTTGTATGTTGCCATGGCAGCAGTTACACTGAGAATGGGATAAGTAGAAAAGGTGGCAAAGGCAGCCAAAAATAACAAGTTATAAAGAAGTGGGATTCTGTTTATCTGCAGTTAGGTGGATGGGGTTAAGCCATCCACCTAAGCCCTGATGCTTAGGGGCCCTGGCTATGAAAGTGTTTTAAACCCCAGGCGTCTGCATGGGATCTGTGGTGATAGATTACTAACTTAGGGGATCACAGGCATTTGATAAGATCTCATTTGTCCAGTCCACAGAGGATGCTCTGTTTCAGTTCACATACCAATTCTCCACTTACTACTCGGCACCATATAATGCAAGCTGTGTTTCCTCTGTGATCCTCCTTGGGGATAGAAGCTCACTCAATTCCTACAGAGTAGGCATCCTTGAGTAACAAGTGAGTATTACTATGTAACAAGAGTTCACAGGTTAATAATGTTCCTTTTGGTTTCCCTGAGAGTTCATCACAAAATTGTTCCAGGTCTGCTCTGATGAAAAGAGTCAAGTCCTTGCAGGCAAAATCCTGGCAGCACATAGAATATTCATAGTTTCCATTTTTAATTCTCCACTTCCTGTTGCATGTATTTGCTCTCGAGCCACTTCATTTAAATGATGAAATACAGCACATTTAAACAAAAAAGAAAAAGGTCTACAGACTTGCAAACCTACATGAATACTTGCAGCCAAAGAAACCATGCAGCACAAAGTCCACCAAAGAGGTTGTGTGAGGTTAGAATCACTGAGGGCTGTATAAAGTTTAAAGAATTCAAGAAAATATTTGTGGCAATTTGATATAACCCAGCTATTTGATATATGGCTGATGTAGGATCCAAAGTGTGGTTGGTAAGGTAGATTCAGTAAGGAAGTACAATTAATTATCTGTATGAATTGTTAGAATTAGTTATTTCCTCTTCCATTTTTTTTCCTGAGAACTCTGCAGTATCTTCTTCAGCATAAGTTTAATGTGTTATATAGGATGGGTGAGTGTTGTAGTCATGGAATGGAAACAGCTGTACACTTGTGTGTTCTTTCATACAATCAGAAATGAAATAATCAAGATTTATTTTACTTTTGGTCATGTTAAGAGAGAGGCTAATGAATACAGTCTCTGAGTACTTCCATGTGTTCCCCCTAGCTAAATTGCAGAAGCCTGTTGCAGGTGACTGAACAGGGGTTACAATGTAAATTATTTAAGGCTTAAAAAATGAGATGGCATTTGAAATGTGTCACTGTTAATTAAAAAAAATATGATTGTTTTGATGTTATTCCCACCCACTGTCTAACTTTGTCCATCTACCTTTTTTAATCTTTCTTTTTAATCCTAGAGGAACTTTGTCATCCTCCTCAACTGCCATTTCTGTTTAATGATGAAAGGAACAACAGAACATGCAGGTCCAAAGAAGCTATGAAAAATATAACTCAGGTTCTGCTGCAATAAAGAAATAACAAGTCATAATGTGGAACAGTCTCTGAACCCTCATTTCTCTGAATAGCCCTCATATCAATCAGATTATTGCAGTAGTTAATAGAATAATAATAAGAGCAGTACTGTTTTAGAATTAATGTAATAATTTGGCTTATAGACCTCTTTTGTGTTAATCTGACCAAACGGTCAGCAATGGATTCCTTGGATTGCTGTGAGAGTTGCTGACTTGATCTGTTAAACTGGCAGAGCTCTTCCAATGCTTACGACAGGGACAATACTTGGTGACTGTGGAGTCTGTTCTCCCCAGAGCTTTATCACCATTGGGAAAATCTTTTTTTCCTTGCTGAACAGGGCAAATGCTGACAGAAGGATGAGAATGCACCAGATCAGGAGGTTACTGTGCTTGCCTGAGGAGATCCTACCCACAAAATAACAGCAGAGCTGCCATGGCCCCACAGTTCTGAGACCGTAACCTAAATCACCTTACTATATTGCTTCAAAACTCATTGCAAATATACTATCCATGCAGCAGGTTTTAATAAAATATCCATCCTGCTCCCTGTGCCCTGATCCCTGTGAAAAGAGCACAGGCACTAGAAGGGAGCTGGAGTTTTCCCAGACAGTCATACTGGAGTGCACCTGCCTCACAGCTACCTATAGCCAGAGCTGCTGCTGTTTTGGGGTACAGTTGCTTCACTTAACTCAATGTTTCAGCTGTTCAAATCTCATCAAGTCATACCTGGCACTTTTAGGAAAACAAAAAGGTTTAATTGTAATCAGAAATAAATACTTCTAGACAGCAAGATGAGAAAGGCTAAGAAAAGTAATTTGGGATGAAATCACTTTCCACCGAGAATAAATTTGGCTGCACAGAAGCTCAATGAAGAGCCAGCCAAGTGTTGGGCATGGAACTGTAAGCTGCCCTTTGCAACTTATTATACAATATTATCAAATTTGTGTAGAATATAAGACTATCTATAATGATTATATATTATGAATGAGTGCATAAACTTTAATAGCTATATAGCTGCCTCTCATAAAATCTGAGCTTTGGCAGCTGGAACATTGAGTCCACTCACATTGTGGCTGTTTTTGAAGAACAATAATTGTTTTACAGTATAGAGAGTCAAATGTGTATGTAGCTTACATATTGATTCAAATAGTGCTTTACAAAATCAAGGTTCAGTTTTACAAGTACATAAGAAAATCACCAAAATTTGCCACCTTTTTGTATCCTTTTTGAATGCTTGTAGTTTTGCAATTTCAGCTTCCCTGTGTACCTAACAGAAATTTGGTAATTATATAGATTTTGTAGTTTCATCTTGGAAGGATAAGCTTAAATATATTTGAGAAATTAATAGGCTATAATATTACATTTAATTATTTACTGTTGAATTAGTACAACGTTTTAGGACCTAGAAATTGAAATAAACCTTGGAAATACCTAACATTATTTTTTCAGATTCACTGTAATGAAGATAAAAATAAAATCAGAATATGTTTCTGTGACCAAAAACACAAATATAATGGACCAAGAAACATGACAGCTTTTGTGCTCTCTGATGTTGTAGAAAGGACCTCAGATTCTTGAAGACTATGATCCCTTAGCAGTTAACAATTCTGTGAATGCAGCCCAAGCCATTAGAACAATATACACAAAGCAAGAAAGAAAAAATTCAGCAGTCACTGTCAACTCTTATATGGAGAGAAAAGTGCAGGAAATAAGTAATGCTTGAAAAGTATACTTGATTGATTTGTAAGAACCTTTTTTGGTCAAGGCTTGCAGTTCTTTCAAAGAAACAGCATGTGACTTTCTCAGGTATTTCTGGGTGCTCTGGTCTGCTGCTGAAGCATCAGCAGACTGACAACAATAAGCCCAGAGTGGATTCAAAATGCTGTTGTTTAAACATCCCCTACTCCTGTACATATTGCTCATTCTGCATGCTGGAAATGGAATACAACTCTCCTTTTCTTGAAAAGTGTGTTTTTAACATAAACTAGATGCCTGCTTTTCTGATTTGGAACATCTAAACTCTCACTTCATGAACAGTCATGAGTCAAAAACTGAAGAATATTATTGGCACGTTCTGAGTCATATTGCTATTTTAATAGCTACACATTGCACTTGCACAGATTCTCACAAGAGAATGAATTACCTTCAGACAAAAAAAGAAAAAGGAAAAAAAAAAGAGGACAGAAAGAAAAAGGAAAAAAACCTGCAGTAGATGTTTTCCTAACCTTCTAACTCAAACTTTATAAAAAATCTTTCTGCAAATGTATTTTTGATTGCTAGTAGTCTTTCTATGGCCGTTAAAATAAATGTGTCTAATGAATTTATAAAGGTTGCACAGAATTTCATTTATCTGAATTTACAGTGCTTGGATACCAGGAAAGATCAAGGAATTCATATTGGCTACATGTAATGAGGTAATCAGGCTTTAATGAAAAGCAACAGTTATTAGATAATCAGTTCAGCCTGGTGACTATTGGTCTGTTATTGCAGGACAAGAATAATTAAAGGGCACTTAAGGTATGGAAAAAAATGGCAGCCAGAAACTGATGTGCCTATAGGAGTCTCCAAACGACAGGCATTTAATAGCCCTTTATATGTTACTATAGCAACACACTTTGATAACTCATCTGCCCACACCATAGTAAAACAAGGGGCACAGGGCTCCTCAGAAAGTGCAATCTCCTTTAAGCAGATCTATAAGCATTGCAGATGAACAGAACTCTAAACATTCCTCCATGAATATTCATGAACTAAGTTGTTTTTTGTTGCCTGCCTAGTCAGCAGTCACAAAACACATGGTGTGTGTTGGCAGCATCTTGCCTAGGTAGAGGGCTATGGACTGAGGCAATGGCAGGAACCAGGACCTGTGAGGCTGACTGACATTTCCATCTGTAGCGAAGGCTGGTAATTAACAGGAAGGAGTGTGCCTGCAGCATTGCACCATCTGCTAGGGAAACGGCTCAATAAGAAAGGAGCTGGATATCATCTCAGTGGTGGCTCGATCTGGTTCCGACATGAGGCTGGGCATCTGTTAGCTGAGGAGATAGGCTATTAGGAAATTCGACTGGGAATGAACAACATGGAAAGAGCACTCTGACCTAGCCCATAAAAGCATCTCTTCAGAAATGGTGTCTTTTTATCTTACTTACACAAGTCTTCTGAAAATGGTTTGCTGAGGGACCATTATGGATCTGTTTGAAGTAACACAATGGTTTCAAAAATGCTGCTTAATTCCAACATGAAATTCTTGAAATCAGGATACAGCTGTCATCTTTTGACAATAGAGCTAATTTCAGAATGAGGATATGAGGTTAAATTCCTTCTTCTGTTTGTTTTTTGGGGGCAGGAAAGAAAATTAACTTCTAGCTATTGTACAGTTTAACTCTTGGAACAGAGTAAATCTGGGATATTCAAATGGAAAATGTACAGAGATGAAAGCATAAAACCTTGCCACATTTTAAAAGCAGGATTGCGCAAAACACAACAGTCAGAAAGAACATCAGTGTATGTTCTCAGTGTGTATATATACATGTAGAAATATATATATGTATACCAGTTGCATAAACTCTTCTCTGGTAGGAATTTGAGCAGTTTCTGGTTTGCAGAAAAAGACTTTCAGGATTGAGTTTTGTACTTCAGGACATTGAAACAGGTTAGTTCTTTGTGCTGGGAGACTGGTCTATGTACCCAATTATGAATTTAAAATATTCTGAGTGTAGATAATATTACTAAAGGCCTCTAAAGCATAATTGACTATAATGTTTGTGGAAATGACAGTTTGATATTCCCCAGACCTCTGGTAATGTACAGATTCATCAAAATTTGAGTAAATGTCTCTGTTTTCATCTGCTGACATTCTCAAAATTCTTTTGATAAGGAATGATTTTTCTACCGTTTTCCTCTTTCACCCACAGTACTGAAAGCAAGTGTACGTGCAGCAACACACTGTTGACATCATCCCTGGCTACATTACATCAGTGCCTGTGGACACAAATCAGTTTGGGGCTGTGTTTGTGCACCCATGAAGTGTCATCAGACCCCTACTGATTTCCTGTAACTTAGCAAGTTGAACAGTCACAGGCGTCACTGTGTGCTTTATTTGCTGTCCACAGTAAGTGCAACACAATGTTTTAGAGCAACTCTCACTGACTGCAGGATAAAGAAACTGCAGTTCCACTGTACTTGCAGATTTTGAAAGTCTGTATGGGTGTCGCAGTTTGGTTTTTATTTGCTTGGTCTGTGGTAACTTGATTGTATGTCAGTCATGAGGGTGACTGTAGTCATCTGTGTGAGATTCCCAGTCTTTGTCTACAGTCAGAGCACAGAGGTAGCATTCCAATAGACAATTCTGGTTTTTCACAGGTCTGATGCGACCTCATATTGAAATTAAGCCTGTTGTCTATCTTTTAAATTCCTATACTAAATGCCATTCCCATACAGAGTTCATAGGATGAACAAATAATTGCTGAGAAAATTGGTTCACATCAAGAACCCAGGCAAATAAACTGAATATCCAGTAGAGACAAATTATTTCTTATTATGGGAGATCAGAACACGGAAAAGAAAGATGGTATGTCTCAGAAAATGACAGAGGAATTTTCATAATTGCAGAGATGTGTCTGACAAAAAAGAACAAAGTTTTATTTGCACACATTTAGCATTTAGTTGTTGTGAGGTTTTTTCTTTTTTCTTTTTTTTTTTTGTTTGTTTCTCTACATATATTTTGAACTCTTCTCTTTGCAAAAATAATTGTGCATTGTTTTCTGAAAATACTGATGAATATTTGGCTTTTTCCCATAATAAGAACCAACTTTCCCCCACAGACATGATGCTGCTGTAGTTATATTTCAACTTCACCCCTATCAAGGGGAAACAGAAACCCTTTAGGTTCTACTCTCCTAGGGACTCAGGAACCAGTTGTGTGTAAGGCAACTTTAGGAAAAATTATTAGCACCCCATATACCCATACAGACACTTTGTCAAAGTGTGTTCTGTGAAAGACTGGAAGGCCACAGTCTAGGCATTGGTACAGTCAGAACATGCAGGCTTTCTGCTACTATTTCTCTCAATACCTACTACAGGGAGCTGTGCCAATTAGAGTGCTCATGAGTTACTTTGCTCCTACACAGCTTCCTACTCACAAAACTACAGGCACCAATGTCCTTGTAGTAAAATCAACAGGCAACAGAAAAAAAAAGTGAACTCAGGGGATAATCAAACAGAAATCACCATTGTCTGTCCTTAGCAATTGAGGGCTGACAATTGAAGGTTGATTTAAAGCCAGTAAAATGGACAAAGTTTTTTCTTAATTTTTTTTTTGTTTCCCTATTTACTTGACAGCAGGTTCCTCACTATTCAATCAAGGGCAATATGTCTTCAGTCAACAATTTTCCCTTTTTTTTTCCTTTTCTTTGTGTGTGTGTGTATGTGTATAACACTGTTCTTAAAGCTCTTTGCAGCTGGTTGTCATCTGAACAACTGCCAGTAGCCTCTGAGAGCACTACCCCCTCCAGAACACATCATTTGGCTCCCTGAGATTATTTACTAGTGAAAGCTCTGCATGCACAGAGTCAGTTGGATATGACTCTCAGAGGGAAGAGCTGGGTGTGGCATCTTGGGGAATGAGCTAGTAGAGGAGACAGAAATATTGTTTAGCAAGTGAGAAGATGTGTCCTGCTGTTTTCTAAAGCCACATGCGAAGTCAGGGTAGCCCAAGAAGGCCCAGAGGAACATGAATTTCTGATCAGCAGAGTGCTAAGACAATGAGTAATTTAACTAAAACACAACACAGCCTTTCAGGAAGAGGATTTACTTGGAGATGGGGGAATAGAGAGAACAGTGGTAGTGGAAAGGGAATGGTGCAAATCCTTTTTAAATCCACAGAAGGGTTAATTGATTTCATTGGGCTTTCTCCTAGGTCTGAAATGTTTACCTTGCAGTGAAAATTATTTTAAATATACAGCTCTAATGGTTTAGTTTGGTATTAATTGAGAGTAAGTGGATTCAATCCCAGAAGATTTCAGCAGTGCACTAAGTAAGGATTCATTTAGGTATCACTGCTATGAGGCTGAGATTCAGCACTGAGCTATTTAGCCCACACACATGTTCACACAGTCCCAGCATCCAGCTCCTATCAGCAAACATGGTGTCTGACTGTCCAGTGAGATGGACCCAAAACCTTTGGGTCCTGACATCCTCTTTAGTGCAAAGCTTGAAAGCATTCTTGGAGAGAAAGATTCAGAGGTAACTTTGGAAGGCCAAAATGCCAATTTGCACTTACCTGAACTGAAATAGGAGTCATCTAAATACAGCAGCCAGCAGTGCATTGAGTTAATACGATAGAAAAAAAAGAGATATTACTCATTATTTAAATTGCATTTGCATGTGAAAGCTTTTAAAACTTATCCAAGGATGCTGAATCAAAGGGCAAACGAGAATTTTGTTACCTCATTGATTCTATGATATAAATAGTAAGAACTAGGTCTGTTATCAGATGACACTTGTAGCTCCAGCTACACTGCCTGAAAGGGTTAAACACCTCTGCTTATCTGGTATGCAATCTCTGTTTTTCTGAAAACTTTCAGAAAATAGTAAATTTAACCCAAAGGAAGGGATGGGAGGAAACTTTGGGCAGTACAGATTTGAGCTCCACATGAAGACTCATGGCAGAATGACAGACAGGAATGATTTCCCCAGGTTCGTGCTGCACAGAGAGGATGGGCACACATCCAAGACCAGGGGCTTTTCTTAAAACTCCGAAGACGGAATTCTTCTTAAGAAGAATAAAACCTTCTGAACTCTCCTTCCAGAAGCCTCCCTGCAGCGTGGCAGGGTGGCGTGGGCAGCGCTGTGCCGGCGCAGAGCCGCGGGGCACGGGGAGGAGGGAGGCAGGCGGCGCGGCAGGATGCTGCGGGTCGGCGGTGCATTGGCAGAGCTGCGTGGGGAGAGCTCGCACAGCACCTGCCCACATGCTGGCTGGCGCTAGCCAGTGTCATTAGCCGTTCATTCCACAAGCGCTAAAGTCAGCCATAAAATGATAAATTAAAAAACAAAAAAAAAAATAAAAAGAGAAAAGAAAGCAAGAAGCAAACCACAGTGTAACAGAACAGTGAAGGCAAAGGGATCGTATTGTGCAAAACTTTAAAATACTTTAATCTCAGTGCTGAAGTCCAGCCCCTGCAGATGCAGAGAAACAGTTTGTGTGCATAAAGGCATTTAACTGTACAGAGAAGGTATCCATATATGTACAAAGCTTTCAGTGCTATAGAGGATGAAAAGGAGAGGAAATAGAAGCTGAAGGTTTACTGTATAGTGAGGACAAAATGCTCAAAGGCCACTGCATTTGGAACATGCTGAAGTCAGTGTGATTCTCAATATTCATAATGAAGAAGAGAGGGGGGTGTTGGGTTTGTGGGGTTTTTTTTGTTTGGGTTTTTGATTTTTTTTTTTTTGTTTGTGTTGTGTTGTGTTGGTTTTTTGGGGTTTTTTTTTTTGCTTGCCTCAGTCATAGTACTAATTATTTAGTGGTCTTTCAAACCTTTTGTAATCTCAACTTGAGAAAGCACTGAAAGATATTAATTCTTAGCCATGTGTCTCATAAATGAAGGCCATTCTGCTATACTTAATGACAAGGCTGAGGCAGCAAGATGTCATTTGCTTTTTTCTCGGTTTTTAAATTGCTTTCTAAATGAACTACAGCTGTGAGGGCCAGGTGCTGTGATCCCTTTAGAAAGATCAGGAAATGATGAAATCCAAAATTTCAAAGTGTGATGGATGTCAGCTCCCGATTTGGTGTGTGTGTGAGGTCACCCCCATGCACCTGGTGCTATCTCCACAGCAGAATCACTTTATTGTGGAAAAAAAAAAAAAGATGCACATGTCGAGTGTAAGAGTAACAATATGAGATGCAGTTTATAATTATCCCTTTGTTTTCTCCTCATCGAGATGGAAATGACGGATATACAGTGTGTGTGTTTCTTGTTCTAGGTGCTGTAGAGTATATTAAAAAAAGTTTTGAGTAAAATAACCAACATGGCTGGATGGTGAGATGAGCAGCCACCACACAGGGAATGCTATGTTAAAAAAACAAGAGTTCACTGACTAACTTTACTCAATTAGAAATTGTAGCTGCAAGGTCAAGAACTCTATTAGCTAAATTTTATTTTATAGTATACAGGTTTAGGAGGTGACTGAGGTGCACTATAGAAAACAATGCTTCTGTTGCAGCTACTTCAGGCTTGTTATCTGACACTACAATGATTCAAGAAGATTGGTTGAAACCTTTTAAAGTGCTCTGTTGAAATATTATTACTGTCTTAATTGAAGAGATAGCTTAATCCCAGAAAATCATCCCCAGCAAGAAGGATGGTCTGTCATGAAAGTGCACACAAAACATGGATACCAAAATGCAGAGTCCTGCTCTCTGATACCCTCATTTGACATGTCGCTGTGTTGCAGCAGCCGCTGCACATTCTGGGGTATTTGCAGACACTGCCAACTGCTTCCCCCATTGTCCTTCTTTTTGTGCATTGGCCAAATTTTTCCTCCGAACCAGCACAAAGACTTATTCACACTGGCAATGCACCAAAACGATCCAGTCCGCAATACACGAGATTTCTCACATGCAGCCTCTGAACTGTACAACTCCAGCACAAATTAAACCATTCAGAGGCTGTATTCTCTGTTCTGTAATGACATGATATCTTCTACTCAGTTTCAGTGGCAGAGAATTGGAAAATAAAATAGCTCTATCCTAAGTTTTCTAGGGATGGGGATGCTTTTGTTACGGATTAATCCTTCTAAAAATGCAGTTATACATTAAACACATCTAATTGCTGGACTCTATTAGAAGCTGATCTGCATTCTCAAAGCTCCTGCATTGTCAAGCTGGATTACAGACTTTTTGTGAGCAGGATTTTGACTTCCAGTATATTGTCATTCATAGGTAAAGTATAGTCAAAGCAATGTGCAGGAATGTGAAGGAAAAATTAAATTACTGAGTGTAAAGGAAAACTTCGGAGCAGGGTCACCAGATCTTTGAAATGAATAATGAGGACATTTTCTTCATAAAATGCTGCATTTATTACCTGTGGTGAAAATTCTTGGTTTGTTAGGATCTTTTCTATGTTGATTACAGTAACATCATAGCATGTCAAAGAATTGTCTGCAAAACTCCAACTCAGAGAAACAGTTTTAGGATTCTTGTAATAGGCCTAAATGAAGTACTTTTAAGTACTTCTTGTCTGCATTTTGAAAAGAGGAAATGTTTTGAAACATCTACATTAGAAGACATGTTTGCACTTGTTGAGAAAGCCAAAAACTCTCTTTTTGCCTGACCCCATCAGTTTTCATGGTGTCAAACCGAGTGATTGTCAAAAGAATTTCACATCACCTACCAACTCAAAGATTTCAAGGGATCTATTGTCATGAACAAAGAACTACAAGGAGGTCTTCAGACTGAAGGACAGACAAGGGATTGTTCCTAAGGAAGAAGCAGTGAGTTATGAGTACAAATGCTTGAATTCCTGATATAGAGGTTATAAATGTATGATTTTTTTCATTCAACAAAAGACTTAGACCCAGACTACTTCAAGACCCTCAGATTCACAAAGAGATCATTTGGCCACTGAGATAGATGGCAGGCCTTAGTCTCAGATGACTGGTCAGTTTGGGAGGAAAGTTTCTTTAATAATTTTTATTGGTATTGCGATCAGAGATACAAAGAGTGTGTAAGAATTTATGTCAGAGCAGTTCAACTATGCCCACACCCAGCTGATGTTTTTCAGACATCTGGTTCCAGAAAAAGGCATCATTTACTTAGATTCAACTGTTCAAGATTCAAGTACTCTAAGAAGACCCCCCTGTCTCATTTCATGGCACAGAACACTTTTAAAAGACAATAGCACTATACATAGGAATGTCTGAACAACGCCTGAGCAGCATTTAAGAATGTTCACAAATAAATGAGAAAAAGATGAAAAATTTCAAGTATATTTCCCCTAAAAGTTTCACAACACATTTTGCAGAGAGCACCCTTTGACCATGAGCTGTAACTCCTTGCTAGTGCAGAGGCCGTTACTACATATTGGCAGGTTTGGGGCTGCTATGCACTAGATTTTGGTCTTTACAAAGTGTTTTGAAAGAAAAGACAAAGACAGGTAGAAAAAAAAACTAAACAAAATCCCTGAATTGAGATGCTTCTGGGTTATGGGGCTGTCAGTGTTACAAAATTCACTGCTCGGAAGATCAGTTTTGGAGACGCCTTTTTATCTGTATCAAAGTCTATATCAAAACTCCAGATTGAGATTTCATGTGTCGGAAATCCAGATCCAAAATCTGTGGTTTGAACCCATTTCTGGTTTTCTGTTGCTTCAGTTTCCAGGAGACATTGTGAGAAAAAAACTTCAGAGATACCTTGCGTAATGATAAACTGATTAAAATTTTAAAATAGGAAGGAGACTAGAACTGCACCACCCTTCAGTCTGATTGGAGCAAATCAATTATTAACCCCTGGGGAACCACTAATTTTTCCAACACAGCTGCAACAAAGCAGCTTTATTCATCCTCTTGCTTCTATTATTTAACAGCTTTATTGTAGTTACATTGAAGAGATTATTAAAGATGTAAATTTTTTTCAAATTACCTGTATTAAATAATTTCAGCTATTTACTTTTCATTGTTAAAATATTTTTGTCATATTCCATTGTAATACAACTTGATGCAGTAGGAGGGAAGAATCTTTTGTAGACAGGTTTGAATATATGGTTCCACAGATCAGCTATTTGTTAATTTTATGCAGGCTGTCTCCAGTTTCTGCATCTCACAGTTTGGGCACAACAGGAGGTGACACTGTTAACTGTTACTCTTTTCACTTACTTTTTTTCCCCTAGCTGAACATAAACATATCATTACACAGTTACACTACACTATATTTAGAGTTGATTTTTAACTATCTATTAGATAAAAAGATTTGAGCTGAGATAAAATACCTGGAATGAACCAGGAAGGTCTAACAGAAAGGTACTACCCATAGAAATTCTGGTGTAAGAAAGGTATTTCAATCATGACATCTATTTCATTTGCTACTCAGACTTCTCTGATGTGGCTGGACAAACTTGTATTAGGCCACTGCTGAAGGTTTCCTACATGGGAAAGGAACTTAGCCATCAACAACAAGTTCCTGAATCTTTTTTTCTGCCTGAGGGCATGGACTAGGCCTAAATTGTGAAATCTGTGAATGCTTTCTAAGGCTGACTTGGCATCCTGGAAGCATCAGAAGGGCATCTGGGACTGCTTCTTGCACATGTCTCTCCAACATCTGGCTCCTTGCAGAGAAAATACTTGTCTCAGACCAGCAGGGAAGCTTTAGATATTCCTGCAGATCCCCCAGCTGGGATATTCATGGGATGAGACTCAAGTCCCTACTGTGGAGCACACTGGTTCCACTGCTTAATGCAACCCGGTTACCTAAGTTTCTGCAAATGTGTCTATGTATAATCATTAAAATCTTGATGAGATTAAGTTAGTGCTACTTTAACCCTGGCAAAAGATTTGCCAGATATCATGTCTCACAGAACAGGGTGCTCTGAACACTAAAATTTCCTCCCAGCATCTTTATGGGCTGGTATGATAGAAAGGTGTAAGGAAGATGTGTTCATACCCTCCTCCATTTGACAAATAAGTTAAATAATTCAATTAAAAAGTATTTTTTTTTTTTTTTTTACATTTCATCTGAACAGGATCTGAAACACAGATTCAAGTGTTAGTCATCAGCATCTGGGCTGCATGTTTCTGAACCAGACTGGCCTATTCTTCACATGGATTTCTGCCTCTGTATCCTGCAAGAATTTCTTTGCTTTTTGAAATTATAGGATACACTGAAGTTGACACCTGAACCCTTCCACATACAAATTCAGTGCTGTAGCTATTGACATAAAGGTCTCTTCTGTTCTACTTGGTTTTGTTTTTGTTTTTTTTTAATGAGAAAAAGATGTACCTGTCAAGTCATCTAGCTCTGGATGGCTGAAAGTGTTAAAATGTAATCCATGTGTTCAAACAGTCCTCTATGTTCTTCCACATTTGGGTGAAATATTTACAAGAAGAATCGTGCATACAGCACTCAAAAATATAACATTTGCCAGCAGTTCTCATATCTCTATGAATATGGTACCTTTCCCCTCTATTCTGAATGAGAAGTATTACAGACTCATTATCATTGTGTGATAGCTGGCAAGTGACTGGTTATTCAATGATTTATCCTTGGCTGCAATTCTCTGTTTATCCCTTGGGAAGGGAAACCAACTTTTTAATATACTTAGCAAATTTATTTAGTTGGTGGCCTGTTTCTTAGAGTGCAGAGGTTTTCTACATAAAACCTGAAAGCTATAAATAACTACACAGACCAAAGTAATCTCTAAAGTAATTGCATGAATTCAAATGAGGTCAGTTGAAGCATTAATTGGACTCTGTGATGCTTCAGTAATGTATCAGACTAGTTCAAAAGGCAAGTCAAACACCCAAGATTGAATATCTTTCTCTGGGAAACAGAGCCTAAATGGGGAAGCACCTATCCTGATGGTAACTGTTATTCATATGTATCCAAGTTGTTATATACTGTTTTCTGCATATTTGGTCTTAAATACAGCATGGAAAGGAAGTGCTACAAACATTGCCTGTCTTAGACATCTGTGCTTCACTCAGAGTCAAAGTATCTGAGCGTCCTTACACTGATCCTTAGACACCCTGAGCAAAAAAAACCAACAAATGCATGCATTTCCTTCTTATGCACAGATAACATGGCTCCTATTTTAAGAATGAGTTTAAGAATTGTTCCACTTGTGGAAATGAGCATCCAATTTCAAGTCATTATTTGCATTTTAATTTCAATGCTGAGTGCTGCTTCACCAGTGTATTGCCTTCAGTGAGTTGTGTTGTGCCCATTCTAACATAATAATTAATAAAATATGGCTCTGAACTGCATCTGTGTTATGGCATTGGTTTGTTTGGGTTGTTTTTAAGGCAGAACTCTTCCATTATTTGAATCACGGGCTACAAATGAAGGACTGATGTGCTGTGCACAGAGGCAAATTTTTGTACTGTGAGCTAAGTTCTTGATGCAAAAAACATCACCAAACCATTGACTGATTTTTGTAGGAAAATAAAAGGATGGCTGGATGCATGGCTGACTGGCTAGCTGGGTAAGAAATGGACTAACGCATTACTGATTCTCTCACACTATACTGAACAGGAAATCAGTGCTCAAAGGTCTTCTGGTCTTCTTGACAATTTTTCTTCTTATTTCCTTCTATTAAATCAAAGCAATGGGAAACTCTTGAAAGAAAAAAAAATAATATTTGCATCAGATTTAGCTGTCTTAAAGGATGAACATGTATGTGGAGACATACTAACCATGAGGTCTGAGTACATCCTAGTAAGGGCCCTCCACTGCCGCCCTGAGAGGAGGTCTGTTTGACATTTAAAGTCCACAGCATAGAGCTAGTTGATTCCCAGTAGTAGTGAGGGTGTTAGTGGAATGCAGATACAAACTTAAAGCATCAGATTTTCAGTGTAATAGTTGCAGGTCGCATGGGTAGTAGATTCCAGAAGTCAAGGTAGTATTTCTGGTCCATATTTTATTTATTACTGAGGGAAACCCACAAACTTTGAAAGTATTACTAATTGTATTTGTACCTTGAATATATCATGTACCTTGGCATATTATGTTCAATCAATGCCAGGAAAGAAGAATGTTTCATCTGGAAAGAGACATCCTCAGTGAACACACATCTGATTTGTAGAACTCTTTTGCATGATCAGAAAGTTTGATAAGAAAGACTAATATGTTTCACTTTGGCACAGAAACATTTCTGAGCAGAGAATGGGAGGTATAGCCTACTGTACACTGGCATAAAAGCTGTTATCCTGCAGGATCCCGTAATATCCCACTAAGAACAGAGGTAATAGGATCCACAGATGTAAAAATAATTGAGGTATGACTTCTGTTTCTGAGCCTGTTTTTTTCAAACATCTTGCATGTTTTGGAAGCAAAAAAGAACCTAGCAGGGGAGGAGAATGTAAGATTTATCAGCTCAGCTTCCAAATAAACAAGTTGTGTTAGTCATCCTGAATACCTTAGTAGGTTCAGGGGCTGCATTGTTTCCCATCACAAATTTTGGAAACACCACCTTTAGGAACTTTCAGGAATCTCTTGTGCCTTTTGTGTGCTGAAGCAATTGTAAAAATACCACATGCACTTCGGTTTTGCTTCAGCCGATTTGCCCTAAATCCACGCCTCCCACAACACTGGTGTTATTGCTACCTCATGTCCACATATTGAAGGTTGCGTGTATACCCACGAAATCTAATGTCAAATAACGAGCAGAATTCAGTGTAGGAAAGTTATGACAGAAACCATAGTGGAGACACTGTTTTGCAGGACAAATGAAAAATGTTATGACAATGCATTATTCATCATTCAACTATCTTCCTCTTTAACTATTATGCCACTATGGAAAAAAACCCAAACCAACATACTACCTAAAAATGTCCAAGATACTATACACATTATTGTAGTTGTCATGGTGTGTACACTGCTGAAACTTCCTGTTCAGTGATTGCCTTCTTTATAATGGAGATTTTAAATGGAGTTAGGTATGGAATAAAAAATAATCTACAGCCAATTTAGCCACTCAGGCAGGGCTAAAAATCTCCTGTTTCAGGCTGCAGTGGGAGATAACTTGCCACAATATGAGCTGATTGGAACTCTGCGAAGTCTCTGCTTCAGTGACTCTTGGAAGAGAAAAAAGCTGTGTGCAGATTCAGAGGGGAGCACAAAGCAGGCAAAAGGGAGGGGAGAAGAGCACAAAAAGGCACTCACTGGCAGGAACAGACTTCAGAATTTAATAGGGGTTTGTTCTCTTCCCACTGTTCAAAAGGAAGTCTTGGAATTTGTGTTCGCTGCTTTGAAACCCAACTACTGTCTCAGGGTATAGGAAGAAGAGCAGAACTCAGGTGGTGGAGGACCAGCAGTCCCTGTATGCTTTTAGGCTGACTACAGAGCTCTGAAACAACGAAATATATATCAATACAAAGAGTCAAATCACCGTGTGCTGCCATGGGACATGGCAAGACTGTTTTCATGGGTTTTGTCACCCAAGAAGAGTTCATAGTACGCATTTGATGCTTAAACAAACATTCAGAAAACTGATTTGAAGTGCAGTATTTTATTAAACAAATAAGCAGACACTCAATCTAAAACCCACGCAGCATTCTGCTGACCCTGAAGAAATGACAGAGTAACCCTTCCCCAAAATGCAAGCTTTGCTGCCTGCCTACTAGTCCCTTGCAGGACACAGTAGATGCAGGAAGGAGCTGAAAAGAAAACAATCTTTAAGCAGAAACTGAATTATTCTAGGATGCAGCTGAGACTGGGATGTGGTTATGAGCTGTCCTAAACCCCAGCCTGAGAATAATATGCAGGTATATGCATATGTACCCTATATGTGAAATCTTTACTTCTGAACTGCCATAATGGCTCTCCCATTTTCACAAAACATCTAACAGCTGCCCAGTGTTTGGAGCTATAGCTCTTTTGATCAAGAAATGGCAAAACCAAACTCATGCAAATGAAGATAACAGGTACCTGAGCACCAGCAAGACTCAGAGCTGGGGACAGGTGAGACAGAATATGACAAATTCTTTACATTTTTTACCCATTTTATATGATACTTACTTCAAGTAGGTTCACTGGCTATGAATATATATGGAAATTACTGCTCTAAAAGCTGCTTGTTACCACAGTGAAAAAAAAGAAAAAGCTCCAAAACCAAAAAGTGAGGGTTTGTCATCTCGAAGATGGTTTGTTTCTTTTATGGCAATATAGGTTAATTGTTTTTTTTATAGTATTCTTCTGCACTTTTGTGCAAGTTTTCAGCAGATCTGTAACTCTGATAAGAAATTGTCTATTCAGTGTGTATTGAGAAATATCTAATATGTTGCAGCTATATATATATAAATATATGTAAGTATAAAATATTTTTGTATATGCAATATAAATAGTATTTTTTATTTTCCACTTTTTTTTTTCCTTGACCTGATTACATTAATTTCTAAATGGTTTTAATTTTTTTTTAAATGATAAAAATTCAGAAGGATATACCAATTTAAAATCTGGAAGATGAAATTCATTTATCATTATAGAAAATAGCAATCGGCTCAACTGAACAAAAATAACTCAGGCAGTTAGCTCTCACCAGCTTGCACACTCTACTGATATATTCCGTTTACTACTTTATATCCATCTGCCAAACCCACCTGGGTTTCAGATGGGACATATTCTAGCTCTGTTAATGATAAGCTTCACTCTATTCCCTATGTCATCCCCTCAACACTTCCTAAAAAAAAAGACAGAAATTATACAGTGCGTATTGTGCCATGGTGTATTGATCTAAATGTTATATTAAGTGAAGAGCATATTAAGAAATATGTCAGAGAGTGTTTCCTTCTTGTTATGACCCCCATAATGAGTCAGGCAGAAGTCATATAATCTACAGTTAAAAGCCAAAAGGTGGGTTCTGGGTAAAGCAGTCATATTTGTTTTTATGAGGTACCTTTCACAATGAGGTTATCTCTAAGAACTTACAGAAATACTGCAAATACTGCTATTTCAATGGCTTAATTGTAGAAAGATACAAGGCCTGCTAGAATTGGAAATAACAATTACCAGTTTAACAGACTCCTTTTTGGGGTTTACAGGGAGCTTCAGGTCCGCACAGAGGCTGTGCAGAGACAGTGATATCTCACAGTGTGAAGGACCCTAATGATCCAGGAGCCGTTACCCAAACAGATGAAATTACTGCACACTCCCGAGAGGTCTCCTGATGAGCAGAGCACACAATCAGTACTTGTCAGGAAGTGGGTAGGTGAGAAATGCACCCTCACTTCTCTGGGGAAAAAAAATCTATACAGTCTTCCTCCTCTCTATGGCATGTTGCATCTCCAGTCTTTTTGCAGGAAACAGATCTTGATGAGCTATTGATATGCCTGTCACAATCTACAGGAGAATGAAGATAACCAGCTGGTGGCACTACCTTACGGACACAGGTAAATTGGCAAGGACCTGAGTAGCTCCTTAGTCATTGCTACAGAAACATAGACAGTAAGACATTGCTTTGTTTAAAAGAAACCCTGTTCAGTGTGATGAAAACATCCTCTTGCATTTTTGAACACTGCAACACAAGGGCTGGACATAGGAAAACCATGTCCCCTAAATACTCCAGTCCTGCTCAGGAGATAATGAGTCAGGCCAATGACAGCAGGGTAATACAATTAATGGTTTAACTGAGTCATTCCCACTGTGTGTTTTCATATATTAGTGAACAATATGGGAGACAGTTTTTCAAGAAATAAGATTGCACCAAGTCTTCTTGATGCAACTTTCACAAGGTTGTCCCCTTGTTCAGGCAAAGGTGGGTTTCTGTCAGGCTTCAGTGACTGAAGGCTCTCATCAGCCTAAGTCCAGCAGTTTCCCATAGCTAACAGTCAGACTGTTCACAAACTCAAGGACTGAAATGGTATTATTTTTAGATATTTCAGTAATTGACTTTTGGCCTTTTTTACTTTGCATTCTGATACTGACCTGAGCATTGAGTAGTTCTAGAAATCTCTTCTGCGTTAAGAGTGAAAGAAGGCAATGGTATTTTTACTAGATCCCCAAATCAGTCTCAGTGCAAAGGAGGCATCTCTATCAGCTGAAGATGAGTGATATTATTAACTACAAACTTCTCTGTCAGAGCTAATTTTCCAGTCTTCCTGGAGAAGATCAGTTGTATATGCATCCCTCTCCAAGCACCTGCACAGGATGTGGGCACACTCAAGGACAGGAAGGCTTTCTGTTCCCCTAATATGCAGGTGTGTGCAATGTCAAGCATCAGCTCTACTTTTTCAGGATCATTTCATAATGCATACACAGTATAGTTTTGTTGGATGTCAGCAGAGTCTGAAACTGTTTTCTCACAGACAGAGATGGGGAAATACAAAAGTGTAAGGACAACTCTGGTGGACAATTACTCTACAGCTCTTTCAAGACAGGGATGATTTGTGTTCTTGCTGCATTCTCCAAACCACATCTACAGTGTCTCCTGCAAAGAAAGAGAATTAGGTGACAAAACTGTATATTGCATTTAAATGTGGCTGAGGAAGAGGTTATTTTTATCTAATTCATAGAAACATGACCTGAATAATGAGAAAAAAAGCAGCAGTTGATGGCTCAACATTTTCCAGGTCGTTGCTTATTTTGGTATTTCATAGCATAATTGTGGACTTCCCTTCATGAACAAAATGAAGTGAGTTACAGAGAGAGGTAAGATCAGGTTAATACTCAAATAAATAGAGGGAAGTGAAACAGTGAAAAATACGAAGCAGGGAAATTAAGCCCATTTAAAGTCATATGGAATTAGTAATTATAAGATGCAATAAAACAGAAGTAAGGACTATACCATACAATATTTATGTGGTTGTATGTAATTGCTTCTAATCTTGATGCTAATGTTTGGGGTCTACTTCTTTCTTTAATCCTGCAAAAATGAAATTTCATCCTTTCCAATAGCTCATATTCAGTCTACTGCATATGAGGACCCTTAAGTAAATATAGCTGTATACTACAAAAATAATGCATTTAGAAGTTAAATAGAATGCTATTTAGACTTTCATTTATTGCTATATTTATGATGTTTCTATATTTGTTTACTTATATCTTAATTACGTAAGTCAGGGGTGGTTTAATCCTAGCAACAATGAGGGCCAGATGGAGATTTTTTGCCCTCCAACTGAGCATGTGACATTCCTCCCCTTGCAGCTGCAGCCTGACACAGACGTTTGGCTGGTGCTGCTTTCTGCCAGAGAAAGGAGATATTTTTGAGGAGGTGAGGGAGAATGTCCACACTCCCTCCCACAGGTGACATTGGCAGTTTTGCTCCATGTGTTGAGTGTGTTGTGAGCAGGAGATGGCTGTCAGCTGTTTGCACTGCTTTTGGTGCATGAATAGCTACCTTTCCTCCTTTTCAGGGGAAATACTCTGCAGTGGAAGGCATTGTTCAGTGGTCCACCATACAACCAAGACAAAAAGGCCAGAAACCTTTCTTAAAAATACAGCATTAGCAGACTGTGAGCTGAGTGTATTGTGCTGAGAGCCACTCTGAAACTGAGGAAACTCTCTTAAAACAGAACAAAGCAAACCAAAACAATAAAAATACCATTACTCCTGAGGAAATCAGTTTTGTTCCAACAGGGTATAACACAGCAAAGCTGTGATATGCTATTGATGTTTTAATATAGGAATTTTCAACTCAGAACCTCAGATTCATTCAGATTTTTAAACTACGTTAAGAAGGAAGAATTTTTCTACCTGTATCAAAAAAGAAGAAGTACTGTGAATTTTATGTTTCTCTTCCTGGTTCAACAAAACTGCTTTGCCCTGACAACATGGAGGAAAGAGTGAACAGCAGTTGTCAGAGATGATTTAGGGGCTTAAGTCCCTACTTGAACAAAAGTCTCCTTGAGATCTACCATTTATGTATTTTGATACATCTTTATAGAATATCTCAATCTCTCCAGCTGTAAAGCTTGAACAGGGATGAGAATAAAACCAGATGAAGGCTTCCAGATATAACTGCCTTCAAAACACTGAAAATACCTGCCAAAAATGGTGAAACAATCTATTCTGAAGACCTGAGAAGGTTCTTCACCATCACTTCATCTCCCTGAAAGATGATTAATCTCTGGCATAGATTATTTACTACTACCTAGAAAAAGGTAGAATTTTATCAGAGGAAGGGGAATCATCTCAATTTTACCTTTGGTTTGGCAGGGAAACTGTAACAATCATAAATCACTCCCAGCTGTCCCTGGGATCTCCCCATCAGCACATCACTGTAGGAAAGGCAACAAGTTCTGCAGCAATCAATCCCTTTTATATCTCTCCACAGACACATAGGCATCATACTGGAGCTCAAACTGTATTGTTGGCTGAAAAAGATAATTGGTAAATCAAATACTAAATGAAATCACTCAAATGATATCCACTGCCCTCACTTCTGCTGAAATCCTTCGTTCATCTCTTAACCCATGCATGTATGTAACCCAGCAGCTTCTTCTTAATGTTCCTAACCTCTTTCCACCTCCAATATTCACTCCTGTGGGTGCCATCACTCGCATTGCATGACCCATATATTGCCTCTGTGTACTTCTTTATAACCTGTGGTCCTCTACATGGTCTTCGTTGAGTGTAGCCTCTGTTCAGAGTGTGTTTACCTCAGGCATTGGACATGCTCATTTGCAGGGTCGTTATCTGCTTGCTCTGTGAATGTTTTTTCTGATTCCTACCCTACAGTATTTTCTGCGCTGAATGGATCTCTGGCTGTCAGTGATCAAAGCTGTCAGTTGCTGTTTATTTCCTCACCTCTTCAATTTGGCTCCTGGGAGGATGTTTCAACAGACGTTTTAGAGAGACAGAAAAAACCAATATCCTATTAAACTAATGACCCTTGGCTATGCTGTCTACAAATGAATGCAGGCACAGACAACTGCCCAGTTTTCAACTGAGGGTCTGCGCACAACAGTCTTACGTGTGTTTTCTAGCTATAAAATGTATGTGTGTATAACTTCTGGAAAAAAAATGTATAATTTCCATTTAACAGTAATTATTCCAGTGTAACTATGGCACTCCACTAATTGCTTTCTGGTTATTAAGAATATTAATAAAGTTAATGTTCAGATTTTCTGGTAGAGAACACTGCTTGCTCTTCTGTTTATTCTTTTCTGAGACCTTCATAAAGAACATCTGAAGCCTTTTTATAACAGTTGCTTTTTTACAAAATCAAAAGTCTGGAATAAATTTGTTGTGACTAGCTATTAGCAAAAAAGATTTTCTATTTAGAGCAGCAATGGCTTCTTTCTTTAGATAAACATAGCTGTAGTGTGCCACAGATTGAAGTGTATCTTCATGTCCTATGACCATGGTTCTAATCACAAATATTCCTGGTGTTGGTACCAAAAAATGTTTTTTCTGCTACCAGCCTGCTATTGGATTCCTCATATTAAATACACTTGAATTAAGCACACTTTCTAGGAGGAAGTCTTTGAAGTTTTTATTTTAATTTATCGGTTGAGGGATTGTGGAGACCATGACTGAGAAAAAAATAAAAGTGGAGAGAGCTTTTGGGCATTGGAAACAGAAGGTTGAAGAACTTTGTTTCATCCACACTGAACAGAATAGATGAGCAGGGATACTGCTCAGAATGAGGTTTTAGTGTGAACAGGAGGGGTCTGAAGCAAAGAGGTGGTCCTTGCATAGGAAAAGCTGTTGAATGTGTGTTTGAATTACGAGGTGAGGTGAGGTGAGGTGAGGTGAGGTGAGGTGAGGTGAGGTGAGGTGAGGTGAGGTGAGGTGAGGTGAGGTGAGGTGAGGTGAGGTGAAGGAAGAAAGAAGGAGATCCATAATGATTTGTTGGACTCTACAGTATTATGAAGGTGGCAGAACTTGGACTTTCTAGAGGGAAAAAAGTAGCACATGAAGAATAAAAAGTTTAAGGGGATAAAAATAAGAAATGCTATAATGGAAGCCCAGCAATGGTAAGATTTAAAGAAAGAGAATAATCAGATAATAGAAAGGTAAGGGCTGACACCAGGTCAAGGGCAGGCTGAGAACAATATGCTACAGTGGAGTTTTGTCTAAAAATTCAACACCACTAGTGATTTTGTTTAGACCAGATGTCACAGAATGCAAGAAGTGTGAGGAGAAAAGGAGAAAGGAACCTGAAATAAAAGGAAATATAGTGAGAAATAAAAGCAAATATAGTGAGAACAAATCTTCACAATTAACATCAAGAATATATTCTTCAATTTTTAAAATAAATATGGCAGCAAGAACAGCACTTGGACAAGCAAGGGACTTCACCTGACAGTTTTTAAAAATTTATTAAGCAAAGAGAAACTGAAGAATGTTTTTATTGTGAAGGGGAAGAAGTACAAGGTAGAGAGAAAAAGACTATCATAAAGTAGTGAAGGATGAAAGTAGCTATGCTGGAAAATATAGCCATGTTCAAAACTTTGATGATTCTATGATTCTGAAAAATGTGATCTTGCAGAGGCACAGGAATGGAAATGTGAGGAGTCAAGGTAGAAAATGTTGAGAGAACACTAAATAAATTTGTCTGTGGCTGTCTGTGGCACATTTTTCATCTGTGTCTGAAAAAAACATAGGGACTGTGACTGACGAGAAGAGGAAAGGAAGGAGGAGATCAAATCATACAGTATTTGTAGATCTTGCAAATCACCCAGCTATCACTGGGAAAGGCAAGGAAGTTTTCTTGTGAGAGCTCATTCCTCATAGCTCTATGTGTGTAATACACAGCACAGAAATTAAGCAAAACACTGTGAACTATAAAATCTCTTAGCAACATGGAGAAAACAGCAGGTTGTAAAAGTTTAGCAAAATCTATCATGAGCTTGTGAAAGCGATCTGACTAATATTATCCTTGTTTGGATAAATGTGCTACTAAAATATGTATTAAAGTATAAAACACAGACCATCATTCACTGTTTCCAAGGCACTGTTCATATGGAAAAGCAAATGAGAGATCATGAGAATGGTTTTAGCATTATTGTTGATTCATGCCAAATTAGGTTTCTAATCTGTGCATAGAGCTATTATTATTAAAACAAATCATTTATCCTCTTGAGCACAGTACTGCTTTGTTTAACTTCAAATTATGTCCTTTGCCTACTACTGCTGTGCACCCTTCTTTTAGCAGGGTTTCTTTTGTCACTGTTCCTTGTTTGTTGGGCAATAGATTGATATGCTTGCAGGGAATGGAAGAAAGATGTGCTGCTGTACAGTACTAGCATCCACCCTGTGGTATTTTGAACACACTGGAAATACCAGCTAATGATAAAAGGCTGTGATTAAATCTTTCAGGGCTGCAAGGGTGAATGACATCATTGAGAAGAAAAAAACAACCTTCCTCTGAATCAGAACTGAAAACTGTAAGGGAGGAATATGGTAAAATATTCTGTACCTTTGTCTGTTTGTATGCATTGTATGTATAGGAGGTAATTTTTAAAATGTTAGTAGTATTTGGCCTAAGCATTTACCAACCAAAGATGCTTCTGAGACTTTCTGCAGCTGGTCACCATTTTAACAGGGGAATATTTTATATGATAGCCTTGTGTTCCTCACACAAAGGGCACTAATTATTCAGCAGCGATAAATAAAGCAGCTCAGATAAGGAACATATGAAATTCATATCCTGTGCTACCTCAGAAATCTGATAGGAGATTGAATTTATTTCCATGATGCAGATCATGGTTACAAAAAGCTTTTACCTCTTTTCTAAACAGAGTTAGGGCACTGGTACATGAGAAAAGCTACAACAAGGCAAGCTGTGGTATCATTTTAAAGCCACTGTCTTCCATGGTTGTTGTTTCAGTGAATGCTTTGATGCAAAATATTGCAGCAGAGCAAAGGTAAAAGAGATTATCTCTCTTTACTGAAGGGTAGGGGTAAGATCTCTTGTACACATGCAATTCCTACAGATTAGATGGATTTTATGAGCTTCTTCTCAGGAACATAGTTGTTTGCCTCTACTATCAGACTCCTCCTCTACTAAGTGTCGACGTTATATCTGCATTTTCTTTTCGTGTTGAAAATAAAAAAGAATCCAAAAGGGAAAGAAATTATAAGACCCTTTAGATTAACATAGTTGTGAATACTTATTTAAGCAATAAAACTGTAGAAGATGGGTTCATTAGGATCTCAGACTACATGGCTATTCTGTTACCAAAGATACTGCTAATTAGCAAAATGTTTCTTCTGAAGTGGTCTGTTGGGCTGCAGAAGTGGAATAATCCACAGAGTCTTTCAGAGCTCATTCTGGGCTGTGTTTTCTTGTTTGATCTGGGTCTTGATGACACAAAAATCCAATGAAGTACATGGTTCATCTGGGACTCACCACCCTAGTCCTCCTGTAAGATACACAGTGTGAACATGAACCATGATCTGTCTGTAATTTGAGAATCTTTCTACAAACTTATTGGAAATAGAGTTTGTCTACGAACTCTTACAGTGCAGATTTAATGTCTCCAAATCCCAGGGAAGAAAGTTTGTTTTGGGATACTATGCAGCAATGAAGAGTCATATACAATATAAAGCTTTCCAAGCTAGATCAGACTTGTGGCAGTGTTCACTCTGTCCCTGCTCTCCATGGCCCCACATCCAGAGGACAGCACAACAAGTCCCACAGTGGGTAGCAAATCATCCACACACTTATGAAATTCCCTTATCTTTATTCTTAATAGTTGAAAGTTGGCTTAAATTCCTGAACATGAGGTTTACATTCCTTCCCATCATCTATTTTTAGCATTTACTCTTATAACTCTACATACTCTCAGTATTCATATAAATGTGCAGTTCCCCACTGACTTTTGCTAAAGTCCTGGCCTTGGTAGTATCTACTGTCAGTGATTTATGAAGTTTAATTGCACACTGTCTGTTTTTCTTCCTTTTATATATTTTCAATTGGCTGCCTTCAAATTTAATCAAGTGTGCTAATCTACCACTGTATTATTTTAGGGTGGTTTATCCTTTATGAAATTCTTCTCTGTCCCCCTGGATTTGAATAAAACCTAAATAAATTCATGCTGTCTGCAAATGTTACTTCTTGCTGCTTGACTCCATTTCTGGATAATTAATAGATACATTAAATTATCTCTGCCTGTCCGATGCAGCCTTAATACTTTCTGTTACTAATGTTTTATTATCATGCCTCTCCTTTCTGACTTTTAGCTAGTTTTGGGAACATAACACTACTGTGCATCCTTTCCCCTGTTGTTCATAGCTGAATTGAATCCAATAAATTCCCATAAGCAGAAGTGAACATATTTCCTTGAAAAATATAGATTAATCTCAGAGATGGTCTTTCATCATAACAGGGTAAATTAACTGGTAGCTTATGCTTGTTTTGGACATTGAGTGTAAAACCACTGAGGTATGTCTCATAAACACACACATATACAGCAGCCCTAGTGCTGTGCACTCACAGGGCTGCCTAGCTGTTGGAAATTTCTATAGAACAGTTACAAATATTATTTCCCAGTTCTTGAGGGAAGAGATTTTTTTTTATTATTATTTTGAAAAGTAGCCCTGTGCCTCCACTCCGTGAAAGACCATCCCAAAACCTCAGTCTCATGCCTGAGGTAAGCACACTCCATCATTAAAATCCTTTTAAATAAGCAAATTGCAAATATCTGTCTTCTAAAGTGTTTTTTGTTTGTGTTGGTTTGTTTGTCTTTTTTTATTAATTCCCCTGAGCTTTCCTTTTGTATTTCTCCTTTGAGCAAGCATTCTGTGAACCCCAGTCTCTGATGCACAGTTACAGGTCCCACCTGTGCACCCATTAGCAGAGTAGAGGGTTGGTGTATGAATTTTGTGTGGGGCACTTATATGGAATCATAAATGCCCTAATGATAATCACTTAATAATGTATTAAATCTATGTGATACTAGAAAAAGAATCAGAGTTGAGTTTCATTATTATTCTTTTAAAAAATTTTGATGTTTTGTATTCCTTTCAAAAAGAATGCCTCTCCAGTATAGTCCCAGCATTTTAAAAATCATTATCTTTTCAGACAATTCTCAAATAAATAGAAAAGAAATCATGGTTTTGCTCTTTATTATTCCACTTGTGTAAACTGTTACTAATTTTCTTTTTTTTAAAAAAGCATATAAAGAATGACAGGAAACCCAGAAAAGTATTGAAAAAGTATCTTTGATCTAAAAAGCCATTTTTTCTTTAGCTTAAAATACTCACACAAAACCTGTATTAATTTTAAATTACTAACTTGAGAGAGAAATGTAATAAAATGTTTTTTGAACACTTTGTTATCCTTATGGCTTCAACTCTAGCTCAAAAATGCAATTAATTCTGTAACTTACACTCTGTGGCGGATGTCATTCAAGCTGCGACAGCTTATTGGGTAGTTAAAAGGATAAAATCAAGTAGTCATTCTACTAATCCCTTTACAAGGAAACAGCTTTATGCATAAAAACTGGAACTTATGTGGTCATTAGCAGATGCTACATCAAGCAACCAAAAATACACACATTTAAATTCTTAAGCACAATCTATGAACACTACACAGATGGTTTCCAAGAAACTGTACCTAAATTGATTACGATAAAAATGATCTGCTGCAATTGTTTCTGTCAAAAGGGAGAACAGAATTTGTCCCAATGTGTCGCTCTGCCCACTCATGCAGAGAACCCAGCTGCTGAGACAGATGTTGCTCTAAGCACTTTATTTTAGGGTCATTAAAATGGTTACAGGGGTTAGTCATTCATTGTTTTATAAATTGTGCTTACTAGCTGAGTTCCATAGATGCTGGAAAACTTCTTTGTGGTTGATAAAAAAGTTACATGTCATATCACATTTGCCTTGTGCTGGCAGTAAAAACGGATAAAGCACTTGTGCAGGACAGGAAGAGAAAAAACAATTACTTTTTCTGTTTTATTTAGAAGAGCATTTATTTGCTCAGACCTGACATGGCACTAACGTAATCATCTGAAATGCAAAACCTGCCTCAAAGGCCTTCTAGCTTTCACTTTAGTTCCTTTCAATCATTAAAGAACAAGAGTTTTCAATACGGCTCACACTGGTATAAACTTCCTTCTGTGGTATTATGAGCAAGAAGTGTCAGACAAGCAAAGGTTTAAGATCAGTTGATTAGATCAGTGCAGAGTGGGTCCGTCTACCTCCCCACTGTCTTTGCAAATGCTGCTCTTTGGCAGTTTGAGCATACTCAGGCTTTACTTAGAAATATTTGGCTAAATCTCTTCTCTGTTGGCAGGTCCTATGGTTTTCCATGGCTCATCTAATTCAGGACTGACTTAGCCATGTGCATGTGATGTATTGGTGCAGCAGCTAATGTGTCAATGAGAAACAGAACAGTAAAACGATGAAGCTCAGTGAAAAACAGCAAGGTTGGCAGATCCAACTCCTTTTCAGATCATACTGTAGCCTTTTATAGCCTCCACTACAAAATGTAGCCAACTTCCGCTCTTTTATTTCATCTTTGTCCCTGTGTACTTGTTATTATGTCGATGGTTCGATTCATCTTCCCTAATTGGTTACTGAACTCTGGCAGCCAAATCCTGAATTCTAGGTAGTGTTCATAGACACACTCTAACTGATATTTTTCCACCTTTCCTTTGCACATTTAGGATAAAGTCATTCATCTAGAAAAAAATAGTGAAACATTTTGGTGTCATTTTACCTGAGTCCTTAAAACATCTCTACTCTGACAGTGGTTTGACTTCCTGCACTTCTTCAGGACATTAACTTCTCTCCCTTGGCTTTATTTAGATAATTATGACCTGTTCAAGTGTATATCCTCATAAATAAATAACCTAGAATGTCTCTCACCTTGAAAATACACTAAAGTTACATTCTTTAAATTAAAATCAAGATATCCTCAGAAAATTCAAAAGCTGGAGGAACAAAGTTACCCTCCGCCCCCAAATCTATCAATTTCTGAAGTCAAATACCTCAAAAAACCCCAAAATGCCACTATGTTAGGAGTCAGACAGAAGACATTCTCAGAAAACACAATCCCTGATAATACATGAGACTTCCAGAAGCAGGCACATTTCATCCATTTCAACATTCAATTCAAACAAAATCACCAACACAAAAAGTAATTCAGTAATGAGAGCCACACTTTTACCTGACTGTATGTTAAAATATATAAATTCTCTTAGTTTCACATAAATTTGAGTTGAATTTTATGCAATCTGTATTTTGAGCTTGCAAAAAAAACCCTTAGACAGTAAATATTTTTCTCATGATTTGACAATATTGTTCACCCATCAATTTTATCTGTATCTGAAGCAAAGAGGGTGTCTTTTGCAATTATACAAGTTTATTATAGTTTCATGACTGGAAATTTCTTATTGCCTAAGTAAGATGTTAAGATTTGTTGTAACTAGTAGCTGATTTGCCTGCAAAATAAATGTAATAAGATGGGGGCTGTATTAGAAGCTTGCGGTTTCACAGAGTGCACTGATCTTCACAAAAAAAATCATTTTCCCCCTCTGCTTTTGTCTCCCAGTATTGTGAGGTCTTCAGCATAACGACTGTCACTTACTCTGCTTATGAGCAATATTGCCTGTAAAGATTATTCCCTTTCCAGGAAGAGCTTCTGAAAGGTAGTGTAACACTAAATACTGAAGGACTCTCCTATCATCTGACATGTTGTGTTTTGAGGTGAGATTTAGCAGACAAATGCAAGGCCAGAACAGAGGCAGCGATGTACTTGCAGGACAAATGTCCTTTTTAGTGTTTGTGGTTCATACAGTGCTCACAGAAGAAGAGAAAGAGAAACATCCTGATGAAAAGCAAGCTTGAGTTCTTAAGAGAGTTTTTGATATTCTGCACACCAGGCATGACAACATAAGGCTGCTCACAGCCTGGGTGTCACTCCAAATTCCATTATACTTACATTAGATGCTGTTTGTTCCTCCTGCAAATGCACTGACAGATTTTTGCAGCCCTGTGCATAGGTTTTTTTTTTTAGTGTATGAAAGGTTTGTAGTTATTTTAGCCATGGAGTTGCTAAAAAATTATTAAAATCAAAGTTCGCTCTCATCTACCCTGAACAAAGCCAAACAACATGTTCCTCTTTTAGAAACAAATGAATGGGAATTGGCTAGTACACCACTTGCACTAAGATGGCTGGGGCTGAAAAAAGGGTGTGATGGCTTGATGCACATTATAGAAATGAAAGAATTTCTGCTTGAAAAACCATCATGATACCTAGCTCTAATTTCCATTTTTTTCCTTGCATTCTCTTTTTGTTATGTAGTACCAGAGCAACAGCTGAGACGGAAAAGAATAACATTATTTGTACTATTGTGGAACAGCACTTATCTTGAAAAGCATAGATTTTATATAGATCAGGAAGAAACATGGCATGTGAAACTGGAGGGAAAAAAGGACAAAAGCTGATAATAGGAAGTCAGTCTGCTGGCACACTACAGCTTTTCTCAAGGTGACATTGTGTAGTGTTAGGATGAACAGTTTTTCTGGTTTAGAGCATTACTGAATATAATATTGAGCACATTTATACATGGTTACACTGAGTCCTTCTAGTCCAGTCTTCAAAAGTGCGTGCTTAAGTGTAAGAACAAGAACAACTTTACCCTTTCTCTGAACACTCACTCAGTCTTCAATGATTTGTGGCTCATGGACTTCCTCTGGTCCTCATATCTTGCCTTCTGTGGCATCCACAAGCTAGAAACACTCTTTCTGCAGTATCAAGGGAGAAAACTTGGACCCATTAACATCCCTGTCATAACTGCCTTAGTTTGAACAGAACAGGGTTTTACCCAGATGCACACACTTGAGTCTGCCATTCTCCTTCCCCCTCTACAGAAACCACTTAAGAGTGGCAAAAGCCAAATTTGAATCTTGAAACTTCAATTTGGGCACTGACTCAGAGATTTGTCCCCTGAGGCTTCTCTACAGCCTCACATTCACCTTCAGTGCATGTGTCCCTGCCTTCTTATACTGTTCCTCTACACTTTCTCCAGCACTTTGTGTGTCTGGCTGACCCAAGGGATTTTCCCCTCTGCTTCTGACTGAGGATCTTTGTAGCAGTGGGCAGACCACTGGGATGAATTCCCTGTCCCAGTGGGCTGACCATTCATAGCGCTGCTTTGTACTTGTCCCTTCCCTGTTTACCCAGGACTGGCCAGATGTCACTGGTCAATCATTTGCCCATTGGCTCGTCTCTCGTCTTGCTCTCCCCTGACAGAAGGCATAAAAGACTCAGGCGAGAGACGATCGGGGTCATTTTGCCAGGTTACCATCTCGCAGCTTGTTCTATGCATAATCCTTTTCCTTCTGTGAGGGAATAAAGAACACTGATTAAAAAGGCAAGTGGTCGGTCTGTTTTTACCGGCAAACAGCTGCCACTGTCCGCCCAGGACTGGAGCTCCCAGGCTAAAGGAGCTACCGAGGGCGGGCACGGTGGTCCCAGAAGAGTCCAGTGCCGAAACAGCAAAGATACAGATCTTGACTTTTCTTTTTCTCTGCCCCAGTTTACTCTGCTGGGAAACCCTGCCTATACTACTGTGATCCTCAAGAAAACAGCATTGTGGGAAGATATGGGATGTACCACTTTGACAATACTACTTAATCCTTCCTTCACCTGATTCAGGTCTGACACCATTGTTCATCATTCCACTTGACTAATGTCAAGCAGCTGTGCTTTTGACCAACCATACAGTCACTTCATTAAGTCTTGGAGCCCTTAAGAGTGTGAAGCAGCCTAGATGTTCTAATGTATTCAGTAACCTTCTGAAGAGAGCAGCTTTTCAGACAGAAGCCTTTTTCGCGAGCATAGTTTGGGAAAAATAGAGTCCAAATTGGGTGATCAGTGGGACGTAATATATCAAGGTGATTTTCCTCAAAACAGAAGACACAGCCTTCCTCTGAATATTACCATGGTAAGTAATCTCAAATCTACCATCTAGAAATAAAGGCTATAATAATTAGGACACGAGTATTGATATTAGAAGTTCTCAGTCAAAGAAAAGAAATCTAGAAGACATTTAGATGGTTTCCAGGAGATCCCATACATACATATCTTTAGTTTGGAGCAATACCAGCATGGAGCTACATAAAATGTCAACCTATCACCACCATGGAATATTGTATTTTTATGCAAGAGAATTAATTTAAATCATGTGATAGCCAAAAGGTGAGAAGCAAACATCTTCTCCTCTTTTGTATCACAAGTATCTTCACCATTGCGCATTCTCTCATTTAAACCCCCCCAAAAACTAACAGCTCAAATATCTGTTTAAACTTAATTCATAGAATAATAGAAAAATGAGAACATTAATACATTTGGGCTACTCATTCATCATTGACTGGAGGATCTGAAAGCACCTGTGGCTGCGTAGGTGTATTTTTCTGCTCTTGTTGATGATCTTCTAAAGGTTTCTGATAGAAACCACATCCTCTTACCCAGTATTGGGTGGTGTTTATTAAAGATGCTGAGAGCATAAAAAGAGCAGCCCTCCCCCCCAAAATTATCTGGTACAGACATGTATGTCTATAACTTTCCCTGTAACTGAACTGTAAACATGACCTTTGCAAACCAACAGTACTTTCCCAACTGAAAAGGTGTGTCAGCTGCATGACAGTGTGGTATATGATTCTGCAGAGCTTTGCACTTTCACCTGTGGGTAAAGTCAATTCAAAACATGATTGTCTTGATTTAGTAATAGACAGACCCTTTTTTTTTGTCGGTGCAGATCACTCTCCACAGAGCTAAGCAGATCCTGCTACTTTTAAATAACAACTTTAATAATCTGGCATTGAAGGAGTGATCATCTTCAACACCAGGTGGAAATGCCAAGAAAATTAATAGTTAAAATTCCCATTGATTCTGTCATTCTTTTCATTATCTGTCTTAGAGAGATGTCATGTAAGTGGTATTAATGTTGAAGATTGTGAAATTTGAGGTCAGGGAAAGAATAAAAAAGCAAATCAGACAATGCAACTTTTCCCATTCCAAGAAAACTGGACTTCTTAACTCAGGAATTCCTTTTTTCTCAATGTTATCAGTAAAATTGGTATTAAGGCTCCATAATGCAGCAGAATGTGAAGACACACTTTATAAGCAACGCTTAAGTAGTTAAATATCCAGGAAAAGAAGAGCAAGCTCAGTTCATTTAACAACCAGGATTTGCATCATGAGCACAGGACATTTCTCTTTAGTTGCAAATATACTAGAATGTTTCTTTTTTCCATTAAGCACATGAAACTATTATAAAAGGAGCATGGGAAGAGTGTTTTGTCAAGACCTAATCACTCTCATGGATACTCTTAGGAAGTCCATTACCTTTTTTTCAGGTTGATTTGCATAGGTGACATATGTATGAAGAGTTCTTTGTTGAAGTTGTGTTCAGCTGCCTCTGGCTGTCTTCTGACCCTATGCAAGAGTGAGCTGTGCCATAAAATGACAAACAAGACACTAAGCCAGAAGGAAGCCCTCCACTAACCTGTCCACAAACTTCCCAGTTTGCCTGGCTCCGGAGGAGCCTGTGTGGCCCTGATAGGTTATGTACATTCAGTCTACAACCTGAGGTTGCAGCTGGAATATTCATATCCTACTGTGGGGGCAGGCATGCCTGCCCCTGCAAACCATAAAAAACTCCATTGGTGGAACAAGTACACCTTTGTCGACTCCCCTTAGCCTCATGGCGATAAAAATGCCTCCTACAATCCTTTGACGTTCTATTATGTTAACTTACCCAAATTCCCTTCTCCCGGTTGGCTGTTGCCGTCCCACCCCTTATTCCCTTGTTCACGCCCAGCTACCAGAGAGTTCTCCCTTCCCTGTTACCCCATTGGCTTGTGTTCCACCAATATTCCCCCAGTTCCTGCCCATTGGCTCCCTTACCCATGTCCCGCCTACACCCCACCCCTTTGCCCTTCACCCATTGGTTACTGGACCTTACCCACCCTCCATATAAAACCTTCTGCCACCCCAGTTCTCCTTGTCTTCGTGCCTGGACCCCTTTGTGTGTACAGTTTTATAGTTCCTCTCCCTTGGACTTTCATCAATAAATCCACCATATGGAACTCCAAATGAAGAGCCTTCTTGTTCCTCTACTGACTGAGCCTCCGGGTATGTGTGGGACTGAGCAGGCAGGTTCTTGCGAGGCAGGTTCTTGCCAGGCAGGCAACTCCATAGCTGGAGGTGCTTTGGGAAGGTAGCTGCCGCACAGCAACACCAACCCTTAGCTGTGCCCGCTGCCACATCCTACCAAGNCCCCCCCCAATTCTTTGGTCTTAATTCACTGGTGTTACTGTTTACTGCGATCACATCTAAATCTTGATGACAAGAGGCCTAGCTTCATGAAAGACAGGAGTTTAAATCTGAGGTAAATGCCAAGTAGCCTTTGTATTGCTGAATGTCTCTGCAACTTGATCCTCCAGAACAGTTCCACAGTTTTGCTAGGGTTAGCTATTCCTGTTCACCATCCTGCCTGGGTGCTCTTCAGGTACAGTAAATGCAAATATATTTGTTACACTTTGAAAGTGAAGTTACATACCTTGACTTTAGTGGGATGTAGTTATGCAGATTGATAGCAAAGAACAGTAAATGCATTGCCAAATCTCACCTTAATACATTTTTCAAATGTTTTTTTGGTTTTTTTCTCTGAAAATAACCTTTCAAAGACTTACTGGCTGATTTGGTCCCTAAGATTTGAACTCATCACAGCTAAGGCAGGAGACTGATGGGCCCTTGGCTCACTGGCAGTTGGTGAAGAGGCACTTTCAGAGAACAAATGACTTTAGGTAGACTGAAATATGAGCTGAGGTACTCATCCACTGTTTCTGGAGTGGAGATTTCACTCTCCTTCTGTCATTCCAGAAGAACAATTTCAGTCTCTTCCACTTTTTCTCACTCAGTATTTCTAACAAGATACCAGAGAAAGTGATGTTTGACCAGTTTTTGCATATGTAGTGTGCTTAATTCTATGAAGATGGTGAAATATTCCAAAAATAGCCTTAAAATTTTATAGGAGGTGTTTCTAACAAGTTAAAGATTAATCAAATAAAGCTTAAAATATGTTTGTTGGAAGACAAGCAGTCTAGTGTTGGTCCAGCAGTGGGAATTTAGGGTAATAATAATTAGAAGACTTTCAGATGATACAAGGATAATAAGGTTACTTTCATCAAGTGCAAAACCAAGGTGATACAAAGAAGCCTAATCCAATGCATTATGTGAAATGAAGAAGGGGAAAAAAGGAATACATACCAATATGTACAAACTAAAAAATCCAGATGAAACAAAGAACTGGAGCAGCAAGTCAGCTTAGGTTATAAGGAGAATACTCAGCTTTGCTCCTACAGGACTACAACTGTTTCTCTGAGATGCTTTGCTGTCCCTCATGTCAGAGTTAAACAGGTCTGTAGTTTTATGTGAAGAGAGAATGTACCTGTCAGCTGCCTTTAACCCCCAGCTCGCTGAGGGTGAGTGTGCACTGTTGCACCCTATTGGAGGAAATTGAAAAGAAGCACTAAGTTTTTCTCTCAGCTTTTCTCTATTTTCTCAAGAGCATCCAGTGTACTGCGCAAACACTGCACAAAGCCTCATGTTCCCAGAAAGCACTTCTAAAGTAAAACAAAACAATTCAGTGTGAGAATAGTGTATTCCCTCGTCATCTGAGCTTCACAGCTCTGCACCTTCCCTGCACAATGTTTCTCCAGCTGTAGAGGGCACAAGGTTTTAGATCAGGTTATTATTACTTTCATGATATAGTTAACAAGGTCTAATGAAAGCTGGTTTCTAATATTTGCTTAATAATGTTATCAGGTTGAAGTTTATTACAAAGAGGAGAGTGAGCAGGCTGATAAAGCACCATTGGAATTAAGACTTATAGGTAGCTTGACAGAAGGGATATGGTAATGCTACCTAAATCTTGCTCTGAACCTTTCATCCAGAGATCTTAAAGCACTTGTAAGATGTATCAAGGTCACATGTGGAGATTTTGGAATTGACAAAGTCTGAAAAGAAACTGACCTGTATTACTGATGTGATGAGACTGCAGTGTTGAGACTCCAGATTAGCTTTGCTATGCTGATGTATCTGATAGCAGTGGGAGGTACCAGGAATTTACTATGCCCTGAAAACACCTTCGCTGTGCACTTGTGGAAGACGGGGCATAAACAAATGCTTTTCCTTCAGCAGTACTAATTCTACCTCTACCAGCCCTTGGTCCTGTGATATGGTGGTCAGATTAGCAGCACTCTCTGAAGTATATTCAAAGTTATTATATGGAGGTTACAGAGATTCTCTAATATCAAAACAGTTGATGAGGAACTCTGATACTGAAGAAGATTTTCAGCTGGTCTAAGTGGATAGAACTGTTTGAATCTTAAGTTCTAAAAAGTAAGTCCAACAAGGAGGTATGAACAACTAGGCCATTTACTTATGTACTCTACCTGGTTTATGTTTCGTGATAACATCATTCAAAGAAAAAAAGTTGTCATAACCCAAAAAATTGTATTCAAAATAATTTGATTAAAATGGATCATCTCTTATAGGATATGGTTTGAACTTTGTGTAGAAATATTTGTGAAACAGCTACATACATTCTGGACTAGAAGTCTGCATATCCATTTTCCTTGTGGAGTGGAGATGGTGGCTTTGTAACATGTTCCAGTACTGCAGCATGCAAACTTTGCTATTTGAATTTTTATCAGTGAGACAGTACCAGATGGCAAGACAAGCTAGATGAATTGTGTCCTACCAAAGAATCCAAGGAAGTGGCTCCATTTTATAGGAATTTACTTAGTTTTATAGGAATTGTTTGAAACTTTTTCTACTTTTACCTTTTTAATTAACATCCTGTATCTTTCCATCCTAGCAGTGTTCTGTGGCCCTTTCACTGTTTTTACCTATAGGGTCTGTCGTGTCCTCATGGAAATCTATCTTAAATCACCTTTATGGCAACGTGACTGAGATGCAGTGCAAGTTATAAAATGCCTGCCATGGTATGGCTTTCCCATTATATTAAAGGAGTCAGTCCTGCAACACTTCCCAGGGATGGAAAGTTTACAGCAGAGCACAACGTGCAAGGTCTTCAGTATTCACACTGCAACTTTACCGTGATGATACTGAAGGATTGAAAGGCTTAGGTGAAATAATCATCAGTCTATTGGCTTTTCTTCAGGAACTTTTAAGAGGGTAAATATTGATGATTTGGTTTTGCTGTTTTAAATCATAGTAGCAGTTGGAGATTATTCCACTGCCATTGAAGTCAATGGTGAATCTTGGACAGAGCCTGCCTGCTTGCTTCACATCAGCTATCAAACAGCTGTCAGATGATAATAGCTGTCAGAAAACAACAACCTGAGCTGAATTTGAACCAGCAACATTTTATGCAGTTGGTTTCCAATGCCACAAGTTGTTTTTTTACCATGTCAAATTGTGGATTTTAGTGTATAACTCCAGAAAACTGTCCTCTCTGTATCCATTTTCCTGGATAACAAATTTACATGCTTATTGCTGCCATCCTAATATTAGCAAGGGGACTAATGACTAGTAATTGATTCCCCCCACTTGAGAATAGATATGCCTGTTGGCTGAACCCTCAGTGTCTTGTAGTAAAGCATCAGAGAGGAAAACAAACCACTCTATAATATTACAGAATGAGAAATTTGTCACCCAAAATGTCATGTCTGGTTTCAGTTTTTCTCTCTGTTTGGACTACCAAGTTGTTAACAGGAGTGGGAAGACTATTAGAACAGTTGTTTTCTTCCGAAAGTGAGTTTCTGTACCAAGGCATTATTTATGTGTAACTGGAGAATACAGTTTCTGTATATAGACAAGCAAAAGAAATCATAACAAATTGTCTCTATAAATTAAAAAATAAATACTTATATTAGAACCCTAGGGTAATATNCAGAACTACAGAACTGTCTGGCTAAACATGAATATTAAACCAACTATATGAATATTAAAATAACTTCTGAGGGGAAAGGGGAGGGGACGGAGCCTTGATGGACGGCAACCTGTGGTGGGAAACTGCCTTAACCTGCCTTCCTCTCAGGACTCACTGTCCTGAGAGGTGTAGTCTGCCCAATCAACCTGATCATTGATCCACATTGAAAAGGCAGGCTGAGCAGCAGTCTCGCACGCCAAAGGCGACCCAGCCGGTGCACCACCGGTTCGGTGACCGCCACAGTAATTAGAGCAGATCTTGTGTCAACTTGATCAAGTATTTAATGTCCAACTTTTGGTAGTGTTTTCCATAGTCACTGTCTCGTACAATGAACAGAATAAGGAGTTTTTGAGAAAACAGTAGAGGATAGTGTTTAGTGCTTTGATAACAACAAACTGACTGCACTGAGTTCAGTACCCTCAAGAATTTTTTAATCAAATATTTTATGTTGTACATTTACAGGGCAATTTAGCTATCAGAAAATAAAACATCTAAAACAAAATGGAGATTTGCAGTAACAAGTAAAATGTCAATATATTCACAATCAAGCTGTCTTCCCAGCAAGATTCTCAATGGGAAAAACATTTATAAAAGGGGTGCCATAGGCAAAATTCTCATTAATGAGGTTAATTCAGTTCATGTGCTGAAATTTAAATTATGTAGAATATTCAGATTAATTCAAATAAACATTAATAGAGAAAGCAAAATGCAATATAAATACAAGTAAGTCAATATTAGTTTCATTTTGATGGAACAAATATCACAAATAGTGGAAAATCAAATGGGCAATCCTTGCCTTACAGGGCTTTTTTATAAGGAATATGTTGAAAGATTGCATTGTCTCCACAAAAGTCTGTTATACTTTTTAAAGAAAAGCATGCAATTTGCCACGTCATTTTTGTTGTCTTTTTTAAAAATTTGCATATATTCGGTAATAGTCTGACATGTCTCAGCTAAAATTATAGCCATATTGTTGTCAAATTGAAAGAAATTAGACATGTTATAAATTAGAAATGTCTCTCGCACCAGTTCTCTTCCTAATGGGATTCAGCTGAAGCTTTCAGTGCAGATGAAAATGGTGTGTGAGGCAGACAGCAAATATGGCTGAGCAGAACTTATTCTGCTTCCACCTTTTGCAAGGATCCAACAGACCTGGTTTCAAGCTGAGAGTTTGGGGAAGGCTTTGCCATTTGGCATTTTGCATTTGTCCTGTGTAGCACTGGGGAATTAAATGTACGTCCCCTTTAGGCTAGATGGATTTTAGAGGATGACTGACATCTGGTGTTGAGGGAATGGACACTTGTTTTTCCATGGTCATAGTAAGCTGTTCCAGCTGGAAAGGTTGTTGGGTCGGATGGCAAGGAGAAGCAGATGAATTCCAAGGCAGGCTGATCATTTTACAGCTGAATGAGCAGTGTGTACTGTGCTGGACAGTTTGAGGTCTTTTCTAGGTATGCTAGGGAGGAATTAAATGCTGCAAATGATAAACACCTTAAATATCCACAGGGTATGGACTTGAGAGAATATTGAGTGATCAATAATTATTGATGCTATATTCTACGATTCCATGATCCCAAATATCACAGAATGAGGCATTAGAGCAAGTCTGAGCTTTCTGGAGGATAACATTGTGAAGCATATTTGCTGATTAGTTATCGTTGCTATTATTGTGGGTATTATTCCCTTCATCACCAGGCCACACACATCATAGCATCAAGGTGAAATATCAGATGTCAGTCACCAGTTATTAGGTATAGGTTATGGCCATATTGAATCTCTTTTCAAACAGCAGGTTTGCTTTGGAGGGTTATGGGCGTAGGACAGCAGATGGTGGAGACATAAATATGTCCAAACCGTCCTTCCAACAACTGATATATAATAAACCACTCTGTTAACAGGGTTGCAATAAGAGTATTTTCTTCTGGTTTATTATTCATGTGCATTTGTTTAACTCAGCCTTTGTCTTAAAATGTGCGTGTTATCATTTTATGTATTTTTCTTGTTTCCCCTGGAACAGGAGCACATCATCTGTGAAGACTGCTCGAGTCTGAAGTGTCACTGTAGAAATGCATTTCTTCAACACCACAGTACAGGCCAGACACCTCTGAACTAGCCACTCAAGTGACAGAAAACACCTGAAAGTTCAGAAAGTTTCATTATCATCCTCATAATATGTAGATACAAAAAGTGATACAACAGAAATGTAATAGTCAACTTCATTATATGTATACACACAGTGAAAATGTATGCAGAATTGTATACAGACGTTTGAAAATGTGCCATGTAATAAGCAAATAGCTTAAATACCAGATAGGGAAAAACAGACTAACAATTCAGAAACAATGACCAAAACCAATTTTTACAACTGAAACCAAAGAATTGCAGAATAGGGAAGAATCCAGCTACAGATATATGTTTTTTAAATGAAGATGAAAGTGAAATTTAACACCAAAATTTGAAGGGGATAAATACAAGAGAAAAGACTGAAATGTGGCTTTAAGTGTCCAAGAAACATTTGAAAAGTAGGTTACTTTCAACACATTGTAGAAGCAATATCTGGAAGTGAAGAAGAGAATTCATCTAAAAGCTGCACATCTGCTCTAAGACAGTCTCCTGGACTTTGTCCTTAAGGCAATGGAGATAAGGACAGGAGCCTTCAGAGGACTGATTATCCCTTCCTAAGACAGGTTTACCAATAGGTGAAACTAATCTTTCTCTGAGGGTGTTCATCTCTATTTATTGATGATAGGAGGAGATTACATAGGTAGCAGACTAAAAACTATTCTTTCTGTGAAATTTGGCTCAAGTCAGAGAATACAAGCAGTCAATAATGAAACATAAAACATCTAAAAGAAAATCCATGTTTTGGCCATGCCAGATCTTACAGTCCAACTTTTAACTGAATATTTTAATGATATGTTTACAAGCAAGCTTTCATGTGCTCTTTGAGTCTTCCTCCTGTAATTTCTATATTCTAATTATTGTAATTATAGTCAGTATGCACACTAATGCAATCCTGAAAGTGCTTTAGATGTGCATTTATTTCATAGCATTTCTAAGATTTTGTACTTCTCTGAGGCAAATGGTTGTGGGACTAACAACAATTTGCATTACTATGGACAAATGAATCAGAACTAGCTCAATGTCAAATTCTTCTCCTTGCGTCTGAGAAATGACTACTGTTCTTAATGTGTCTAACACCTGCTACCTCCAGCTTGAGGGTAAAAGGATAAGTGAATGGACTTGATTTCATTTCTCAGCCTGCAGTATATCAAAGCAAAAATTAATGCAGAAGTTGAGGAGGATGTCTGCTGTGACTTTCATTTTCTAAATTAAACTTAGTCAAGCCAGCATTTTGGTAATGAGTAATTTAGGAGAGCACACAGGAAGGATAAGCAACAATAATATGATGAATTGTAGTTTTACATTGTCCATCTAAAGAGTGAGATTGACACAACTTCAATGTTCCAAACACAGAATTCTGAACACATGGAATTGCATCCACCGTCCTGTAAACATTTTGTCTTGTTACAGGAAGTAGCTCAGTTTGAATTCTTTCTGGGAATGTGAAAAACTCCTGGTGCCTGTATAATCAGTACCTCTTGCTCTTTATTTTCATAGAATCATATGATGATTCAGTTGGAAGGAATTTGTGCTGTTCAAAGCAGCAAAAGCTATGAGACCAGGTCGGGTGGCACAAGGCTTTACCTACTCAGGTTTTAAAGCTTCCAAAGCTTTCCAGACAACCTGCTTGACTGTCCTTGTGGTGAAAAGTTTTCCTTATATCCATACTGAATCTCTTTTATTGACATTTGGGCTTTTTTTTTAGTCTTCCACCACGCAACTCAGGACTTCTTGATTACCCCCCAGTAGGTACTGGGGGGCTGCTGCTAGGCCCCCCTGAAGCTGTGTCTTTTCAAAGGTCCATGACGCACAAATCCAGTAACCACAGCCTCACTCACAGGGTCCAGCCCTGGCCAGATTGGTTGTGTTCACTAAACACACTCCAGTTTTACAATATCTGCCCTGCATTAAGGGCCCTAAACTATATGCAGTGTCCAGATGCAATGTAACAAGTGCTGATCAGAGCAGGATAACCCTTTTGTCCAGGTTGTGCTTCTACTCACAGAGCCCAGGATGCTGTTGGCAGTCCTTGCTGCCAGGGCACACAGCTGACCAAAGTCCACCTTGTGCTCAGCAGCACCCCCAGACCCCGTTAACACAGACGTTTCAAGGCTTTGAATACATCGAATTTAATTGCCCTGCCCAGCTTCCTTTGGGTCCCCCAGCCACTCTTCCTGTCCAGGACCTGATGTCAGCCCAGCCAGGCTCTGTCAGTCCCTGCAGTGAGACCACAGCAGTGCCAGGCTCCAGCCCTTTCTCTGCTCCTTTGCTGGAGCCCCCAGCTGTGCCCTGGTCCCCGTTCATCACTTGCTATGTCAGTCTGTCAGCGGGCCCCATCACCAGCTCCATGGGCTGTTCCCCATGGGAGAGGACACGGCCAGTACTGGGCCTCCCTCAGCTCTGGCTGCCTGGCCCTGGGGTTGTTGCTGGGCCATACAGCTCCTTGACAAGGTAATCCCTGCCAGGCAGCCCTGGCTTTTATTCCAGCCAAGGTTTCTTCCTTCCCAGATTCAGAACTTTGCATTTGCCCTCGCTGAATTTCACAAGGCTCCTGGTGGCCCACTCCTCCAACTTTGCTAGATCTCTCTGAATGGCAGCCTTGCCATTTTCCTTCATAATATATGCATGCAACTATGCACATATATACATAAATGCATCACTGCCCTACATTTTAGAGTATCAAAATGGTTTAAAGGATCTGTCACCCTTCATGATTATATATGCTTCTAAAAGAAGTACAGTGTTAATGAAATTCTGTACAATAACTGTGCTGTCTACTGTGTTTGACATGTAAAAAAATAACTCTCCTAATTCTCAAGTGAATAATGCCCTCCCAGTTCTCAGTTCTGTAAAGAAGAACAAAAACTACTACAACATTACATTGGCTCACGCTTTTTAAAAGCAGAATAAATAATGAAGCAGCGGCAATGTTTACTGACATTTGTAGATGTCTTGTAGTTATATTAAATTGTTGAGGCTAAATTTAATTTCAGCATTTGGTTAAGAACTTGGTGAAATTTTACTTTATGGCAATGGATTTACTGTACCATTTTGGCAGCATGCTCTTCTACTTGGAAAATTATATGTGACTCCTATGGCAGGAGATGTTTCTCAATGATATCTTATTTTAGAGTTTCTGGATGCAGCTGAAGCATTATTTTTAGAAAGATCGTATTCTGGGCAGAGAGTGTTATTTAACTTCATATATTCTTTTTAGTTATCTAGAAAGATCAGATCAAAGATATAGAGTTGACTTCACTTTCCTAAAGATTTGTTTATTACTTCCTTGTAATATGAAGATTTTTTTTTTATTCTTTGTAAATATCTGCAATATCAGCATTGTATTTGGGGGGTTTTTTTGCTGGATTGCAAATGAAACTTTTCTAAATAGTCATAAGAACTGGTGATCTTCTCACAAAAGAAATATCACAGAATCACAAAATATGCTGAGTTGGAAGGGACCCACAAGGAACAATTATGGTTAGACTGTGCCTTGATGATGTAAAAGATTCAGGATTAATGCCTAATTTCAAATGAAAAAAACCCAAAAAACATCAAAAAGGGCTTAAAACAGTCCAAGAAGCTTTTGTCTTTTTTGCACAGTATACAGGATACCTAAGCTATTAATTAGGGAAGCTCAGTTAAGTTCTTGAAATAAATCCTGGTGAATTAGATGTTTCTTATCCATAGAATATCTTATTAAATGATATCAAACAGTTGCAGAAGACAAGATAAAATACTTTGAGTCTAGAAAAAAACCACTTTCCTGCTATGAGACCTAAGTCCAGATCCTTATTTTGAATCAATTAGATGTGAACTCTGCATTCCAGATGAGTGTCCTATATGATTTCTGTTCTTTATCTCTCCAGAAAGTGGGTTCTGACCCTGAGGTATGTTAATAATAACATAAAGCATTCAGTTACTACAAAATGTTTTGCTTCAGGTGAAAAAACATTGTCCAGGTAACAAACATATAGATGTGATTTTTTTCTGCTAATTAGCTACTAATCTTCTGTTGTGAGAGACACAATGCAAGCATGCATGGAAAAGATAGGTCTCTGCCCAAAAGAGAACAAACAAGGTGTTAAAAAGGCAATATTATCCCTCTTTTTACATTGATAGAAAAAAAGGAATGGAACGTGCAAGCAAGCTGGCTAGAGATAAAGCAATCAGCCTGTGGTGGAACCTGGCATTCAGTCGAGTTATTCAGTATCCTCACTCTGCAGTAAGTCCAGGACCATTCCTGATATTAACATTTGCTCAATTCTCTTGCAGCTAGCTTACACAAAGCTTGTCAACTAGATAAAGATTAAAGAAATATATGCCAGCCACACTAAAAACAGAATACTGTGTCCACTCAGCAAAATAAATGTAGGTCTATCTTTGTGGGCATAAAATGATACAAGATGTAGAAATAGTCAGAGGAGTTATAGCAGCTTTAAATCCACTAGTCAGTTTTATTTTTAGAAATTCCTCTCTTCATAAAGTCAGGTTGCAAGCTTGATTTTGCATTAAAATTTGATCCCACTCTGGTGTAAATATCTTTAGAAATAAAGGGAAAGGAAAAATGAAAATGCAGAGGCACAATGAAAACTCACAAAGTACTTTGAAGAGAATATCACTAAAATCCTGTACAAGAAATGTAGCATTTTGAGTGGCTCCTCATCCCTTTTCAGTGAGTTTGTGAAAATTATCTAAGGTTTATGCATGCTGCTTCTATATCTTCTGTAACAGTTTGAGAGACTTTATGATGCGGCAATTTAAAAGAAAGTGTCTGTCTTCTTACAAACATTTTCCCCATTTCCCAACTGTCTTGTTATTTCTAGGGAGCACTCAGCAGCACATGCAACTGCATATAAATTCCTGTTCTTGCAATGGATAAGACCTGTTACACTGAAAGCAACATTCAAGCTTGAGGGATACAAAGAAGCCAAATGTTGTTGAGTTTGGGGTTTTTTTTCCTGTTATTCTTCCTTACAAGCAGCTCTTAAAAAATTCAGTGATTCTGTAGTAGTCCAAAGCTCTTCAGTAGTCATAAGCCTATTGTGGCAACATTGCACAGAATAGGTCAGGCATTTTCCAGTAAAGTAGGTTTTCATGTTGGATGGACATGCAACAATGTCAACAAGCTTCCAACTGGCTTGTCTCAGAATCCTGACGGGTCTCTTTCCAGTTTACTTTTGCCTGCAGATGTCCAAGATTTTATGGGGACTGTCCTGGGTTAAAATGCTCTGTAGTGTCCCAGCTTTGTAGCCCCAGGCATCCTTGGCATTGAGACAGTTGGTTCCAGGCTTGTTGGACCGAAATCTTCACATTGTCCCAGTGTGGCACAGACTGCACACGAGGCTGTATCTGATGGATTAACGTGACTTATCTTTAAACACTTACATGAGGTACCTAAATTAGAAACTGTCAGTATGGGAGATAGGGACCTACAGACTGCAGATGAAATTGTTACTGGATCACATCTCCAGATTTCAACTTAATGTAAAAAAAAGTGTGTAATCCATATACATATACATATTGCCATCTACAACAAGATTTCTTAGGCCTCTTCTTCAAATTTTGTATTTTACTTTCTGAAAAAAGTGCATTTTCACTCCCAAATTTCCAGCAAAACATTTCTAAATGTCAACCCCTTTCTTTCCTGTTCTGTGACTTAAACAGATACATTTTGAGGTTCTAGATTAAAGCATTTAGTTTCATTTAAAAGAAAAATGGGACAGAAGTGTGTCATCCCCATACAGAGATAGAAGGGAGAGGTAGTTATTTTCACTGCTTAAAGACAACACTATCCTAGAACGCAGTTGTGTAAGTTTTCACTATTATTTTCATATTGTTCCATCTACTGGCATTTTTTGGGGTGGATCAGAAGTCCTTATAGATTTGTTCAAGAAACCATCTCTTTATGCCCCTTAAGAGCTGGAAGATCTTTAAAATGGCATATGTTTCTGATTGATTTTTCCCTGTTGCTGATGCCTTGGATGTTTGATTCAGATAATTCATCCAAACTACAAAAGCACAGAAGTACAGACCATGGATACTGATTTTAATCTGTGGTTTGCAGTTGTCCAGAATTGAGTATTATTATTTTGGGCTTGTCTATACTTAGCTAACCTGGGAAGTCTAGAAATTTGACTAAAAATCTTGAGAGTACAAACTGTTTTCAGCTATTTCCAGAGTTTTGAGGTATGGTGAGACCACAAATACCACACAAATTATCATATCTCCAAATTTCGATCCTTCTGTTCCTTAACATAATTGAAAGACATTAAAAACATAGTCACAGCAATAAAAGCTCAGTTGCTTAAACAAGATTTTCTAGTCTTTCAGAACTTTTCTAATCATACATTAGGTAGGAAAAAAAAAGGCTTTTACTTTCAGCTGATGTTTAATCCAATATTATAACAGTTTTCTTCCTCCAAGTTTAACCAGTGTGTATAAGTTTTAACCAATGTCTTTTGAATCTGCACTTTCAGGGCCAGACTCCCTGCTACAGTTGTTTGTTTTTTTTTTTTTGCGTCACTTCCACAATGAAAAACATTTTGAAACCTGGTTAAATTTGCAATCCAGCTCAGATTCATAACTCTTCTGCACAGACAGCATGGCTCAAGATACCTGGACAGTTACAGTTTGCATGACCTGTCTGTTCTCTGCTGCTCTTATGCATTGATAATACAACCCCTGCTTAGGCTTTGAAGAGAGAAGCATGAGCTTTAAATAAATGATGATTCCAAATAAAAAAGGCTTAAATCCCTTCTTTTAAGAGCTTGGCCAAAGCACGTCTAAGAGGCCAACCTATAATTTAAAAAATAAGAAAAACTCTGGAATGGGTCAGCAGGGCCCCTTTATAGTTTAAATATTATGCTGGTTTGGATTTTGGCATTCTTTGGGATTTCATATATCACTTAGTGCCAACTGATAGCCTGCGAGTTGAATCAGTATGTAGCTAACTTGTGGTCCCATCCTTTTTTCCACTAGATTGCTGTGGAACTTGTGGTTCTCATTTGAGCTTGTTTTTATACTTTTGCCAATTGTTGGATATTTTCCCATCCTCCTTTGTCAATAGGATTTAATGTATTTTATGTTTGAGTTTTTTAAAATTAATATCTCTTTTGTTTAGCAATTTTCCAACAGTGTAGGCAGATTTCCTTACTCGTTTTAATGTTTCTGAAATAAGGTGGTACTTAGAAGTAAGGTCTGTTAAACTGATTACCGGTCTTCATCTTTTTTATAAATATCTTACTGGTTTAGTCTTCGTAGCTTTTCCTGATTTCTTAGACAAATATACCATAACTATTACACAAGCATTCAATCAGAGATTCTTTACTTCTCCATGGGTTTCCTGTATGTTTAATCCCAATGGTATAAACCATGTAAAGCAGAACACCAGAGATGAATATTATTCCTGCAACATAAGTAACTCATGCCACATCTATATCTTAACATGTGTTGTGGTTTATCCCTAGCAGGGAGCTCAACCTCACACAGTTATTGACTTGCTCCACTCAATGGGATGGGGGAAAGAATCAGAAGAGTAAAGGTGAGACAACTCATGGGGTGAGTAAAAAGCAATTTAATAGGTTAAATGAAAGCTGTGGATGCAAGGCAAGCAAAACAAAATGTTAATTCACTACTTCTCATCAGCAGGCAGGAAAACAGCCTGGAGTGCTTACACTCCATCACATGTAACCATATCTTGGGAAGACGAATGCTATAACTTTGAAGAGTGTCCCTGTTTCTTTCTTTTTCTCCTAGGTCTACATGTTGAGCATGATGTCATGTGGTGTGGCATATCAGCTGGGGTCAGCTGTCCTCGTCCTGTGCCCTCTAAACGCCTCTTGCACCCAAAGCCTCCTTCCTGGTGGGGTGGGGTAAGAAGCAGAAAAGACCTTGGCTCTTTGCAAGAACTGCTCAACAATAAATAAAGCATCCCTGGGTTTTCAATATTGTTTCCAGCACAGATCCAAAACACAGCCCCATACCAGCTACTGTGAAAAAATTTATCCCAGCCAAACCCAGTACAATCTGTCACCTATTTTCAAAAACAGTGCTGTGATCCTGTCCTGAGAAGCAGAAGGTTTAAGTGGGAAGTAAAGTATGCATAACTTGGTTAACTATGAAAAAAAAGTTTTATCCTCACACATCACATTTCAAGTGTTTCTCCTCGTTGTCGTGAATGAATGTTTTAAGATCGCTTAAGGAATCACACACAAAAGTATCGACAAAACAGGTTAAAGTAAAAGCAAAAGCATGACAAAGTTTGTTGGCAAGATTCACTGTACTACCTATTAGATTGTTAAAGCACACAGAGAAAAAGCCAACAAAAATCCAAAATAAATCAATCCAAACCAAAATAACCCCAAAACTGTCTAGGTGGAAGCTGAGGGGGCAGGGGGAGGGTTGAGGGGTACAGATACAGAAAAAATAAGGATAAAAAGGAATATGCAAGATGCTCCTGTTGAGAGCCTAAATTGACCAAGAGTTTATGCTTAAAGGCCCAGCTGCACTTAACAGCACTTAATTGATAGCTTAAGTTAAACGATTTAGCAAAGCATTCGTGCATAATTTACTGTATCACAACAATAACCTATTTACAGGCCTGACTTACTAAAAAGTTAAACTACTTAAGAATCTATGAGAACAGTATTCCTACGTACATTTGTTATAGCATATTCACACTCACATGTACACAGACATAAAGAGTCTGTAAACATATGAAAAATTCCCCTCAAATTCAGTGAACTTGAGATGCCTTTGCATCTTCTCAAGGTTGAGCCTCGAGGAGTGGGGGTATCAGTCCAGGTTCTGCTGTCATTCTGCGATCCTCTGAGTACAGCAAACTTGAGAGTTCACTGGCCCTGAGAGGGAGATGTTGGTCACAGCCCACTGTGGGCCAGGAGAGCACTAAGGGTCTCACTTTGGACTGCTGTTTATAGGGTTGCAAGAGAGTTGTCTTTAGTCACAGTAATTGTCCATCCTGGCCGTAATTCAGGTCATTAACTTTATTTGAAAGTTTGATAATGAAAATATTATTCTACTTGGGTTGCTATACAGACAACAAAAATAAGTTTCCAAGGCTGTTTGTTAAAAAACAGAAGCTTGTTAGCACAAGTTCCTGGGAGCAGACAGTGTTTCTGATAAGCTCAAGAGGAGCTGAGCCCGGCTGCTGTTCATCAAGGCCAAGGACTAGGAAGCATTTCCCAGATCATAGTGTGGCCTGGGGAGGGGGGTGGATGCACCCACTCATTTAGGGATTATAACAGGTTATTTGGAAATATTTTTTATATTTGAAGTGGATTTCACAGAAAGCAGTCCAGAGATAATGTGACAAAATGATAATTATAATTATTATTGCAATTTTAATAATACAATTCCACAAAATGTTCTGCTATTTTTTCTTAATCATTTTCTGAGGACGAAACTGGCATAGGATAAAAACAATATCTGCACCTTGAGGACTTTTCCAGCCTTTAGCTTTTGTAATAAGAAATTTTTCTTCACTACTGCTAATTATTAAAAACAGATAAATAGGTGACTTAGACTGAGTTATTAGACTCAGTTCTAATATTAGTTACTGGGGAAGTGAGATTTTTTTTAAAAATTAAGAAAATTTTGGTTTGTTTTAGTCATTCTGTTTCTAATATATATTCTAATTAATTAATTTGATTAGGACTGATAATGAACATTAATTTTTATTTTGAGGTGGTGGCATGGTTGCTCACTGGTATCTATTTTTTCCACAGAGGTGATCCAAAATTCTGCCTCTGATTAAAATATGTAATTGTAACTTAGTTATTTATTTAACATGTCACTCTGAATTCATGCCATGTTCTAAGTGGAAATCTATGAGTTTTCTACTTTAGAAGTTATAATATTGGAAAAGTCATATTGATTTTGGATCTTCTGCTGGGTTTGGCTTAAGATTTTGGTGTGTTTTGTTGAGTTTGGAAAGTTGTTTTGAATATATCTCTGAAAAAGCTCTTAGCATATTTGAGGATAAATTCTGGCCTTACTGACGCTGATGGCAGGACTCCAATTAACATTAGCAGAGTAGGATTTCATTCTTGCTATATACCAAGTTTTGACATCCATATTAAGAGGAAGTGAATCACATTCTAGAAGTACTTATTTTCCCTGTTGACTATAAAAGAAATCTACCACAGATGTAGCTGAAGTTAGGTGAGGTGAACTCATTCAAAGTAACTGAGCCATCTATCTTTTCATTGGACTACAGACATATGAAATATGTATAAAACAAAGCCCTCAAAAATGCTACTTGTATTTTTATATTAGCTATGAGCTTGGTTATGATCCATGATTTTTTTTCCCAAAAGGTGGACAAATACAATGCAACACGGGTCTTTCTAATAGAAAGAACTCAAGAAGGCTTAAGCACAAACTTCGGGCTAACAGTTAACACACAGAAATATATACACACACATAAAACTGTGTAGGGAAATTACAACACACAATTGTTAGTAGAGAGAGAGTGCTCTTGTGTCACCTTTGGTCATTCTGTTATTACATATCTTCATATATAAAAGTTTTAAAGGTGGATTTGAAGGGGGATGTTTACGCTTTGAGGGTATATTTATAATGATATCAGTGTAAAAATTAAGCCTGAAATAAAATGTGAGATTTAGGAACTGAAGGCAAATCTGGTCTCTTAACACTTGGAAGTGATAGGATGAATTAACAAGACAAGGAACTTGTTTCTTGAGTTGTTTTATGGAACAGCAATGGAAAGATGCAAAAAAAGAAATAATAGAAACAAAGTGATGAACCAAGAGATGCACTATTCTGAATACAGCAAGTTGTGCTGAAGCAAAGATATCATCACACTTAAGACATAATTCTTACCTTCATATATGGGCTGCAAAGACTGTGTTTTATATTTTAGACATGTTATTTGGGTGTAATCTTGAAGATGGAGGAGAACAAGTGGAGCAGAGAATGAAAACTCAGATATTTTAATCCATCTAAAAATTTGGAATATAAGTGCAGATCTTTGAAACGACAGAAGAGTGATGCTGCTAGAATTTGTTTTCTTAGGGACATGAAAAAAGGGCAAGAGAAAGGAATGAGAAAATAAACAATAATTAAAAATAACAAACAACAAAAACCAAGAGTAGAGAAAAGACAAGAAACAGGAGAGATCAGAAAAAAAAAACAAGAAAGAACTGATAATGGTGTGCTATGAACTGACAGGTCTAGCAAAATGAAAGTTCAGTACGTGCTGAAAAAATTTTGCTAAAAGTGATCACTTCTTAACTGCAAGGAGGTTCATAGTGAGGAAAGGTAAGGTGAGTGTAAAAAAGGACATTTTAAGTGGTAAATGTTGAAAACTACTGAACCTTTGAAATAGGCCAGAAATTAGGAGAGATTTTTTTTAAAAAAGAGAAAGACACAAACTTCTGTATTTGTAAGAAGAGAGCAGGATGAAAAAACAAACTGAGGAGAGAGCTAATTAGGGGATTTTTAAAAGCTTTATGTCTCGGGAAAAGACAAAGAGGACCCATGCAAAATAAGAAGTTGAGGCAGAAGAAAGGAAGGGTCAGAGATGGTGTACAACAGGGAGAAATCATCTTTGCAAAATTCTATGTATGCCCTTGCATCTGATTAATTTAATTACAGATATTATTGTACCTACACAGCAAAAGTAAAATATTTCATCTTGTTACACTGTAAGTGAAAACTTTTTCCTACAAAAGGAGAACAATCATTATTTAGCTTGGCACACACTTTAATAACATTAATCATGGTGAACTCTTTTAGTATTGCTGTAAGTGTAATATAATCCACCAGGAATTCCACTGTAATTAAACTAATTTCATCCATATTTGTTACTTTATATTGACATTTCTTTTTCTTTCCTTTCTGATCTGCTTGCAGCACACTTTACACATTCATCGTAAAGGTCAGCATAGTTTAATGTATTCAACATAAAATTTTTAATGGGATATCAGTTTATAAAATAAAAGGATATTGTCTCTATTGGCTGGTAATGAGATTTGAAATTTGACTATCCTTTATTTCTTCTTCATGGCAGTGCAGAGTTGTCTCAGCTCCGCCGAGACTTGGTGCTGCAATCCAGATTGTGCTACTAACTACGGAAATTTAGACTCATCCTAGTCTGGACAAAAAGCCCCCAAGAACATGCATTTGATATCTATTCAGTCATTTCAGAAGCGAATTAAATTGAAGTGTCTGTGTACTACTTCTAACATACCTTTAAGAAGTCAGAATCTGTCCTTCAGCACCAAGAAAATTGTATTTCTGTGGTTTTACATCTCACCTCTGTGATTACTAAACATAAGCCACACCTTACATATCAACTTAAATCCCAGCTTTGTTTCTGTAGCCACATAAATAAGTGATGTGATCATGGATACGGGTAGGTGAAAGCCTTTTAGGCTAAAAAAATCCTTGCTCTCGTATAATGGGTACAATCCTGTAGATGTGGACATGTCATTTGCATGTTATTGCAAATTTGGTGACATGGAGGTTACCATTCTAGTTGCAGAGCTCTGGCTAAATGTTGACTTACAATAAGGATTTAGAAAGGTCTCAGAACATGAAATGCAGCTATCAAGCAGAGAGAATGCGGCCTTGAGTTAAAGAATAAGCAGCCTCCTGAGATTAAATGTTCTGTGTCCTGGAGATAATAAAATTAAACTTACTCATGATCTAATGTAAATAGAAAATATTTCAGAATCAAAATTACTCCAAAACATTCTGATATGCCTTGTATTTTAGCTTAGCAGTGTCAGCTGACATGGAAAAGTATCAACAACAGTTACATAAATTTATGGAAACAACTACTATCCAAATATCTCTGGAAATCTAGGTCATTCAGTTACAGTTATAAGCTGCATTAGAAATATAGTAATCTTCAACCTGCAGAATACACAGAAGAGTCTTTTTTCGAAGGTGGAGCAGTGACCTACTTTCCTGCAATAACTGAGTAGCTAGAGAACACTGGAAAAAGGGAATTTGGGTTGAAGCTCTTCTTGAACAGATGGGGGGGGTTTAACTCACAGCACTTAGATCTCAGAAGCATGACCTAATCACCTCAGTATGAGATGTTTGGGAAATGGAAGAAGCACAGCATCCCCTCTCTTGACAATGAGATGGACGTGGAACGAGTAAAAGAAGTCCATATTCCCATGGGAAGGAGCAGATTTGAGTCCCTGATCTTGGTCCTTGAAATATTTTCTCTACTATGATTTTCAAATAAAGTAGAAATGGTGTTCTTCAGATCTCTGGTTAAGATGTCTGCACTTATCTGTCCTCATGTAGGTGTCTATAAGCAATCTAGATAAGAAAAATTTCCCTAAAACTGTTGGAATTGTAGTCAGCACAGTCAGCAGGACCCCTGGCATAGTAGTAAAATACCTGCTCCAGAATGAAGCAAATCACTCCCCAGGGTTATGTGATCCAAGCTCTTCTGTATATCTGATACTTTAGTCTGTAAACTGGCTGCCTCACATTCCCCTGAGGCTCCCAGAAGCAGGACACATCCCTGCCCTAGGTTCAAGAGCCCTGTGGCTACTTTGAGTTTCCTTCCTGCCCTGCCCCTTTATGTCCAGTGTCTCTCATGCACCAAACTCCTCTGCAGTAATGGTTTGAGGGAGAGCAAACATGGGGCCCTCAGGCAGGTCTGGTGGCTGGGGAAAGTGGGAACTGCATATAGAAATCTGCTCGGGCTGAGGAGGATCTTGACTCCTAGGCTCATAGTTCCCAGGTAACTGTTAATTGTTAAATAAAGGATGGGGTTTGACTTCTCCTTTAGTCAGTAAGCAGATAGACCAAGGGTGTGTACCGTAATGAGGAGGTTTGGTGCATAGCTAACAACCCGGTGTTGGAAGCTGGGCAGGATGCCAGCATTGATCCGCCTAAACCTGAAGTACAGAAAAGCTTGGAAAGAAAATGTCTCTTTTTGCATTTTGTTTTCCTTTTTCTTTTGCATTCTTACAGTCTATATTGTAAAATAAGTGGTCATTTACTAAATTGTTTTTCATGGAAGTCAGGTGCTTGCACTGTAACTTAGACAGGATTTAGGAGAGCTCATCTATCCTAGAACGTACAGACTTGGTAGACCTGGCTTATAAACAAAATTTTTTGTGTGTTTTTTTCTGGAAAGTGGATATACACACAAATGCATATCTATGTCTATATAAAAATAATAATCTTTTCAGAAAGGTACACTGAAGATCCAGTTTCTTTCTTTGTTTTACGTTAAAAAAACCCGACCACCACCAACAAAAACAACAAAAAAACCAGCAAAATAATTATATGGAAGAATAGTTCGTATTTATTTTGGTAGGTGTTTCAGCATCCAGAGGTTGCAATCATGCCTTACTTAGACTGCAGTTATGATGGGGTACCTCTGCTACAAGCCAGGTACCTGGCAATCTGGAAAAGGTGCAAGTAGAATGAAAGGAACCGAGAGCTTGGCATATAACTAACAGGGAAAATAAAAACCCAAAGAAAACGATCAAGAATTATTTCAGCACTGGAATTGAACCTTTGAAGATAAATGCCAATGAAAACATCAGTGTGAAAGATTTTTTTAAGCATTTCTAGAAGATTAGAAGCAGAAGGATTTGATGTGCCTGTAAGGGTAATAAAGCAAAGCCTTATTCCAGCAGAGTTTAGGAAATACTGTTCCCATGCTTCATGCTGGTGAAAGGCATATACAATTTGCCCCATTTCCTATACCTACTTTAATAAGTCATTCTTTCAAAGTGTTTTTTGAATTCAGTAGAATTTCTTATGTCACTGACTTGTCAAAGAAAAATCATAGATGAAAATGCTGCTTTTTCAGGCTAGGCAATGTGTAGAGCTAACTCTTCAGACTGTAAATCCCAAGAACTGTGTCCTGCATGCTAAGAGACTGAGATAATTTTAAAATTAATGGGGTTTTTTTTTTTGGTTGCATTTACTCTTCACGTAGACTTCTAGATATGCTCTCTCCTGGGTATTTACAGTCTCACTTCAAGTAAGGATGCCTACACCTTACCACATCTCACCTTTACATTATGCCCACAAGGTATCAGTCAGACAATTTAGGACAAGTAACTGAGCCCACAGAGAGCCAATATACAGGCAGATAAAAAATGGAACTGGAAACAATCAAGTGAGTTTATTGAAAATACATACTTTTATCATCAGACAGCCACGGGAGTTGGACTCCCACAGCTTTGTGTTCTGTGACTGGATTTTCTGTTGTCCAGGGAAGTGTGTAATGTGGAAGAGATCTTCCTTTGATGAAGTTCTTAATGTCTCTCTTCTATGTGTGTTTTCTGGCTTAACATAGCAGCCTATTTCTCTCAGTTAAGATCAATAACAGAATCTATATATTTTTCATTAAACTTGTTATTTTTGAACTTTCAACCTTCTTGAAAGGTTGAAATCAATCTGAACAATGACTTTAAAAACTATTAACGGGGACATGTGGGTGAGTAGACATGTATGCTCATGCACAGAGGAAACTAAATGAATTTGAATGAGAATTAGGATATTAAAAGACACATAACCAAAAGAAGATTTGTTTAAATAAAAAAAACCAAAACAAGAACAACAAAAAACCCACCCCAGAAAACAACCAACCACAATATAATGCACAGAAATCCTAGGAGACAAGAAAGAAGAAAGCAGCAATTCTTATAGAGGGCTATGCATGACAAGCCATGGCAAAATTCCCATAAGAATGGCAATGATAAACCAGTGTAGTTTAAGGCAGTGTAGAAAAACATGCACAAACCAAACATCTTCCCTCCAGTACCTCAAGGCCTCTTTAAGATAGAAAAACCCACAAATTTTTGCTTGAATAGTCTTATGAAAATAAAACTAAAATACAACATTTTGCTAAAATCAGAGATGGAAAAATGTGACAAAAAGTGAAGAAAATTCAATTAGGCTAAAAAATAAGGGAAGTGTGAGAAAGAATAAAAATTAAATAAATTCTGTAGAGCATAGAGAACAGTGACAAGATATGACAAGAATATTTACCAAAGTGAAATACAGGTAAACAAGGAGGAACAAGACTTTTTTAGGCTTCACAAGCAACATTAATTGGATTAAAAGCAAAAGGATGTGTAGTTTGAATGTCCGTATGAAATTCTGAAGAGTAAATTCTAGTGGGCTACACAATAATTTCCTCTGAGGGAATGAGTTTAATATTCAGGTGCTTTAGAAAGATCTTTTCTTTTTAGATTTTAGAAAATTACTAAGATATTTGTGCAGGAATAACATAGCCTGAAAGTGATTCCACCAAATGAATATACTGCTTAAAGAAGGCAAAATGCCTGACAACTTACCATAGGGAACAGCACTGCAATCTAATATATTATAGGATAGATGGGAATGGTAAAGACTGTTTTCCAGCAATCATTTCTACATTACAGTATTAGTAAAAGTTTAATGTTTCAAGTACAGTAAGATTAATGAATAAAAGCTTCTTTAACTGAAAGACTTAGTTTAATTTAACTGTTTCCTAAATATGTGCTGAACATTTGCTCCTAGTTTTTAGTGGGGATACTGAAAGGTGGGCTTCAAATGATTTGTAATTAAACATAAATCTTATACACAATGTATCTGATATAGTTCAGACAGTTCCTGGGGCAAAAAATGATATTAAACCACTTTTCCCCATATAAATATCCCAGAGCTGGTTTTGTGCCTTCCTATTCCACATGGCTGCATTACTTTATAGTGTCATAGTCACATCTTTGCCCTGGTTTTACAGGGAGGTTGGAAAGCTGTGAGCCGTGGACAGCAGCCTGCCACAGACAGCAGCAGGATGACTCTGCTCCTGGTGGTGATAGATTTCTGCAGATATAAAGTCGATATTGGTAAACCAAAAAACTCTCTTATAATAATCTCTAGATGAAACATGCTGCAGATAGGAAAAAGACTTTACCAGAGCTTTTTGTTGTTTGACAAGTTCCAGAAAACTTAGATTCAATCTGCAAGCTCAGGAAAAACTTTGAGTTCTTCAGCAACATGTTGGAGCTTAGCTGGTATAACACTCATCTCTGGATTCAGGACCCAAAGCCAGGTCCTGTGCAATATCCTGAAGTGCTTGGTAAAAAATGGATGCAGACAAGAAACATGCTCTTGATATTTCTTTAGCAGTTTATCTATATTATTGTGGAGAAGTCCAAATTGATAAAATTAGAGAGTAATATATATTTGCTTTACAAAGGTAATATAAATGTGATGTGCTTGTGATAATGTTCACTATAAAAGGCTTATATTAAAAAGATTGAAATGTTTTCAGAAATCGGTATTGGACCGTGGCAATTTGGATCTTTATAAGATCAAAAGCAACATATTCTCTATATTATACCAACTACTGTCTCTGATACGTCATGTTGTTTGCTTATCATAAATTGGAAAGTAGTAAGATATATTCTATTTAGTATACCCACTCCCTTCAGCAGAGGCTCAGATCAGCAAAAACCCAGAAAACATAAAACCCAAGCAAGCAAAAAATCCTCACCAAAACACTCTCTCTTTTGTTTTGTTTTTCTTTTTTTTTTTTCTTTTCTCAGCAGATGTAATTTCCAGAGTCAGGTACTTGACTGTCTGCATGTGATTCTAGATGAGACTAGTTACCACAACTGGTGGCAGCTATTATGCATATGAACAGCCTATTTTGTCAGAGCAGTGGTGTAAGAAACCCTACAACAAAAGGCCCCCTTTTGTCTAATTGGTTTTCAAAAGACCCAATTAGGAGGATGTTTCCCAGGATTATATCATTAAATGGTAATGATACAGGTACATAGTAACACGTTACTGAAATCAAATGGGAAAGTGAATAATTTTAACTGAAAAAGATGACTTAGAAAAAATATTTTGGAAAGCTGATGAGTCTTTCAGTCACAGAAGTAGCCTGTCTCTTCCTTAATCATTAAAATGTTTGGCTAAAAAATACAAAACTCTATAAAGAACAGGTATTGTTTTACAATGAGGAAATTAAATTGCAGAGTCTTCAAAAGGCACACACACACGTCCCATGTCTTAAAAGTGATTGCAAACTGTCTTTTTGAAGTGTAAAACAATTTTCTAATTAATTTACAAAATAATAAATGAGTACTTAACACTTAAATTTGTGCTTTGAAACTCAGCCACGGAGTGTCCTGAACAGTAAATAAGTACCCATTGCACATTCTTAAGATGAAATCCTATAATTCCTTGTAGAGGTATCTTTACCCTCACAAATTTAACATCCTATCTGTGATGATGATTAGGTGGAAAATTCATTGTCCAGGTGCTGAGTTCTGCTTGCTAAAAGAAGTCAAGGAAATCAGTAAGCTGCTGCTGCTATTCTAGTCTAATCATTGGTTTCCCACAGTAAATGACAAGTCTGCTTTCCTGCAAGTGGCAGCAGCAGTGGTTTGCTTTCTTCCTTTGTGCTTCCACAAGGTTTAATTGTTCCCATGTTCTGACAATAGTAAGAACTCTACAGAACTCCGTTTGAATTGAATAGTTAAGGATGGTATCACATTTTTATAGTGACACAGGTAAAAATTAACAAAGTCCATATGTCCTGCACCACAATTTTACATCTGTGCTGTGTTTATTGAAATAGAAAATTTTTTTTAAGCAGGTATTAACTACTGAGAAAATAGCATGAAAGAGATAAATATTTTCAATCTGGAAATTCCAATGTGGAATCAAGCAACTCCAAATTGCATTAGCAAATCATGTCTCCAGAGAACTTCTGGTTGTTACCATATTACACATGGCCACTCAACGTGGTAAAAGATAAATTTCTTCCAGCTTAAGTTGCAAGTGAATGCTTCTTACACCATTATGAATGGTGGCTCAGACTATTTATACTATGTGAAACACAACATAATCACTTAAATAGTGAGTGTTTTGATGATAAAATTTTATGTTCTCATGGAAAACTTAGACAAGAAGCAGAAATTCCTCCAACAGCATGGTGTGGACATTGTCCTTTCTCACTGCTGCTCAGTCTTGGTTTGAATATTAAAAAGGCAGAAGAGAAGGGCTGTAACCAATATACAATTTATCCTTTGAAGAAAAATTAGTTTGGTGATATGATGTGGCCTGCGACCTGTGGGATTATATTTGCACATTTCCAGTGCTTCTTTATATCCATGTATATTTCAGTGGTTTGTGTCCAGAGAATGCTGAGGAACACAAGACAGACTGATGCCAATAGGTATCTACAATGAAGACTTAGCATAATGTAGGCTCCTACCTTCCTGCAGAGAATCCTAAATGTCCTCTAAATTTCTCTCTTTTAAATATTAACATTTAATGTGTCTATAATGTAAAAAGCTTGTATATTGCATAAGAATTGTATAAGATTTGAAAGTATCTGGAATTTGCTTTGAAAATATAAAAATGCTTAAAAGCTGACTAAGGGAAAACTAACAAGGAATTTAACAGAAGTAAAGCCAAAACCCAGAAATTTCTCTGACAAAGTGCAGCTAAGGAATATCACTCCAGTTTCCAAAATAAAGGAGATATTTTGTGTGGGAGAGGAGGCAGCACAAACCAGAATCTGCCTGTCTGCTAGTCAGTGCCTCCCTAATAACTTCTGACTGTGCTACTAATTGCAACCAAATTGCACGGAGGGACAGTTCTCTCGAGCATATTAAGTTCCTTCAAGTTTCAGTGACCAATACCAGAGAAAACTTTAATCAGAGATATCCCTGCTGGAGTCCACAGAATCAAAACCCAGATCTGCAAGACAACAGGACAATCTGTTTGTTCAATTACATAGAAACCACAATATTTTTTGGACTATACAACCAAAATATATAGCAGGAATTAATTTGATATGAATTCAAATTCTGTAGGAAAGTAAAATAATAGTTTTAAACATTTATTTTTTTGTATTTTTGAGCCTCTTTCCTCTGTTCCTGATAATGTGACAGTGTAAGCCTGTTGATAACATGAAATTTGCTGTCATTATTTAGTCCCTTTAAAATAATTTGTTGTGGAATCCTTTTTACCTCTAGCTATTGTAATATACTGCTTGCTAGTTTTTGTCACCAAAGAAGCAAGGATCAGAGAAGAACAAAAAGTGTCAAACAGTAATTTTTCTCCTTTTTATTCCCCCACCACTAAAATATCATTTCAACTCAAATGAGAACTTTTAGTGGAATTTTACCAGTTTTGATGAAAGTTCGCTAGAAAGACTGATCAAGCTAGAGTTCATACTGATGGTACTATTAACCTAGGAGGCAATGAAAAGAATGTTTTATGCTAAATGCAAATTCAAACACTTGTTCTTACCTATTGACTATCCTAAGGCTGATTCATTAAACACATTGAAAAGACTCAGATCTGCTTCTTGCAGAAAAAAGATACCCTCAGAATTTTTACATTATTTATGTGATAGAGTTGTTCCTTTTTTGTCCAGCTCTAATAATGACCCTGGCTTTAGGAAAAGTTATTTGCTGTGAAGCTGCCATATGATGCTGCAGATGACTGACAATGTGGTATATATGTGGCCTTGAAAAATAGATAGCTTAAGTAAATCACTTTCTTTTTGAGCACTCTAAAGTTCTATAAAGAAATTTTAGCTGAGGCATTGCAAGCAGCCTAAATCCACTCTTCCTATGAGCTCATGGTTCTAAGGACACTTTCATGTTTTTATATTAAGCACTTAGAATTTTTTGTATGCAAAAGCTTGTATAAAGATTTTCAATATTTAAAGAGAGTCTTTCCAAGATTTCTGGGAGATTGCATAAGTAACATTTCCAGTCCTCAGAACAATCCCATAAAATGTATCAACTTTGACATACAAGTGTCTGTCACATCTTGAAAGTGTTTAGCTTTTGAGAAAGATTTGTAGAAGATTTTTTCTTCGATGAAATTTTTTCCATCAAAGGAAGTGTCAAATTTTACTATTAGACAAACTTGTGCAGCACTCACAAAACAAAAATGAAGGTGTTCTGGAAGGTGAAAGTTTAGTTCTGTATGTTTGAATCAAAGTGAAAACTGAGTTCAGGAGAAAATTTGCTGAAACTCCAGTTAGGATTGAAAAAAAAGACCTCTGGGGCACAAGAAGCTTGTATTTACTAAATGACTGTTCCCAAATCACTATTCACCTACGTTCAAGTCTGTACAGAAACACTAAGAACACATATAACAAACATAAAATTGCATTTACTTGCAATAGATAGCGTGAGACAAAAATGCTCAGTACAAGAGTTATCCTTACAAAAATCAAGACACCCCTATTTAGTGAAGATGTGTGTTTTGTAAATGGCATGGGGGTTTTAAACCTTGTCTGAAACCATATCTTACAAGGCTAGATCATGTCAATATCCTTGAGCCCCTGAGCCTATTTCTCACATTGAATGAGCATAATAATACACTTGAACTCCCTAATAGTCTACAAGAGAATTTGCCTTCACAGGGTCACAACTCAATTTATCGAAGATATTTTCCAGAACCTCAATTTAATAAAGATCAAGAACTGGGTAAGGTCAATGCCTAATGAGAGCAAAAGGGAAGTACACCTGGGAAGCGCCTGGTTCCTTATGCTCAGTGATTTTATTGTATAGAGACATTATACTTTATATTTTCATTTTTCTTTATACTGTGAGGCTTCTGGAGTACTAAACAAAGATGCGTGAAGACATCAGCATTGTTATAAAATCGTACATTTGTTAAGGTTGGAAAAGACCTCTAAGATCATCAAGACCTTTAAGATAATCTACTCACTTATAAAGAAAACAGTCCAGAAAACTATTCTATAAATATGCGATTTTCTTTACATTGTTTTGTTAAGTCTTACTCACAGATTAGAAATCTACTGCACATGAAGAAGCTTAAAACGGTATTTTTAATTCTTCTGTCATGGAACATACAGGTCATTTCAGACTTTTGGCTTCCATGGTACTTTAAAACAAGTACTACATCTCTTCACATATGTGACTGCTCATCCAAGTGACCGCCATAAATATTACTTGCTTCAAGATGTATCTAGGAAACATCACACAGCACCTTGCCCCAAAATGAAATCATTTGCTAGTCATTTAAAGTTTTCTTAAACAATGTGAGCATTTAATAATAAGCAGAATATCAAAAAGTAAACAAATAAACCATAAATTATTAAACATCCAAGCACAGACTTCATCATCTAGAAGTCTGGCAGCACTCCTTTGCAATATTAGTTACAGAGAGAACCAATGATTTAAACCAGTTCCGATCAGTTAGAGGCACATTTTAGGTTATTCTATGGGGTTTTTTCTCATGACAATATAGTGTTATTCACCCTATGGCATTTCTCTAAACAACTCTTTTCCCATCTATAAATTTTATCTGGGCAGAAGTGACAACTTCTGGTATTTTTCAAGGAAACTCCTACATAATACAACAGCCCAGTCAGGGCAGAGGCTGTAAATCCTTGAGCAGTGGATCACAGTATGCATTCAGAGCAGCTCTGCTGGACTTTTAGGGACAGGAAGACATCAGGACGAGAAGCTGCCTATGTTTCATTGGCTGCTCAGATATTTACACAGTGCCTGTGTAAATAAATTGCCAGTTCTAGGCGTGTTGGAGTCATTGCACATCACTGTGTAGCTGATGTGTCTGATGCGTATGGGATGTATTCGGATGTACAGAACAAACACAGGCTTCTCCTAAAGCAATGCCCAGTGTGTCAGATGAACCCAAACACATCAGGTATGATGGTTTGTGTGTGTGCACCTATCTCTAGCCAAGAAATTCTGACATAAATATTCAAACCCCTTGTGTAACCCAATAAATGGCAGTCATGGTCACTGTAAAGTTGGCATCCATTGATACATAGTATGGGCTTTTGCTAAAGCAAGTAGTCTTTCTATATTTTGCATTTTTTCCTTTTATTTTTCTTTCTTTCTTTTTTTTTTTTTCCCTGCACCTAGAGCGCTGTATCTTGTTTGGATTCTTATAGTTTTACTTTTTTGTGAAATTTCAGTAAGAAATATTTGCTTTACTCACAAATAGAAGACTTGGCGTTCTGGGGTGTTATTTGATAATATTTAAAACCAATGAGAGATTAACAAATAAACTACAGCTTTTCTTAAGACAATGAGAACGCAGAAAAGGAAATTATACTCTATACAAAGTGATGACCTAAATTCAGTTAAAATCCCCATAGCAGAATTTTCTCTAAGGGAAGAAAATTCTCCAGTCCCTGTGCCTACTGTTACAAGTTTAGAAGAATAAACTAGTTTCAAGATGAGGGTCAAAGATATAATAGGGATTCAAGTGTCAAGGAGATGTTCAAAAGTTCGAGAGTTGAAAAAGAAGGTAGCACTGAGTTTAAAGTAATTTTTTTTAATTCTGTTTGCCTATGTCAGGAAAATGGTTTACCAAAACACTATTAGATTCTAACATGACGGTTTTCAAAATAATTAAATAATAATAATAAATCAATGAAGTAGATAGTGTGACACATTTAACACTAATATAATTATGTTTCTTTCCACTAGGAAATCAACTAGAGGTTTGAATCAAAAAAACTTTCCAAGTTGTTTCCACAGGGCTCTGGCTATCTATTGCGACTATCAAGGGACAGCTTCCTCTATGGGCTAAGGGACAGAAATCTGCTTTATAGAATTCAGACTTTGTCTCAAACGTTGATCTACTTTAATCTTTCATCTCTGCTAGAAAAAAAAAAAAAACTTCAAAATAAAAAACACAAACTAGAATCAGCTTTTGGACCACAGCTCACTGTAGATTGGAAATAAGTAGTAGGCATGAAATAAAGAGTTGTGCTCAGTGGTGCATGAAGGCATTATGGCACAGTTCAGAATCTCCCTAAATGCACAATTGTATCCTGAAACTGTCCCCCATTTGCTGTAGAATTTTCCCAAAGCAAACACGTTAAGGTGAGAAGTGTTTTCAGTGTTCAGTGACTTTCATAGGTTTTTGTGCTTTCATCTTCATTTAAGGCAGCATCCTTTTCTGAATATCAGCAAAGACTTTGAGCATGTTTTAGTGTATTTAGGCAGTATCCAGAACATGAATAGATTGCTGTTTAACCCAGAAAACTGGTTCATACCTATCTAAATATGATATGGAAGTTCAGGACTGATATATGGGAATAAAATGGACAGAATTATGGGATACTAACTGCTCTGAGCCTTGGCAGCTGCATTTGATGCCAGCAAAAACACAACCGTATGTTCAGGGTTAGTAAAAGCATGTTTTGGGAATTTGATCAGGGACAAACCAATATGTGGGATCCCTATGGTCCTAGCTACTTCTGTGAACAGGGGATGGAGTTTGTCAGTAACTTGTAGAAGGAAATTACTTTTTCATCAGAGAGGCTACTAACTTTCAGGATTCATGATGAGTCAACAGGACTCCAAGGATCCAAATTACTTTGAAGATTATGGGTCAGGAGGGAGCAGAGAAAGAAGGTTTTAAGCCAAAACAAAAAAAAAACAAAAAAAAAAAGAAAAAGAAAGAGTATAAAGCTTTAGCTAGTTGTTTTCTGGCTAGAATTATACTGTGGTTTTCTTTCTCTATTTGAATTCCTCTGTTTTCATCCAGGGCACAGTCTCTTACAAAATTTTTGGCTTCATTATGATGGGACTAAATGGTTTGGAAAACAGGAGGTACATAAGGGTGTTACTGCTATTCTCAGGGCAGTTAAAACTTCACACTTGAGCCACCTATCCATCCTGTGTCAGCTCTGAAAGAGGAGAGAAGCATCCTGGACAAGCATGCTATTTTATAGATGGGGGTTTCTGGTAAAACATACATTTTGAAATACCTGGCTCAATGACAGTATTTCTAAGAATTCCATATGTATATAAAAGCTCACTTCTCAGCCCAACAAAGCATTTCTACAGTGAACACAGAGAGGCCTGACATTATAAATGGGAACAAAATACACCAAATGAGACTATGGGATGGAATTTCCGCTGGAGCCTTTTGTCATTTATTTTATATGGTCTAAATTAACTAATTAAACAGTTCAGAAATAAAATTATTTGGCCTGTAAATTGTGCAGAATAAAATGTTTGAATAGCTGGGTTCTATAAGTCAACCTATGTAATATAAGACACTAGTCCTGTTTTCACCTACCCTTTCAAAGGATTAACAAGGAACTGGCAAGAAGAACAGTAATGTTGATATGAGCTTCCAGCTGGGATTGATTACAGGCTACAGCCTAATGCAGTAATGTTTTGTGCTAGCACAACAGTTTAACTGGAGAGTGCTCACAATACATATCCCCCACCTTCTGCCTCATAAGTGCTGATATAAAGAAACCAGCTAATTTGGTTGTGATTTTGACCTTTGGTCTGTTAAATCCCCAAATTAATTATCTAACATGCATGTGACCTTCTATTGCTTAAATTAGGGTATATTTGTAAAACATATCTCATGTTAATAGCTTGTTTCTAGGCAAGTCTTTGCCCAGCCCCCATCTTTATCCAAGCCTGAAGTGGAGCATGAAGTGGACAGTATGGGCATAGAGAGATTGTAGGTGTTATTTCCTTACCAGTACTATAAAGGTCAAAACAATATTGTGGAATTTAAAATCAAGAATTGCAGGAAGTAATGAGGCTACTCTTCCTACATATTGCCCAAAGTAAACAGAGAAAATTAAATATAAGATAATATCAGAAACACAATTAATGGTTTGCTCAGTGGGCTGAAATATTTGACAGTGGTTTTCATCATCAGAGAAATTCCTGGGATGGAATCACAAGGCAGGAAATGTGTTGTAAGATGTGTCAACAGAAACAGCAGTCTAGGGCAACTGATTCTGTTCTTGTCTAGTTATTAATATCTCTGGATGTATTTTTCATAGATATTTTCAAGTAACTGAGCCTGAAATTATTTGTTTCTGAATATTTCTGATTTGAACAAATTGCATGCTGTCCAGAAAATCACAGAAAATGCAGAACTCATATGAAAGTGCCAAAGTAAAATTAAGCATATAAGCAACAAACAACTTTTCATTATCATCACTGTAAGCACTGTGGAAATGAAAGGTCACTAGGGTTAGTGCTGAACTGAAGTCTTGGGCCACTGTAACTGAGTCTAGACCTATGAGCAGCAAAAATGAAATGCAACCTTTTTTCTGGAACTTAAGGTAGATACAGAGTACACAAAAGGGTTGAAATCCATACGGAAAAAAATACAAAAAGTGTAATGTTTCATGTTGATATCCTTTTGGATGTAAAATCCGTTATTTTACTCTTACAGTTTCTCAAAAGAGTACCTATGGATTTAATTTGAACCAGTTCTGTAAATGCTGTCTACATATGTTAAATAAGTTTAAGAACATAGGTGGAATCAGGGAAGTCAGGCAATAAGGATGGTTGAACCATGGGTTTATCTTTTCTTGAAGGGGCTGGAGCACAGCTGAGATATTCAGAGATTTCTGGGGATGTGCAGAGGTAAAATTGCAATGCAAAGTGAAATACAGAAGCAGAAAACTGGAGTTGGACTATGGGTTGGACATTTTGCTCTTGGCTGTTTCATGTCTGTTAAAGGGCTGCCTCACATAACTGAATCCACAGGATGCAATCCTACCCAAATAGGACCATGAGCAGTGTTACAGAGACATTCCAGCAATCCAGTTTTTCACTCCATTAACAGACTTTAACATTGACAACAGATAACCATTAAAACTTTTTCATGCAAATATCTAAGTTTGAATTTTTTGTGGAGGAGACCAAAAGTTAGCTATTAATACCTCACAAACTGCATGCAGAACTTAGATGTGATTGTAGGATTTTTCTGCATATTGTGTATCAATAAAAACGTGTTTGCTCGGAAAAGTTGTATTTGCCAAGCTCTTCATGAAGGCTGACTTAAAATAGCAGAAACAGCAAAGAGGAAAAATCATAGTGGGGATTTCTATGCTGCCTTTAATAAATGTGAGGACCATCATCCTGTACATTTAACAGTGACTGCAGTGACACAGTGCTCTTAATTGAATTGCTTAAGGTGAATTGCAGACCAAAAGGATTTTGAACATACTAGTTTTGAAATATTGTATATATGGGGGCATTCTTATCACTTGACCAAGTTCTGATATTGAACATTTATCAGCATATATGGTTATAACCTTTGCAAATATGATTTTGCACAAATAGAAAAGACTGGTGTTCTCTTTGATGGTGGTAAAAGAAAATGGAATGGATAAATGTAACTTTTATAACTAATAATGAGTATTTGAGAACACATGTTGATCGTTGTAAACATTACTTAGAATAAGGAAACTATTCACATGATTATGTGTAGTTCATCAGTTGAGACATTTTAAAACTGGAAGAAATCACTTGATATCTATTCTGACTTTCTACACGAAACACATTTTAGGAACTTCTGCATTCTTGATTCAAGACTGATAGCTGAAACTGCATTGGAGATTATATTTCAAGGGGGAAATGCAAGACAAAGTCTTATAGCAAGGGGACCATGAACCCATGATAAATTTTTTAGCTGAATGTGCTTCTTGTGAACATGCAGGGCATGACCAGACAGAAAGAACTTCTTGCCTCTCCTCATGTCCTAACACAACCTAACACATAAGGGCAGAGTATTGGTTAGAGCCTCAACTTACTTCCAGAATGCTAGAACACCAAACATACTCTAACTTGCTTTTTCAAGGAAGTTAAGGGTTTATAATGGTATTTTCTCTTTGCTTGTCTTTCTTTCTCTGGAAGAGCTTTTTCTTTCTTCACTTTCTGTAAATGAAGGAGGCTGTTATTCAGTTTCAGCCACAATTGACGTGGATCCAGCCCAACAGATGAGGAGAGGATTTAGGAGAAGGGGAGAGAAGAAATTTGCTGGGATGCCCGTAAGAAGCCTGTAACAAATCAGGCTTCACTAGTTGTTCTTCTCACAGAACAGCATTTTTTCTTTTTTCTGAAGTGATCTGTGGCCCCCTCTATCCTTGAATCATATCTACATACTTGTCTGACAATAAGTGCTTTCTGTTTACTACAGCTTCAGAGCCAAGATAGTTAAGGACAAGAAAATTGGATTCTATTCTTCCTTATGAGTCACTAGTAAAAATGCCAGCTATGTGACTGTACAATCTTTATTATCAAAGATAATATAAGAGAAAGAAAACAACCACATTTTCACATTCCAGGCTATGTATGCACTTCTGGAAGTTGGAAAGTTTCTCTCCAGGGCCATAAACTGAACACATTTGTACATATGGGATACAAATGGAATAAAATCCTCGATCTCTTTTCTTTCCCTGACACTTGAAAATTCATGAAATAGAACATTTAGCTATGCATATTAAAGGCTGGACTGAACAGTCCTTTGGTGCTGGATAATAGTGGAATAATAGTCTACCTTAATAGCAACATGAAATGAGGAATATTGAAATAAGGGGGCTAGATGCCAGGTTAATATCAAGAGACTACACAGTACTAGTGCCACATGGCTTGGTCGACCACTGCAGACATTGAGTTTTGCTGGCAGGAGCATAGCAAGACTGGGCAGTAAGATGGGACATTCCAAAGCTGAATCTGTTACTCTCCAAATGAATCATTACTTACAACTGGAAAGCTGTTAGAGAATAACTTAGCATCCATAGCTCATTAAAAGCATCTTCAAAGTGAATATTAATTACTTCTTGGAAAATACCAGGTTTTCAACAGTTGGAATGACAAAGTAGGCTAATTCGGTGGGGAGACTTATCCTGCCCATCAGCAGCCAGCCTTCCGCTTATGTTCCTTTGGACATCTCTTGCTTTACTTTCTTGTAGTTGCCAAGAAAACACTTCCATATTGCTGTACATACTGTACTGGACACTGCATGGCCATGTGCTGTTTACAGAATAAGAAAACCAGCCAATATCAAAGTAATTTTCCATACCTCTTGATTTAAGAAAAAAATAAAAAATTAAAAATTCGTTATTTCTTCAGTTGTTGAGTTTGGATTGGCAGTACAGGAGTTAGAACTCTGCTGTGACAAATTGGGGACTATGTGACATTTCTTAAACAAGAGTTCAGAGTAAATGATAAGACCAGATCCTTCTGGCCTTAAAAATATCTCATTCTATTTTAATAATATTTATTAACATCTGCTGCATTATACTATGATATTCTGATCATGGGAAATTTCTTCTATTTCACCTGTATGCATTTATCTAGTGTGGCAATGGAGAACAAAGAGACTTTTAGGAACGAAAAAATGTAGAATGATATTTATTATTTTGGGGAAAACTACCTCAGAGGAGTATATCACGAGGTAACTGCAGTTCTTGTGGTTTGCAGCTTAGATGGGATCATGTCTAGGCTGGCAGCAAAACGCAGGGCAGAGACTGTTGAAAAGAAATTTTATTTTGTAGGCTCCCAGAGTAGAGACTTAGAAATTTCTTCAATGTTTTTGATTCATTTCATGATTAATAAAATATAGGGTAATGCAAGCATTTGCTCCATATTCCTTTCACAGCCTCTTCTGTTGTCTTCTCTTCTTCATGACAAACTGTTAGAACACCCTTTTTCTAACATTTTGTCAAACAAACCACCACAGCCACATAGAGAAAAAACACAGGTTCATTACTGTTTTATAGCAAATGTAGATTTGTTTTTTATTTGTACTTTTATTTCACAGATCCACAGAAAAAAACAAAAAAGGAAAAAGGAATGAAAGGGAAAAGTGCACTCTTCCTAACTCCTAACTGGAGATAACAGCGTTACAGCGTTACTATTTCTATTGTACAATCTGGATGCTTCCTTGATGGTAAAACTGCCATTCCAGACCTGTCCCATGTGAGGAAGGGTAACTGCAGAGCCCACTGGGATATTGTAGTATTTCTAGAGATTTTTGGCCACTTACAAGATAAAAATACTTAAACCAACTAAAAAAGCCATGAACCAGTCTTGTCAAGGCCCCCTGAAGTTCCAGAATCCCTTTTCAAGGAAGAGGTGTTATGAAGGTACCAACTGACAGAGTAACAAGTTCTAATTTGCTGATTTGCAAGGCATGGTGTGAAACACTTTTACCCCAGTGCCTAACCCTTTTTAGCCAACAGAAGGCATATATTCCACTAGAATAGGATGGAGTGTATCTTTTCTCATACTAGCAATGACATTTTCCTCACAGTTTTTTTCAGACAGCGTTCTCAAGGATTCTTCTTCTTTCAGCCTTCAAAGCAACTACAGAAATGTTTTTAAGAAACAAGGGTATTAAACAGTCTCAAGCCTTAAATAGTTGTGGTTTGTTTTGGGTTTTTTGAACAATCTAAGATAACATAGAACTATACCGTTGTCCTAAATTGCTGTGGGAAGGTGATCATTTCCAAGTGGAATTTTTCAAAGATATTTCCAAATAAATATATGCATTTCGTATGTATTAGCATTTCTCTAATTTTCCTTTATAATATTGTTTAAAATACTTTATAATTACTCATTGTCTACGCCCTAGCTCAGCAGCATCAGCATACCTGAAAATCCACAAATTCTAGGGAATACAGAAAGCAGCTGTTTGATACAGCCTGCCTCTTTACAGCCTGTCTCTGCTACCAAGGCACTTCTATCCTTGCTTCCTGAGCCAAGGAGCCCATCATGGACTCAATGCTTTTACCCCTACTCAGATAGAGAAAATGTGTCAGAGGCACAGTAGCATTTTCCACAAATCACTCATAGAGCCTAGGAGTGATCCATCACCTCAGACAGGAGCAGGACTGCTGGGGACTCTTTAGGGCAGCTCCTGCCCCAGGCATCAGCATCTCCCTGGGGTCAGAACATGAGTCCTTGAGTGCACAGGGCTTGGTGGAAAAGCCCAGATGTTACAGGCATGGGCTGCAGTGAACTGGAGACCAGCCCTGCTGTGGCAACTCTGGGGTAGGGACTGATGACCCTGGGGGGTTGACATGGCATCCTGGGACATCAGTAAGGTGGGGGACAGTTTGAGGAACCTGGTCAGGGACACTCAGTGCTGCTTGTGTCCTCAGGGCCCTGGCACCCTGTCAAGGAAAGAAGAGAGACCACTTTAATAGCAGTTGCACAGAGAAAAACAGAGTGCAGTCACTATTTTCAATACATTTAAATCAATGAACCAGGTAATTTGTACCTAAAGAGACAGAAGAACCCATAATAAACAATAAACTATCACTAAAGACAAATGCATTCCCAATGTGGTTTTGTTATTGCATTTTAATAACATGAAAATGCAAGTGAGGTGTACAAAAGGAAACTAACTTTCTTGCTGACAAAACTTTTCAAATAATATGGTTGTGGTTGATAACCTATCAGTAAAAGAAATGGTTCTACTCATTGCAGCTGGGTTGGTTTGGGTTTTTTTGCAGCAGTTTCTTAACATGCACAGTGAAGCTGTTCATTAAAAAGCAAATCAACAACAATGACAAACACTCATCAGCCCAAAACAGTAGAAATAGTTTCAAAATCATGGTGCTACATTGAAAATGTGAATTCTTTTGAGATATGTGATGCTGCTGTTTCTATGAAACTGCACAAGTTCAAAACTAGTTTCACTCAATTTAACTTCCCATTGATCCTTTGGAATTACAGATATTAAACACTTGGTTTCACAACAGACTTAATGAACAATTCTGAGTCTCGTTATGCACAACCACTGGAAATGCATGGACCAGTTGGAATCAGAGATTACAGCAATGTCCCATTGGTCTGCAATTTTCTGGCAGCTGAGAGTCATTGCTTGGATATGTATAATGACTTGTGCTGCAAGTTTTTCTCCTGAGAGTTGAATCTAAACTGGAAAATCCTGGTTTCAGAGGAGAAACCTATTGAAATAAATAAATCTATTTCTGTGGGATGTGTAAAGCTGTAAAGAGGGATTCAGTCCAGAGGACAGGCATTTATGGTAAGACCTTTGGGTAGATTTATGTGCTGAAGAAGAAAAAAGATGATGAAATGGAAGATTTAAAGAGGTGAGATTGAATGTGTGTGCATTGTGAAAGAAAGGGAACACTGAAGGCAGAAGGAGAGGTTCAGGCTTTCTGGAACAGCATGCTGATGATTTCTGTTAAGCTAGAAATCTCTGTGATCCTTTCCTTGAGTCCAAGCCTATATCCCAGCTCAAAATATACCCAAACTACTGAACACTTTTAAGCCAAATGTCTGTGGCCACTGCTACAGTCAGAGGACTGTGAGAATCAGGTGGCTGCTCATGGCTTGAAGGGTGTACTGTTTGCTGGATAAGAAATGACTGGATGGCCAAGTCCAAAGTGGTGGTGAGTGGTGTAAGACTCCATTGGTGACTGGTCATTTGTGGTGTTCCCCAGAGCTTGGAACTGGGGACAGTCCTGTTTAAAATCTTTGTCAATGATCTGGACAAGGGGATCAAGGGCAGCCTCAGCCAGTTTGCAGGTGACACTAATTTGGGTGAGAGTGTTGATCTGCTGAAGGGTAGGAAGGCTCTGCAGAGGGCTCTGGACAGGCTGGATTGACCAGCAAAGGCCGATAGTATGAAGTGGGATGGAGTTCAAGACAAACTGCTGGATCCTTGGGTCACAACAATCCCCTACAGCACTACAGGCTTGCAGAATTGTGTGCGGAAAACTGCCTGGTGGAAAAGGGTAAGGGAGGCTGGTTGAGAGCCAACTGAACATGAGCCAGAGGGTGCCCAGGTGGCCAAGAAGGCCAATGGCAGCCTGGCCTGTATCAGCAATAGTGTGGCCAGCAGGAGCAGGGCAGTGATTGTCCCCCTGTACTCAGCACTGGTGAGGCTGCACCTCTAGTGCTGTGTCCTGTTCTGGGCCCCTCACTGCAAGAAGGACATTGAGGGGCTGGAGTGAGTCCAGAGAACAGCTACAGAGCTGGTGAAGGGTTTAGAGATTAAGTCCTGTGAGGAGAGGCTGATGGAGCTGGGGTTGTTTAGCCTGGAGAAAAGGAAGCTCAGAGGGGACCTTATCACTCTCCACAACTGCCTGAAAGGAGGATGTAGCCAGGTGGGGTTTGGTCCCTTCTCCCAGGTAACAAGTGACAGGACAAGAGGAAATGAGCTCAATTTCTGCCAGGGGAGGCTTAAGTTGGATATTAGGAAACATTTCTTCACAGCAGGGGTGGTCAAACATTGGACCAGCTGATGATGGAAGTGCATTAATTACCAGCCCTGGAGGTATTTAAAAGACAAGCAGATGTGGCACTTAAGGAAATTGTTTATTAGTGGACTTTTCAGCACTAGGTTAACAGTTGGACTCAACAACCTTAGAGGTTGTTTCCAATCTAAATGATTCTATGATTCCCATCCACGGAGTGTGGATGAAAGTGAGCTGAAGTTGAAGAGTGCTTCCACCCTTCTTCCACAAAATGAGTGGTTGCTTTCTGACTGACACCACAGCTCAGTTGCAAGAAGGCTCTTCCTTTTCTCTAACAGGCAGTACCGGTAGCACAGAAATTTATTACTAGTAACTGTCTTCACTGAAAACTTTACTAAGCATGAGAAACTCCTCTCTGCATCACCCACCTCCCCCAAGGTCAGGTCCTCTCAGTGAGAAACATTTAACACACAGGCAGACCCTGATCTTAGATGTGAGAACTTAGTTCTGCAGATCAGGTTGATCACTACGCACGCCAATCTGCTAAAATGTTGAAGATATTCCAGTTTCAGCATGGATCCATTAAACAGAACATTCATCACAGAAATGGAAATGTCAGCTGAATAGTCTGATTTGCACATGTGGTTTTATGATTACACTGCAGGAATACAACAGTGGGAGTTGCAGGACATGAGCTGTATAAGCCCTTCTGTGGTCCTGGGTGTGTATGTGGGTTACCTAAATCCCTGCTGATGAAGTATTGTTTCAGATTCTATTGGCAGTATTGGACCTACCTTAGGTAAACCTTGCTTACACAGTTTAGATGTGACTTGGGTTCAAGAAGAGAAGAATACTTTGTAGTTAGAGGTAATATTTTTGTATTAAAAGAAAAAAAAAGGGTCAGTCATAGTCATATTAGTCTAGTTTAAATGATCTAAACTTCTTTGAAATGGTCTAGAAAAACCAGAAAATTTGAGAGGAACCTAAGAGCAAAGATCATGATATAGTAGAACAAATTACCTCAGAAAGCCACCAAAGTCACATCTCTGGATATTTTGAACTACAAGTCAGGAAAACAATTGTCAGAAACAGTTCAGGTATATCTGCTCCTGTTTTCTAATAGAGAAAATTCTAGATAATTTCTCAAGGTCTTTTATACCCCTGTCTTCTACAATTCCAGTAACTGACTGCTATCAGAATTGCACAATGCCTGTGTTGTCTTCTATTGTCCTCAATGTAAGAAAAAATGTCGGCATTGGGGGGAAAACACATTACCTCAACTTATTTGATAAAAGTAGCTTTATTTTTGTGAGGTTCCTTGGGTTTCTTTGTGTAATTGTTGCTATTAAGTCACCTGTGTGTACTCTAAGTCAACTGTGCTATAAAGAAAATGTTAATATTACACATTCACTACAGAAGTCCAGATTCCACAATTAACTATCTGTGGTGAATGTGTAATTTAACAGACCTGCAATGACATCTGTGATTTCCTACACTATAGAGGATGAAGGCTGATGGCAAGAGATTGTGCTTCCAGAGCTCACTGGATGACAAGAAACTAAAACTCATAAATAATTTAAATAAAGACCTGAAGTGGTCTAGAGGAGTATTTATCCCAATTTAAGGTAATGTAACTGCACCTAGAATCTTATGGAAAATATATACACAAATCCAAAACATTAGGAACAGATGTTTCTAACATTATGTCATGATATATCTTAATTTATACTTCTGTTAACCTTATCCCAAGACAGGACTAAAATTATTTGGGCAGATTCTAATACCCTTACCTGAAACCTCATGGTGCTTTTCTTCAAGCAGTTCCACTTACATGAGTGGGACAGTTGTGGATTTGGTTGCACCTTAACTGCTATGAAAAAAAGGAAAGGTGGGGTTAAAATAGGCTGAAGGAGCAGCTGATTAGAAGACTATCTTTTTTTTAAAGAAGAACTGATGATCAGAGAATAGAGTGAGTTAACAGTGATACCTCCTACCTGCACAAGCTGCAATGGGACTCAGCTCCATTTATTATTCTGAAATAGCAGGTGCACCAACACCAACTAGAGAATACCTAGTACATGTACTGCTTTTCATGTACTTTTTGTATAAAGAACAGATTGCCTTTATTGCTCCTGACCTTACATTTCTTTGTCAAACATATCAATCACTCTCCCTAACCTTTAATAGGAAAGGCTAAAGTTGTTTACTGCAGCAGTTCCTATTCACCACAAGGACACCACCTCCATTCTGAACCAGGCAGATTTGCATACCTACCACTGATTATCCAAAAGGGTTGCTTCTTCCCCTAAAATATTTGTCCATTTTATACATTTTTTTTCCCAAGGAGGTCATTCATTGCCAGAGAGGTTAAATCTAAAAGTCAGCAGTATTTGGCAGAGATTTATGTGGGAATAGATATGAGTCTGTACAGCTCTCAGACTGATTAAATAAAGAATGTCATGGGAGTAGTATGATAGTATATGCATACTCCAGTAAATGAAAGTAATGCATTAGAATGCAGCTTTAGGGTCTAATTTAAAAACATAATTCAGACACAGGCAGAAGCCTTTAAAATATTGGCAGATGTCTTCATACTGTATTTCATATAGAGGACAAAGTGGATTAAAGATAAATGTAATCCAAATAATGGTGCTGTTTCATTTATTTTTTCACTTATATTTTATTTCTTTTAAAGAAATTCAATTTGTAGAGGATTGTTTTCTGGGTTTTCGTATTTTTATGCAGATCCGCTTAAAAATGTGAGCAGGGGAAAAAACCCATTCATTACAAATTGCTGCTTTTCCTGAGACAGCCTATGGTAAGTCACAGTTTTTACTCAGCCTAGGTGAAATAAATACTGTTGTTAAAAGGAGCGTTTCAATAAGCAGGAACTTTGATTCCCCTCTTTCTGTCTCCCATCCCCTTTCAATCTCATTATATGTCAAGGTGATTAGGCTTAAATGGTTATTCTCACTTAGGATTCTCAACTTTTATTGTAGCCCATTGCTGAAGGACAGACAGGCTATTATTATCTCTGCTCCATGCTATATTTTTCCCTAGTGACATTCTATCAGGTTGGTGCTTCTACAACATTCTTTTTCTTCCACCTTCCATGCACTGCTTTAGAAGTCAGGAGAAAATGAATAAAAATTCAAATGTGACTCAAGTACATTGTTAAATAAAGTGAAAGATTTTGGAAAAGTTGGCTGGGGGTTGTGACACACATTTACGTTCTTGTATGTCTGAATAGGCAGACAATTGATCCTAAATGGAGACTTTCTAATTTTCTCACTCATTTAAATGCTTTTGATGGATGGTGTTGATTTTCACTTGAACATTGCAGCATCCCCTTCACCGAGCATTTTTTTCTAAATCCAGGATTTTGAGGGGCTGCGAAGGAAAGCCATTTGTGTTTGTTTTGAGCTTCAGACAGTTGAACAAGGTGAATACAAATGTAATGTTAAAACAGTATTGACTGTATTTAGCATTTGAATTCCATCTTGTGTTTGTCCAATCCTTTTAATATCAGTCTTGCCATTAAAATAATGGGGAATCTCTGAATCTCTTCAGATTCAGAGGAAATAGGACTGGATTCTCCCAGCTTTTCACACACATTGCACACGTGATTGGGTCAATTTTTGGAGGTAATGAACACTTTGGACATTCTTGGGATGTAATTCAGCTGCCAATATTCTCTACTTTGAAAGAACAAACCCACAGCTAACTTACAACCTAATTTTGCACACAAAGGAAGACATTTTTTCTTTGAGGAAAGTTTGTTAATGCTGTTTAAACTAAACACCATTCATATTCATTGCCCCTTGTTAAGTCAGAGTGGCCTCGAAGGCACACCAACAGTCAGTGATACCAACTTTACTAAACCACAGGAGATGAGAATTACACCCATTGTTCCATGCCTTTGTTCAGAGAACTTCAGTATTTACTCTAAATGCTAATTGGTGAAATCCCAGGACTCCCTACAAATACTATCAAAACCCATCATCTTTACCATTGTTCCTTATCAAGCTGATAAAAAGCATACTAGACAACATGTCTGAGGGAGAGGGGGTGCAAGATTGGATATAACCCCCCTACACTTGCTGTAATTTGGAACCCAAAATGGCAACCATATTTTGAACTGCGAGACGAATTAAACTTTTAATTAATTTTCTCATTCAGAAAAGAATTTCTCTTTTCCAGATCTGTTTAAATAAAGACAGACTGGAATTTTTATAAAGAAAAACCCAACTCAGGAAAAAATTAGGATATTAAAGAAGGAAATTCCGCTTGAAGTTTTCTGCTGCTTGTTCTGCAGAAGATCCAGCAGAGAGCTCCTTGAATCTTAAAGATGTGGAAATGTTGACTTGAAGGAAGCTTTGTAAGCCCTCTTCTCTAAGTCTTTGCCTGAAATGGAACTTTTGCTGCATAGATCAGATCAGTCATGGCCTTGCCCAGCAGAGCCTTGAAGACCTTCAGAACAGAGAACTGAATCCATCATGAACATAATAATTTAAAATGTGCATTAATATAGGTACATTTGCTCTGCTAAGTTGACTGAATTTATAGTTCCAAATAACCAGGAACAATCCATGAACCTTAGTCCAAAAAATGCAGAACGCTCATGTTTCAGACTAGATATAAGGAAGATGCTGCTTTGGGGGTGGTGGAAGACTGGCACAGGTTTCCCAGAGAGGTGGTAGGTGTGCCATCCCTGGAATCATTCAAAGTCCCATTGGACAGGGCTCCGAGCCACAGGATCTAGTGGAAGGTGACCGGGCTCGTGGCAGGGGTTTGGAATATATTGCTTGAAAGGTCACTTCCAACCCGAACTATGCTGTGATTCTCCCATGCTTAGGCTGACTGGCAGTGTGACTGCATCTCTCCTTCAGCTGCATAAGGTGCTACAGTGTGACAGCCTGAGACAGAGACTGGTAGAGATCTGCCACTGCTGAGTTTAAGGAGGTGACCTGTATCTAGTCCTGTTAAATGTGTAAAAATAACTAAAAGTCAGCAAATTGACAAAACTGTTAGGGCATGCATTTTTTTAATATATATGTTTCCTACTATGTATTTATATAATACTGGTATATTTTATATATATATATATATATATAATAAAAGATACATATCTATAAAAGTTGATATATATATATACACACTCATATATAATATATAGGTTAAATATATAAGTATATAACTTTTTGCTTTTATATATAAATATATAAGTATTATAAGGTAACGTTAAAACATATTTTCTCTACCATCCTAAAAGTTTTCAGCAAAAATAGAAAGTATTTTTTAAATTATCTTGTAAAACTGGAGAAAGTGAAGAAAGAAGCCACAGAATAATGACGGAACTGCAACAAAAGCTTTACAGTGGGAGATGTGGAGAAACTTGATTTGTTTATCTCATCAAATTCATCAGGTGTTGATTTAGACTGTAGAATAGTCTAAATACTTTCATGTGGAGAAAATATTATATATTTCAGTCTTCCTTAATATAACTTAAAAGACTTGAGAAAAAATAAATTCTGTACTTAAAGGCAGATTAAGTTTTTGGTTACCCTTCAGATGAGGGTATGGGCAGAGATAGCTCTAGTCTCAGGGATGAATGAGGTTTAATGCAGTAGTGTAGATGTTTTTAACTTAAGAAAAGGAAAGGCAGAAAATGTATGTTTGAGAAACACATTTTTGTTATGTTCAAGACTTGATCTATGACAAAAGAGAACAACCTTCATTGCTGTGTAGATTTTTCAATAGTCCTTTTAACTTTCCATATCTAATTTATATCTTTTCATAATTACGTAATGACAAATATGAAAAAAGTTTTCAGGAACTCCCAAGCTGGGTAAATGTTCTGTATGCCACCATGCAAGCTAAGTATCCCTACAGATTTTTGGATTTATTTTGCTATGTACTTGACACCCCTTTTAAAACACCTGGAGCTGTATAACTTCCATGACTGCAGATGAAACCCTTCTCTTGGCCATTACCCAAATCCCTTACATTATCTGATGAAGTAAGAACTTTCTTATCTTCAAAAACATCAGTGGATCCCCCGTGGGAGAGTGAGGGACATCCTCAAGTGAGGATGGTCCTCCACGCCCATTTTCCCTCTCTCATGAGCAGTCTACTATGGCCATAAACAAAGTACAAAAGGGTTCTTCCACTTTTACAGCTTAGATTTGTAGGGTTTTTTTGGTTGGTGGAGTTTTCTTTGGATATTTTTGTTTGTTTGTTTTTAATCACAAATATTACTTTAACAACTTCTCAGAGAAAAGTACGGGCAGAAATGGAATCATCTTGCAACTGGGAAGCATTGTGAACCAAATCTAAACGTGAGGTGGTCAAACCTGCAGCCTTCAGAGTAAGCCTTATTTGCATTCCAGTTACATTCCAGTTGCATTCCACCACAGCAGTGCCTGATTCTTGGATACATTCTGTGCTAAGGTGAACAAGATCTACACAATTTTGTTCCTCCGTTAAACTGAAGAGGAAACACAGTGCCTGTCCCCTGTCCTACTGATCACTTTATGTTAATAGTGCTCTGTTAAGGTTGTGAGGGACAGCAGCCTCTTTCCAGATTTGCCAAAAACAAAACATAGAAAGCACAACAAATGTAATAGTAACAAAACCCCTGAAATAAAGAGAAAAAAATGTGGAAAATATAAGAATCCAATGTTTTCCAGTCTCCTACAAAGGCTAAACTTTTGAATTTTACTTATTTCATAAATAAAAAGTGCCTCCTAATTTACAGCAGAATACTTTCCCTTAAAATCCAAATGATTTTGGAAACTTTTTTTTCTGTTTGTTTTATTTGCCTGACAAGAAAAAAAGAAGAATGTTTTGGGTTTTAGTGTGGAATTTTCAGTGTGGAAGTTCTGGAAATGGAAGCCATAAGCTGTACCAAAACTATGGCAAACAAAAGCAGGTAAGATGTAGATTTTTCTGAAACATGTACTTGTGTGAGGGGGAGAGAACACACACTATATATGTGCATATGGCAAGGGACTGATTAAGCTGAGTACCTGGCTAATATTATCACAAAAGTCTGCAGTGTGACAGAATGGAAAAATAATGGAAAAAGACAGACTGGAAGAAGCTAACTGAAGAAAACATGACTTTTGTCCCATAAAACTTGTGTTTAAAATAACTGTGCCTGTTTTAAGGAAAATAACAAAAAAAATATAAAGAAACCAAACCAAAACACTAAATAAAAAGCATCAAATAAAAAGCAAAACAATCATTTGGAGCAGCAGATTTTACAGATTAACTAGTTATTGTCACCCTTCACAGAAGATGGCAATACAAAGTTATGAATAGCAGTGTCTGCTACAGGTTTTACATTTCCGTGATGTACTCCATAATTCTAGGATTATCACTGAGCATTGATCTTGTCTTCTTTATTTCACTATCTACTCTGTGCTTCTATTCCAGGTAACTTTTAAATCAAGTACATAAAATACCTTGCACCAATAATGAACAGAGAAAGGTGCTTCTGAAGGGCATGAGAAAAAGACTGTATTCAGTACCTATCTTTAAATGCTTGACCCTCATGACAAATGCTTCATCTTGGTGTGTGCTGGGAAGAGTTCTTGGCTTACTTCTTACCCACGCTGCCTGAACAGAGCAGTGCACGTAAATTGCAGTCCAGGTGTTCAAAGTGCTGCTACCCAGGCACACCATGAGCATGCTGATGCCAAGCTCTAGATGAGCTAACAGACAGTTACAAACCAGACAGCAGATCACAGGACTCTGCTTACTCAAATCAGTTATTGACCTGCACACTTCAGAGAATATATATAAATATATATACACACACATGCAAATGCGCGCAGAGATGTTAAGGCACACATCAGCCAAATGTCTGCTGAGAGACTGGGCTGACTTGCCAGAGCTCTAACACCAATACACAGCTGTGCAGAGCTTTGATCCAGTCATTCTTGTGTTTTGCCTCAGACACGATGGATCATTACTGGCACTGAAATCCCTTGTTTATCCCAATCATAGTACCATGTCCAGGAATATACTTGAGAACACGTGAACTTTTCAGATAACGTATTTTTGAAAGCATAGAGATATTCTTTATTTGAAAATCTAGAGAAGCAATAGCTTTTAGGAATAGTTGGTACTTATCTCTGGTTCCTCGTGTTCTTCCTGGTAGGTCTAGTAAGTCCCAAACTAAAATACCAACTTCTGGAAATATCTGGAACAAACATTTTATCAGGACAAAAATTCTACATTAGATGTGGTTATATTCTTCTGGTTTATAAACTCCCTCCTCAGATGTATGTTTTATTTAAGGCTCATATCCGATTTTGGAACACTTACATAGTATGATGTAAGGAATTTCAAGCATCTTTATCAGGTTTTGTTCATTGTGGGACCACACTAGAAACATTTACAATCTACATAAACTTCCCCTGCTCCATCTCTATGTAGGGTCTATATGTGGAAAATGCAGACCTTCTCTCTGAAGACTATCAGAGTCTTCATCAAGATATTTTCAGGCAGGACTCTCAGATAGACTGTATTGAAACATGTCAACACCTGACGTGAAACTTCTGTGAACCACAAAACACTTCCTTCAAGGTGTGTTTCAGCAACACGTTGACAGAATAGACACTTCAGTCTGGGTTGACAACAAATTTGGCTCTATTATCAGTAGTGAAAAAGTATAAGGGATTCAACCTAGCAACAAATTAGCTGAATGTAATGCAGTTCGACATTAACCTAACACAAAAATGACATCATAAATTAAACAACATGAATTTTACTCCCTTTAGGACAAGAAAAGAAAAATAATTAGGGAGCCCTTTCACTTGCAAGAACATCAATTACCATAAGCTACATGTGAAATGCTGCTGTGTTCAGATAAGGAGTTAATCTACTTTACTAAATAAATGTGTCACCCTCACATAGGTGAATTATAAAATTATGCACTTAAATTATATATAACCAATGTATACTGTAAGATTTACTGCCCTAAATGCTTTGGAAATTCTGTGAACAGAGTGAATTTATATTTATTGCTGTTATAATATATTGTTCAAGCAGTTTAAAATTCAGTAAGTAAATGTAATGCTGAACAAATCTTCCATACATTTAAAAAAGGAGGTCAGTATTTACAGCATGATCTTTGTGGATAAAGAAAAGATATCAGTAATTTTTCTGATATAGAATTTAATATAAACATAGAATGAACAGAACATATCCAGTTCTAGGAAAGGTAATAGGTCTAGTGATTAAAGACAGGATAGTGTTATTTTTAGTTACAGAACTGGTGAGATGAGAGTAAGGATATGGCATAGAGGTATGAAATCCCTCACATTTAATAAGACATGGAATAAAATGAAGAGGAAGTAGAAGAGGGTTACCAAAAATGTACCTGTGGGAGTTTCATGTGCAGGCAATTTGAGGAGCTTGTGTATCTGTTCAGGTTTTCAAAAAAAAGTGAATCTGATTCCAACATGATCCATAGTTCTGTATGTGAGCAGGTTCACAGATATTAAAAGATCTTAGGGGCTTTAGGATACTTCAAACTTTATTTTTGCGTGAACAAATCAGCCTTGTAATGCATTTCAAGTGCATACTGCAACATTTGAAAGCATCAGTCATGGCACTTATTTTTATAGCCTATACTTGTTTCAAGCCTATAATTGTTTCAAATTTGAGTTAAAGTTAGATTGCACTTTTAATCGATATTTCTGTTACTGGGCTGGTGGTTAGATTAACAGGGAGGTTGAAATATTTTTTTCCTTCAGATATGTAAGTTATCTGACTTTTGGCATAGATACTTGGAAAAATTCTTACTCTGCTTTTTCTCCTCTTGATCTGTAAGGGAAAAATAGTACCTACGTCAGAAGGATGCAGTAATGTTCATTATTTGAATGGGGCTTAGGAGACTAGTGAACTTAAAGAGCTTAAGGGAAGAGAAGCCATGAGATCTTGCAGTTTGACTTGATCCCATATTGTGACTTCAAATATACCTTACAAGATCAATGGCATTTCAGTTTCTTGGAGCCTAACACCAAGTCCTCAGCTGAAGCTCACTGAGAGTGTTCCTTGTGGATAGATAGCCATCAGTCTTGATGGGAGCACTTTGGGAAACAGGTGGGACAGTCCATCACTATCCTCAGGAATTTGTTCCCAAAGTTAGTAATTTCCATTCATAGAAATTCAAACCTAATTTTAATGTCAATTAACATGCAATTCAGAAAACTGCTGATTTTCTGTTATGTTTTCCTATCTCCCAAGTGCCCAGCATTCATCCTGATTTCCACTGTATTTAAAATCAATATATGTAAAGTTAATGGCTAGTTCAGTATGCTCAGTTACTTAGAGGGATGATTTTTAAGGAGAAAGCTTGGATTATTTTTGTAAGAATGGACAATTTTTAGGTTTTTTTCTTCAGCTAAGAATATAGTAAACTAGTTGTAGACTTTGGTCTCTCTGGCACGTATCAGAGGTACCCAGTACTCACCACTGATAGCAGAGAGACCTAACTTTGTAGTGGTGCCTAACTCAAGTTCCAAAAACCACCTGGGATGAACACAACCAAAGATTGATGCTGAAGGACTTCCTGACTCTGAGATATTTCACTTTGCCCATGGCAACATAGAAAAATTTTCTCAACAGAGCCAAGCAGTGTGGAGGATCCAAGGACACACTGTATTACTGCCTTGCCACCCTATTCCTGTCAAGGTTTCTGGTATGGCGAAATTTTTATTGAACTATTTTTACATTTGTTTCCAGACTGTTGATGAAATACATATCAGACATATTGCAGAGCTTTGTGAATACTCACCAGAACATTTCACATACATTGAAGCTTCCACCAACAGAATTTTCTTGAACTTGCAAGGAAAATGTTAAGTATTACTTTTCAAAGGAAAGGAAAATCTATTCAAAAATTAATTTTTTTATTTATATGAGAATGAAATATATGAGCTTTTAAAGTTCCTCAAATTTGTTTTTAGCAATCATTTCTCCTGTAACCAGAATGAGTTGTTATTGTAAATTCTGCAGATCACATTTAATGTGAGGGGGTTCAGCAAACCACACTGCAAGTGTGGTGTTTTTTGTTTTTCTTTCTTCTATAGTTAGGTTATATTAAATAGTATGTGCCAAGTATCTTTAGAAATCAAAAGAGAAAAAAACAAATAGCAACTCTCCACCTCCTTCCCTCAAGTAAGTGATTAATCCTCTAGTATTTACTGCATTCTCAAAGGCAGTCGGCTTCCACAAAATAAACAAACAGCACAACCAAAAAGTCACAGCTGCCCACTTTCAGTGTCAGCTGTTTGAGAGATGAAGGGCTAAATGCAGTCCATTTTGTTATCTTGCAGCTGGGTTTCCTATGATGAAATATCCATTGATCCATTCCATTTTATTGGCTTTAGATGAGTTTTTTTCTGATATGGCAGTAGGAAACCTCTCGTGCTATATAATTTAATCATTGTATTGGAAAAAAAATCACATACTTTGTAGTTTTTTGTCCTTGATATTCTCCACATGTTTAGAGCATTGAACAGCTGGGGCCATAGAAAACATTTAGAAATCACATTCCTTTATGTAGATCAATCACTTTTGTATACATTGCACCAGGCAAATGAAAATTGTTCATTTACTTGTCAGTGGGAGTTTGATGCCTTAAAAGAATCTTTCAGACATTGGTGTGGGCCACTGTTTGTTTTCTTTTGGATAAAAAAAAGGGAACTATATGTTCAGGAATGAAGTTCTAAAACTGAGGATTGAGAAATACATAAACCAGTAATCTCTTCCCCCATAATACTATTTCTGACTTTAGACTGAGGAGCATAAATTCCTTCATCTAACGTTATTTGGGCAGACGTAAGGTCAGGAAGAGTGTGATATGCAGTGTAGACTATGAATAAACAGATGTGAGTTAACAAATGAACAGTATATAACAGAGGTTTATGGAAGTTATGAAATACCTTATATCATGATTTGGTTTTTTCTCATCCTCATGGCCTCTTTCCTGGTAGAAGAACTTGTCATGAGTTGCTTCAAGAGGAGAAAAACCTTCTTCTAAATTATCTTACATTGCAGCAATACATCATACGATGTCACTTCAAGATATTTATGTTGTGTAGCTGCAGTTGCATTCAAGGCACCGTCGTACTGAATAAGTTCCTTAAATGTCTTGCCAGGGCTGACATACCAATGTCTTTTAGAGGCCAACTGGAGAGTTTAGCTACTCCTCCACTAAACTGTGTACCTTGAAGATCACCAGTGGCACATACCCTGACAGCTCAAAAACTTCTGAAGAGGACTATATCTGAAGATGTGACTAGCCTGGAACCACTTAATGTAGGAGACTTTGATTTCCCTCAGTTCCATGTTTTAAAAAGCAAGATTGTTTTGGCCAGATGCTGGCAAGGGGATGAGGAACAATGATAAAGAGAGGAGGACCAAAGATAAATACAAACAAAATGAAGACTGTCTTAGTATAATAGGATTTTCATGTCAGCTGGCTTCTTCTTCATTAGCACCCAGAAAATATCCCCCTCTCTGTACATAACTGGTGTATCTTAGTAAGCAGAATATGAAAATACAGGATATTAAAGGGATATGAAAATGTCTAGTGAAAAAAAGTAGGCAGTTTTAAGACCAACTATATTCACAGCAATTGATATGGTGGATATAAACAGGAGTTTGGGTCAGAAGTGCATATGCTTTATTTACAGATGTTAGGGACATAAGAAAAAGGTATTGAGTTCTGGGATGTTTTTTTATCGACCACATGGAAAGGCTAATGGAAGCACAAACAGTAAAAATCCATAGTGAAGGATAGGTTCTGAAAAAAAACACCTAATAAGTGTTAGAAATCTGAGGCAATAAAGATTTCATAGCAACTGAAAAATATTCTCTGTTGCATTTCTAGACATTGTACAGACAACTGCAAGCAGTGGAAACAAATAAGTTTAGTTGTCACAATATTGGATTGGGAAAACTAGAAGTGTCAACAATCAGGGTTATTGACTCAGGATAAAACTGTGAAAATCTTCTCACTCTCTCATCATATTCATTTCCCCTGAGTTCACCCTGCTTTACCTGTGAAGTCAAAATAAATTAATTTTCCTCATTTCTGGCCTAAACATTGTGACACAGGAATGGAGATTTCAAAACCTGCTTTCCTTTTGCTAAAAAAAAAAATCATTGCAGTCCTAGATTTCAGGCGAGAAGAAACCATTCTGTCCATCTAACCTGATCTCCTGCACAACTACAGCCTAATTGCTGGGTCACATCAGCATTTTCCTTGTACAATCTGTTAAAGTTAACCTGTCTGAAATGTGAGTGTTGCATTGTGTTTCAGTGATGAGTGATCTTTTGACAATGTCAAAAACACCCAAGCTAGCAGCCAAAACCCTGTAGTCAGTCATGTGTAGGAAGCAGTTTTCATTTTGAGTGGTCTTCACGACACTTAAAGGGATTTTGAGAATGCACAGAGGTTCTTTTCTTTTGCATGGATGAAGATTTGGTGCTACTCAAGTTTAAGCAAAATCTGAAGGGCTTTCATGATATCACTGGTGGTAGGTTTCTAGATTTTCTTCACAGCCGAATGCCCTCTGCATATTTAGAATATAAATGTAGGTGCCTTCAAGATATTTGTAGTACTGGGAAGAAAATGAATGGTTTGTCAAACACTCGGAATGGGTTCAAGAAAACTGAAACCAAATTTAGGTGAAAAAAGCTTCTACAGCGTTTTTAACTATCCGAGTCTATGTGGACAGGTACAGACAGGTCCAATCTACACTGCTTGTGTCCCACATGGGCCAAGCAAGAAAGAACTCCAGTCCAGAAGACATGTGCCAATGTTAAAAAAGTATTATGTTGAAGCTGGTATGTCCTCCTATATGACTGAGAGAGCTAGAAGACCATGAGAAGTGGTTCAGCAGAGTGGTGCAAGGGAGGGCACATTTGCCAGGTAGAGAGCATGGCTGTGTGGAATTCAGCCTGGAACTGGCATCTGTCTAGACTGGTTGCAGCAGAGACCAGGCTTGTCTGCACTAGTCTGGACAAACATTCCCACAGTTGCATTGCTTTTGAGAGGCAACTGGTGCTTTCATGACTTCCCAGAAGGTTTGCATGTCACACTGCATGTTGTCATCCAACTGATACCGAAGCTTGGGCGGAATACCTTAATTCTCTCACTCCCATTTTGTAGGCACTCCTGGTTTCCTCTGCTGTTTATGCTTAATGCACATGAGTTAGTGCTATCTCAAACCTCATGTATCTACAGTCCCAGTAAAAGAGGGACAAGGGAATATGGGTTGGGGTTTGCACAATATGCCTAATGAACAATGATTTATGATAATGAGATACTATTTGAACTAGTTGACAGCACAGTTTAAGCAATCCCTGCCTTTTTAAAAAATCCAATATTTGTGGAAGAAATGCTTATTGTCTTCAAGAAGTAAAAATATGTTTGTTGACCTCAAGACTAAATGTGAAAGCATGTCTTGCCTGACACCAAATCATAACACTCTTCCTGATCCCAGACATTGATGAGAATATTTATTTTCCTCAGCCCAGAAAAGCTAGAAAAATACTGCAGGGAGCACATATGAGCCAGTGTAAAAGATGACTGAATGACATGAAGGTCTTGGCAATTTCTAATCATTATAATTCTATGATTTGATTTAAGATTGTTTGCCACATAAATATCAAGCATCTTAGCACTTTTTCCATTTCGGGACAGCATGAAAAACATTTTTGTTTTAATACCTATGTAAGCATTGATTCTTACAGATGTCTTATAAGTTGTATAATACATACAGTAGCTACAAATTAGCATATTGTGCATACATTGCTTTGTGTGCTTTCTGGAAAGGATCCAAGGATGACTGACTAGCACATGGGACGTTTCCTCTTCACAACATTAACGTGAAGTCAACACCTGCAGTGATGTAAGCCCATGACTCACCTGCCTGAATGGAGGTCTCTTTAGGATCAACTGTTGTGTGCAGAATACATCTGCAACATTCAAATAAATGAGCCCTTCTAAAGTAAGTCAGCGCTACCCCTGTTTAGAATGCAAGGCCCTTGTGAAGGCTGAGGTGAAGCAGCTGGCTAGCAGCTTTTGTGAGTCATTTTAAAAAGCCACTCTCACAGCTGGAGAGAAAATAGCCCTGGCAGCACTGGCAATCCATTATGAAATGCAAAATGTCCTTCTCTGGGCGGAAGGAAAACTTCACCCAGCTGTCAAGTGTTTGAAATGTTGGGGGGAAAGTGCACACACACATGCACATGGCCCTGCTTGCAATGCAAGGCATACAGGGGCCACATTACATAAAATTAAATCTCCCCTGAGAATGAAAAAAAAGCATGGGCATGAGTTCACTTTTTAGTAATGAGTAAGGGTTTTGATGAATGGACATATCGAGCACTTTCTATAATTCAGGAAAGGCAGGTCTATAAGTGTCTTTTCTGATTTAAATTCTCCTTTTTGGTGTACCTGTACCAAAAAGACACTTGACCTCTGTTTACATTTTGTCTAGCTGTATCGATCTGAAAGTTTCATTTTGCAGAGAAAGGAAAATTTAAGTGGCAGAATAATCAATCCCTAATCTCATCTTTTTCCATTTGACAAATGTGAAATGCAGTTAGTGAATGGCTTCTAAATGTAAATCAATTTAAACCAAAAGTTGCTGATGCTGCATATTTGCAGCATAATAAAAGACTAATTTAGAAGAATCCAGAGAATGAAGCAATGATGAATTCAAGTAGAAAGATGTGGAGAAAGATGACTTGCATAGCTGTGAAGCCTGAAGGGATTCCATGGGAATGTGATTTGCAGACCAATGAGAAAGAGGATCTTTAGAACTGAGGCACAAATATAGGTTTTCAGAACTTCTTTCTGCAGTTCACCTTACTTACAGCCACACAAAAGGCAGCCTGGGGAGTATTTTCATGGATCAGTAGTGACATCTAGTGTCAGTTCAGACTGATCCTGCCCAGCTGTCCCACCGGGAAGCCAAAATAACCTGCCTCTGGCACCGGTCCTGACTATGGCCCCATCCTATGATTAGACAGCAACACCACATCACTTCACTTATGCACTCAAGTGATGCCAAATGTGGGCCCAACTGAGGTCTCAAAACTTACAAAAATTCTTTGGAATTTTTGAGAAACAATTTTTAAATTTATTGTGTCTTTCTGTTTGAGAGGAATTAGCACATAAGACCAGCCAAGGACTCTCCATTTTAACTTAAAGTGCAAGTTATCCATAAGCAAATGGTAGCTCTTGGATAACATGTGACCAAATATGATTATCAAATTACTGTTATTAAAATAAAAATTATTAAATGGGAAGTAACTAGTAGAACAATAGCTTTATTATCTGTATAACTGGAAGTGTTCTTTGATTGTTTCTGAAAAAAATTATTAATTTTAAATTTTTAATGTTCCTAAATGGTGATAAACTGGAGGAGATATAGAGGATGTCTGTCAAGACAAAGTACTGAAGAACAGATCTTATACTGAAAGACCTAAAGAGACCAGTCTGTTTCCTTTAATAAGGGGAGAGAAGAAGTTTACATTTAGACAACATATATATATATATATATATATATATATATATATAAAGAAAAATGACAGCAAAGAGTTCTTTGAACAGTTAGAAAGAAATATACAAAGATGTAGTGACTGGCAATTAAAAGGAAAAAAAATAGATTTGAAATGAAGCTGAACTTTTTTTACTCATAAAAGAAATCAAACCTTGAAGAATTGATGAAGGCCTGTGGTAGAGTTTCAATTTCTGGGGCATTCTAATTCAGAATAGGATGTTTTCCAAGAGAAAAATATTCCTTCAAATGGAGGAGCAACCATGAGAACAGCCAGCTATTGGGGCAGATTGTGTCAGTTCTTGGAGGTTTTCTAGCACTGTGGAACTTTGCTTGATCTCATAGATGGCCTTCTTTTGAGGAGGTGGTTAGACTAAAAGTTTCCTTAGGATCCTTCCAACCTGATTTATTCTTCAATGCTATGATCTTGCCTAGTCCCAACAAAGCATATCAGCCTTCGTTATGCTCCAAACCAGCAGAAACATGACTTTGCAGTGCATTGTCCATGCAAACAAGCTAACCAGCCTATAGTACAGGATCAAAGAAGAGAACAAAGCAGTTTAAGAGCAGCTTTATCTATTAGTTTGTGATAGTAGATGTGTTAAAAAATTTAATGAACAGAATAATGGCTCTACCTTTTTCATATTAAAAACCAGACTCCCCTGAGCCTTAACCCACAAAGTCTTGAACAAATGGAGTAAATATTAAGCAATACCTTCAGCCGTGTTTACCTGGCACCTTTACACAACCTTCAACACTGCTAGCAGAAGAGTGAAATACACAAGTGCATTTATGCCTATGATTTCACTTGTACTTAAAGCTATGTGCAGCTTTGATAGTGTCCAACAGCTGCAAAATCATCCTAGTAAATCACTGCATTTCTTTTCCTTCATCCACTCCTTTACATTTTCATTCTACAACTACATCACTCCATTTTGTCACTCTGTTCTGCTTTGTTTTCTTCTTGATCCATTTGATTCAATAATCACTATATATGATTTCCCATCCTGTTTAGTTTGATTAAGCAGACAGCAACTTCAGAAGACAAGAAAACTGACAGTTCTAAAAAACAATTCCTTTGGTTTTATTACTTTTGGGCTGACCAATACCATGAAGCCAAAAGGAAGATATTTCTCAACTCAGTTATGGTAAATATATATATATCTATTTAATGGTAGATGTTTTTGTTACTGAACTGCTGCTTCCATTTCCAAATCCGGATAACCTCTTCAATGCCATCTGTCAGAGAGTTTCACAGGCTCCACATATTCTGTGAGAAAAGGTTATTTCTTACTCTCTTCCTTTCTTGTGCTACCTGTGAAAGTGACACAATATTTGCCTGTTATTTCAAAATGAGACAAGGCAAACGATCCTAATTACACCGTTTCTATATCCTTAATTATTTTTTTTGCTTTATAATGAGATCAGCTATTCCTCTTCTCAAAGATAAACACTGTCAATACAATCATTCAAAACATCATGTGGATGGATAAAAACATAGCAATACTGTATTTTCTCTTTTTTTCCTCCCCATCACTAAACACATTCAAGTTCATTGCCTTTTTCCTCATGCCACCAATACACTTCCACTGACAGAAAATATACTGCAAAACAATGAAGTATATTCTCAACAGTATTCTATTGATAGAACTGGTTTCGGTCCCTCTAAATACCATCATGAAACTGATGAAACAAATATTTTCCTTACCACAGAGCAATATAATTTTTTAGGTTGGAAAAGATCTCTGAGATCATCAAGTCCAACTACTAATCCAGGACTGCCAAGTCCAGCATGAAACCGTAGAGACACATCTACATAACTTTCAAATACCTCCAGGGTAGTGACTCAACTGTTTCCTTGGGGAACCTGTTCCAGGGCTTGTTGACCTTTTCCGTGAATAAATTTTTCGTTATATCCAGTCTAAACCTCCTCTCGCACAAGTCAAGACTGCTTCCTCTCGTTCTATCACTTGTTACTTGGGAGAAGAGACTGACCCCCAGCTTTTTACAACCTTCTTCCAGGTACTTGTAGAGTGCACTTGAAGGCCCCAGGGAAACATAACCCATCAACATAAAGGCTTGGTTGATTCCTGTGATTAAAATAAAAGAGAAATAAATATACAGTTACAAATTCTAAGGCAGAAACACTTCTAAAAAAACTGGTTGCACGAGTATAACTTTATTTTCTGAGAATAATTTCATCACGTGAAAAGGTGCTAGACCAAAATAACTTTATCCACCCTTGATGATAGCTGATGTCATAATATATAATAGAGATGTGATGTAGTTAAAGCTATATCTCTGTGTATGGAAAACTAGCACTGAAGTAAAGTCACTGTGGGCAGTACTATTCTGCTGGAAGAAAAGAGGCCTTAAGTCTAAACCAGACAAAAGGATGTGAAGTCAGGATTGCCTGGCTGCTAAGTTAACATCAGCCTGAAGATATGTTAGGAGAGGAACAATATCCTATTGCTGTCTTCTGTAAATCTGATTTAACTGCAATTGTAGGACTAGCTCCAGTCATCACTTAACAGCGTTTTTATAATATCAGCTATATCAGTGGGCTGTTTTTGTAAAGGAATAGTTAAAAAGTGAGTGGTAGTCATTTTATAGAAGATGGAAATGAGTGTGATAAACATGAGGCAGAGGGTTTTCTCTCATTTCTCTCGAAACTGAGAGATAGAACATTTATATATCAAGACAGGTACCATCTGGGCAGGGTTGGATGCTCCAAGGCAAAGAGCATCATTTGAAATCCCAAGAAGTCACAATAGTTGGGGTTTTTTTGTCATTTTAGGTCCAAATTGTTGTTGGGTTATATTCAGATGGGTCCTTTCATGGACTTTTCAGCACTAGAAGACATGCTCATGGACTTGCTGGGACGGGGAGTCCCATCACAGCATGAGGGTGAGGCAGGATGGCCTGGCCAGCACTGTCACCTGTGAGCAATGAAGGAGAACTTCATCTCACCTTGTTTCAGTGCCCTGAAACAAGAACCACCTGAAGGAGCAAGAGTGCCATCCTTTGTCCTCAGACAAGCTCAGGGAACAGGTCTAGCAGAGCTCATATGGCTGTGCTGGATTGCAAGGGGAGTAAAGTTTCAGCAGAACCTGCAGAAGATATTCTAGCTGTGCAAGTTGCACTGCTTACCTCACTCCGTTTCTCTTTCTTACATTATTTTATTTTATTTTATTTTGTTTTATTTTATTTTATTTTATTTTATTTTAATTTTGCTCCTATTTCAGTAAGAACAAATAGTGACCCAATACAGATCTCATTACTGCCCTGAACATCCTTGGGGTCACTAGGGATAGAGGAGACTGCAAGGTAGAGCTGAGGAAGGGAAAGGACTGAGAAAACAGCAGCACAGGACTAAACAGTTATCTAGTTTCTTCTTTAAAGTTATACAGGTTTTTTTAAATTGTTTTATTCTTTGGCATGTTTCCTCTAACTTGAGGTCTGGAGGGGGAAAATGTACAAGGAAAGAAAAAGATGAAAATAAAGTCAACTTCCAAATTGCAAGGGAAAGATTGCAACAGGCATTTGGAAAGAAACTGGAAAAACTCATAAGTAAAACTCTTTTTGAAATATCAGAGCTTCTTTGTCTGAAAAGATTGGCATAGAGAATGGAAATAAAATCAAAATGAAAACCTTTGTACATGTCCTATTATTTCATATATTTAGCTGCAAGACTTCAGAAATGAAATAGCCCAAAGAAAATATATCAGTAGAGTATTTCATGCAGTTTAACAGCAACAGAAAGAATCTGAATGATTCAAAAAGCTTATATAACTGTTTTGTTTTATTCATTTACATAAATCACATTTACCGTAGGTGTTTTATTCAAAATAAAGTTTTGGGAAAATAAATTGAACAGATGAACCTAGGCAAACCTGGTGATTTTTTCATGAGTAGTGTTTGATGATAAAAGCATAAAAGCATAATGTGGTATCATTTCACCAAGGCACAATATGGATCATCCATATGGAGCAGAAGTTGATAACACTGCAAAGAAGCAAAAATAAACAGAACAGATGTACTTGTAAAATCAAGTCTGCACCCACCCTGAGTACCTGTTTCTTTGTGTAGAAACTTCTTCTGCAAGTTTGTCCCACAGTGTTGCTGGAACAGGAAATCGCTCACGGATGCTGCACTGCACACTCAGCTTTATGATCTGACCATTGTGGAGAACAGAGCTCTCATAGCCCCAGTGTGGGTAGGTCAGCTCCTCATGGTGCCGAGCAAGATGACAAGGGAATACATTTTATTTTCTATCATTCCTCTGCAGCCTTCTTGTGAAAGTACAACCTGTGTTAGATTCAAACCTTCTCTGAGCTCAGGCACTGCATTGGTTGAGTAGAAACACATCTCTAAAATGCACTGCGTGGTGTGGAGCCACCAGAAGCTCTGCTGCTTAGACTTGGTCTGGCTCTTTGGAAATACCGTAAGTTTTCAAACCTTTGCTTTTTATATCCTAGAGAAAATGAAACAGTTTCCATTCACTTGTGGAACGCTCACCTCTTTTTCTCATCTCAGTAAATGAAACTGCAATTACTTGCACAACATAACCCCAGCCCTCATGTCACAGTGTGTCTCCCATGCACCTAAGCGGACAGAGCAGTTCTGTTGAGCTCTCCATGTGCTGAGTAAGGATAACCAAAGCATCTGGGAAATACTCCTTGTGGCCTAGTTGGGTCTTATAGTGAATCAATGTTGGCTTTGCAGTTAAGGAGGTCCAATCACTAGTGCCTCCTTGTTGACGTTGAGGTTTATTCCTCCACTATTTATCAGCTACATTACCAATAGCTGTTTTCTATATCCTTTCCTTAATAAAGAGTTGAAAATGTCTTTTTCCACTCTCATTCTTACAGGCCCATACTGCTGCTTCTTTAAATGTTAATGTATTTATAAGCAGGCTGTGCCATTAAAACATACACCATAGTACTTGAAATAAAGTGACTGCAAGCTCTGTTGTATGTTTATAAATGCATCAAAAAGTACTTAAAATTATATGAAAAGCTCTCAGTTGTTGTCTTCTTCCTTTTTAAAGCCCAACTCCCTTATTCCATGAGTAAAACAAGACAGATGTGAATCAGCAGCTCAGTAATTTGGTGGAATGAGCACTTATGAACCAGAATTTTAAAAAGTGGGCACACAGGAATAGGTTCTTCATGACCCAGTAAGGCAGATCATGTGGTCAACATCTGGGAGATACCATACATGGACTCTGATTTAATAAAGTAGTCACCCATCTGCTGCTTTCTCAGAGTGAGGAGAATAAATAGCATGCCACATCCCACACACTCCAGCTGTCCCCAGCATCCAGTGCTCTGCAGTTCTTCTAAAAATAAAAAAAGAAACTTTACTGTATTTCAACAAAGACTGCTAGTCAAAAAAGAGAGGGAGACAGTGTGCAGTAAAAAGAGCTGTTTAAGAGTGCCTGTAAGCACTTCAAAGTGAAGAAAGTTGTCTTTTGTTTACAAGCTCAATATGAGGGAACATTGTGCTGTTGCAGCAAAGAAAGCCAACAGAACACTGGGTTGCATCAACAAGGGCATCTCCAGCAGAGATAAAGTTGTTGTCTGACTCTACTCAATGCTTGTCAGACCACACCTGGAACAATGTGTTCAGTTTTGGTCCTTGTCATTCAAAAACCATTTGTGGACAGGCTGGAGAGGGTCCAGAGGAGGGTCACAAAGATGATCAAAGGAATGGGAAGGATGACACAAGAGGAAAGGCTGAGAAAGGGTTTGTTCAGCCTTGAGAAAAGAAGGTTTAGGGGAGACGTTACCACCATGTTCCAGTATTTAAAGGATGGCTGCAAAGAAGATGGAGATTCTGGTTTTTTCAAGGAGTCACAAGGAAAAGACAAAGGGTAATGGATACAAGTTTCTTCTGCGGAGATTCCAATTGGACACAAGAAGAAAATTTTTCATAATGCAAACAATCAGTCATTGGAATAATCTCCCCAGGGAAGTGGTGGATTCCCCAAAATAGGATACTTCTAAGATTCAACTGGACAGGGTGCTGGGCAATCTTGTCTAGACCATGCTTTTGCCAAGAAGGATTGGACCAGATGATCCTTGTGGCCCCTTCCGACTTGGTATTCTATGACTCTATGATTGTGTGATTTTATGATTGTTTGAAGATTGCCTTCTCTTCAAATACTGTCATATAGCTGGCCAACATTTGTATCATGTCTTTTCCAGAATTCTGGTTATTTCTCCTATATTCTGGTGCTGGTGTGTTGATATGCAGTGGTATCACTATAAATGGATCACTAAGTCCACAACTAATTGATTGCAGTTCAGTAATGAACATTTTGAAACTTTACTCAGCACAAATCTCCTAGCATGAATCAGTGAAACAGTACTCCTAACTGTGCTATAGTAGTGTGAGCAAGTTATTGCAGAATTTTAGAGGTGGACCCTTCAGTCACTTAGAGAAGAGAAAGGTCTGAAGCAATAGATCTTTCTGTGTTTCCACAGGGGAAAATTACAGGCAGACCATTAGGAAGAATCCAGACTGGAGAGTTCAATAAAAATATTAGTTATAATAGACAAATAATCATTTTCCACTCCAACTTCGGTGGGTGCAGACTTAATTTACTTCTTTTTATTCAACCTTAAGATCCTTGAAATTCTTGTTTCATAAGCATATAGCAGAAAGTACTCTGTCTGGAGCAAGTCAGAAGATTAAGCAAGGTATACATTTGTATGAGATCTAGTTCTAAATTGTTTACTGATTTAACTGATTTATAGCAGAAAACCAATAAAATGATGACAAGTATATGTCTAAAATACACTTTGGATCTGCACTGCTTTTGGAGCAAATACCACAAAGCTGACATTACCATCATCCTGGTGCAACACCATGTCTTGGTGAGTGTAGCATGACCTCTTCTTGCTTTTCAAGGTCTATCCACTCTCTAGTCAAGTATGTAGTCACAGCCCACAGAAATATGCATGTACTTACTTCAGTTTGCTTAGCTTAGATGTGAAAAGCCTAAAAACCAGCACAGCCTCTGAGACCATATCCCTGATAGCCTTGTACTGCCAGGCCTGAAGATGGTTCTGTTGTGCTTTCAGTATTACTGGTGTCAGGGGGAGTTTGAATGAAATACACATTCTTTATATTTTCTAGTAATAGTGTAGATGTAACCAAACTATTTTCTCCTTTACTGAAGTGTGCTCGTCGATATTAATATGAAACCCTGTTTCTATAATTTTTCTGACTTTTTTAATCTGAATCATAGAAAGTGCAAAATAGTGCCAGCCTACTGTAACACACTACTGTACCAGTTTAGACCTGGAAGCAACATAATTATGATAGCATGGTGCTGTCTGGAACTGGTGAGCCTCTCTGATCCTCACTAAACACATCTTTACTGAGTCTGGACCCACACTGTGCAAAAACTTTGGGGCTACATGGAGAGAGAAGATGAAAAATGTCACATGATGCAGGAGGGGGAAGGCATACAAAACCACTAATCAGTGATCACAGAGATGTCCAAACTGTATCATTCCTTCAGGGGTTTAGTACCAAAATTTCTCCAGCAAGTTTTCCTGTAACTATCCACTTATTTATTTTAATATTTTATCCAACAATATGTGTGTTTTACATTAGATCCTCATTAACTCAGACTAGTTTTTCCAGGAAGTAAAGTGTGTAGCACAGTTTTGTCATCCAACTGCATGCCTCATCAGTTCAGCTGCTGCAAAAAACTTCCTGAGAGTTGGCAAGGGCTGCCACTAGCTCACACCACTGCATACCTGCAATGCAGACTCCAACACATTCAGAATGAAGATAACTCAGACACGGTGGCCTTTTATTTCCTAGATAAATACTTTAGCTACTAGCCTACTATGCATGATAAGTAGGTAGTATCTCCAAAAAACAATATCACATGAAGCTGATAACAATCCTGTATGTCTGTTCCCTTTGCAGATTTACTAGGGATGGAGTTCAGATTCCTAGCTAGTTTTATCTAGATGCCCATAAAGCATTGTTTGGATATTTTTCCTTTATTTTCTAGAAGAGATACTTTGAACAAATGTAAACAATTAAACACAATGGGAAGACTTGAGCTAAAGATAAGGGTTTGTATTAAAATGCAAAAAGTAGATGTCCTGGAGTGCTGCATGGACTTAAATGGGAACCTAAACCTAACACAGGTGGAATTCTAGAAATCTGTCCCTCGACTAAGACTCTAGAGTTATGCTGATGTAATGGAAAACAGGATGGCGTTATCCAAGACAACATGTAATTCCATGAAAGTATTTTACTCTAGTGGAAACAAAGCAACTAAACTTCTGACAGATGTTTAGAGGATTCTCAGCCTTGTACAAGCAAATTATTATTGGCATTGTCTAAATGTACTCATATGCCACCCTTGAAGTGTGAACACCCTTGCTAGAATTGACAATGCATTACTCTGAAGCATAAACATGAGGGTGATTAAGGGGTCCAACTTACTACAAGTCATATTCACCTTTGAGTCTTTCTTATCAGGTAATTTATTGTTTGCTCCAGTTTTATTTAACATCAGACATATAAAAAGTATCATCTGAACTTTGTACATTCCCTGTCTTCAAGGATTTCTTCTTGCAGCAAAGATATTTGCCATCTGGTGAACCTCCATACACACAAAATTATAATTAAATTGCCCCTGGTCCCTTGCATTCTGTTTGTCAGAATGTTCTCTGAAACAGTCATGGAGTGTGTTATAAAGTTGGATTTTATTAAAGCAATTGGTTTTGTGTAAGGTTTTTTTGTTTTCTCCACTTCTGTTAAAGAAGTGGCACTATGAAAAACATTCTAGCCTGTTTTTACAAGGCTCACAAGACTTAAATGTTACATTTGTATAAAATTCGTTTGCAGTTATTCCATTAATTCAGGTTCTGCAAATCTTATTGCTAATTCTCTGTTTTGAACCTCAGCCCTGCACAAACTCCTTGCAGAGATCCCTAGAAGGGCATTACACCGCCAAAAGCAGGACATTTTTGGAAGTAATTTTCTGTCTTGAGGAAAACCTGAAACTTCTTGATGAATTATCAGTACATAATTTTGTGTGGCCCTGAAATGCAAAGTAGATTATATAACAGTACCTAATGTAGAGACTTCAGTCCTGGCTATGAAAGCTGAATGAAGAATTCATAGCAAATGACTTACTCAATTACAAGGCCCTCCATCTCTGCTCAGAGAATATAAATGAGTATAGAAGTATATTGATTTCCCATTGTCTTTTTTTACTTTGGAGACTGATTGTGATCAGCATGAGATAACTATTTTTTACTTAATGTTTGAAATCTAACTCATGCTGCCTTTATCAGAAAAATCATAAAGCATTGTTTCTCTCCTCCCTGAATGAATGTTGCTCTTATGACCTAGAGGGCATCATAATGAAACCATTTTTCTTTCTTCCAGGCAAGTAAATATAAAAAACAAGATATTTTAAATTAATTATATGCATTTTCCTTTTGAATGCAGAGCTCTCTTGATGTGATTATGAGCTGCCTATTGTTCTGAACTGCACTGGGCTCCTGCGTCATTGGTAGGTCTAGAGAGGCAAGGCAGGAAAGGAAAGTTCATCCCTATCACTTTTCTCACATTACCTCAAAATAGTTGTGCCTGTGTAGGCTTTGTTGTAGTCTTTAGGATTATACCTTGCTAAATTGCACTGTGTAACAGCTATGATAAAAAGGAATGAGAAACTCATTCCTCTGATTTGGTCAAGTATCACTTTCTATACAATGGAATAACTGCTTTTATGGATCACTGCCATAGACAGAAGAGAAGACGTTTCAGCAGCAAATGGAGAGATTTTCCTGCCAAGCAGACATCTGTGCCTCAGGTTTTGCAAGGGACTAGTCCTAGCATCAACATTAGTATAGTTTCCTCATTGCAACCCAAAAAATAGTCTTAGGTGAAACTCCCACAAATAAAATAGTCAATTTTCTAACCTTGGTTGTGCCCATCACACAAAAGGATGTGCTACATGTCATCTGTATGGTAGGATTGCCACTGAGTGCATGAATGGGCACTAGCACTGCTGAGAACACAGTGGGGCCTTTGCAAAGGTTGTATTCCTGGTTCTGCACTAAGAAAAGCTTTTTCTCTTATTTCCACTTCCAGGCCCAGCCTGCATTCCTGGGACCAACATTCTCTGCATTATTTGTGGTCACATTGTTTGTTGTCATTTCTTTCCCATGGAGTAACTTCTGGTAAATGCAATCAGCACCACCATCCTGGCCGTCCTGCTCCTCATCCTGCACTGTACAGACCATCAGCTTGACCCTCTCACTCTGCTGTGGGAACTGTTTTGCCCACACAGCAAGAGGCCCACGGGAACCCATGGGTGGGATAATCCCTGACATACCCTCCAAGCTATGCGGAGAAACTGCTTCTCCCAGGCTGCTTCATTCTATGATGTTTAACATATTTTCAGGTCTCCATTCTGGTTTGCGCCTGCCTTCACACCCCATTGTCCCCTCTAGCCCCATTCCCGCCTATGCCCTGCCCCCCAGGACCTTTCCCCACCCCCATATAAAAACCCCAGTTCTCTGTCCCGAGTTTGTTCATTTGAGTTGAGTTCCTTTCACAAGCGTGCTTTAACAATAAAGTTCCTACATGGAATATGACTCAACTAATGGCCCTTCCTGCCTCTTTCATGGCTGCTTATTAGAGAAGCTAGTCAGCTTCGCATGTCCAGGAGAGTGCTTGCTCTGCCTCGAGTCCCGAAGCTGAAAGGGATCTGTTACTAGCTGCCTGCCGTGGACTGCCGAGTCCAGGTGTGGTGCGGGCAGAAACCCCCAGGAAGCCTGGCATCTTGCACTTCTCCCAAAAAGAGGACACCGACACTCTGCTTTTTCCAAGTAGTACACTTTAATGTCTGTAAAGAAAGTGCTTTAATGAACCCATGGCTAGGGTTTCATGGAGTTGAAATCTTGGAATTTTGTCAAGATTCATGGTTTATATCATGTAACTATTAACACTTATTAGTAACATTAAAGGATTTTCTAGGGACTCTGTAGAATAGACTGCTGCCTAAAGACCCTCAGATGCTGTGAAGAGCAGATTCTCAAAACCTTTCTCTGTTCTGTAGAATGGGCAAGAGTACAAGGAACTGTACACCCATAGCTGGAATAATTTCCCCTATTTCAAGGCAGACTAAAGAATTACAGACCTGTGTATACACAGGACTTTGCCTCTTGTTCTAAGAAACGCACAAACAAAAACTGTCCTTGTTCTATTTTTCTCACTGCCATTAGTGCACCTACCACATTAATACTGGTTTAGTTGCTAGGAATTAGCAATACATTTCAGGCATATTTTGAAAACTAGAAAAAAAAGGTCTTCACATGCACTGAATAAACAACTTTTGCATGAATATCCTGCACTTAAGTTGCCTCGATACAGTAGAGGTTTATTGACTTACTGCAAGCTACATTTGAATGATTGCTTCATATATTATGATATGCAACATTACATCCTGTTTCTTTTCTATTTCTATAGCCCAAAGACTTATTGGAATCGGTGTGTCTCAGACTCATAAAAAATACATGACTTTAAAAAAAGATTATTATATAAAAATCCACCAACCTTGGGAAACTGCAGAGGTGGGGGATTTTTGTGCTGGAATTCATTTTAGTTTGCTAACATTATCCCTATGTATCTTCAGTTTGAAAGTACAATCTGGCAATTTATAATAAAGAGCCATGAAACAGCTTTCCAGAAAGGAATTTAAAAAAAAAAATAAATTAAAAACTCCCAGAAATCTGGATGCCTGATTGCAAGTGAGAGTAATATACTTCAGAGCTGGTAGAGAAAGAATTTAAATAATAATCTCTTGTATATAAGGACTCTGCTACTTAGTCAATAAAAGATGGGTAATCTCCCCAGAGCTTTGCAATATGAACAGAAAATAATCAAAGTAAAATGTTTTACATGATGCTATTGTGTGTGATTATTTAGTGAGCCAGAGAGGCAGATGAGGCGCAGTACTCCAAAAGGGAAATAAAGGCACTAAGGGAGAGATGTCAGACTACTGAGATGGATGTTTCTTCCCAGCAGCTGAGTGGTAAGGTATTGACGAAATGGAGGACAGAAGTAGGGCTTAGGCCAGAGCAGTAATCAGAATCAGTAGTAAGGCAAAATACCATTGCATTACAACATAAGATCCTCCATCCCAAATTGTTCATATTTGATATTTTAACCTAAAATTTTGCAGCCAAGGAAAAAAGGATGTACTTCTTTTACAAATATATGTAGGTGCACCTATTCAGTGCAGGTGTTGGATTTAGAAGCTAATAACAACCTGAAATAGCTACCTGAGAACCAGCATTCCAAAATACAATCTCTGCACTAAACTAAAATATTTCATAGGTTGTGTTTTAAGTGCAAAGCTCTCAATTTGTCAGGGACTATACAGCTCTGTAAGAAAGTGATCTCTAAGGCTCATATTCTTTATCAAAACCCTTATAATGTTCTGAACTAGTTCTAGTTAAGTGTCAAAGTTGGGTCAATACGATTAGATGTTTGTAGAGGAGGCTGAAGCTGTCAAAGTAAGAAATGGATCACTGCCTAATTTCTTGCATTTAAGCTTTTGCAAGAGCTTCTACAAAGCTTTGAAGGAAGTATGAGTTGTATTTAATCTTGAATTACTCTTAAGTAACAGACATATCAAGGCAAAGCTGAGGTACAGCTACGGCTTACTCTATCTCCAACAGACTTGCTCCCTCCTTATGTTACCGACCCATTCTGTTGGGTCAGCATCTTATGAAAATCACTCTCTAAACTCAAGTTAGACCAAATTAACACTGTTGAATTAAACAGTGTATAAAACAGACCTTTTCTAGAACAGTGTGATTGAATGGAAGTGAGTTCAGGTGCACGCACAGTAACCTTCGAAAGAAACTTAGGAGCCAAGATAGATATGAGCCAAAAGATACGTGGCCATATCCCATAATGCCAGTTGTCTGTAGCAGACACACACCAAGTCCATCCTGTTAAAACTGGGCTAGTGTGCAAAAAAGTCACCTACTCAGAGAACAAACACTAAGACCCATAATTTTGGGCTTGTGATACACATAGGAAAAAGGGTCACAGGTGCTTCCGGTCATCTGCTATTAAGTTTGCCTCATGTTTAAAGTTATCTGTTTCAAAGAGACCAGAACACAGACTAGAAGTACAGGAGGTGCTTCTGCTTTAATTCGTTGTTCCTCATCCATCAAAATGAGGAATTATAATCTGAACACCTTGAAACTGTAAAAGGAAGATAGATACCTAGATGCTTAGACATGAACAGTAGTAGAACTGTAGGGGCCTTTACTGGTGTTGTAATATTAAAAGGCTGATAGCTTTTGGGCACGTAGGAAATTTGGCAAAATATGTGAGTTACTCAATTTGATTGAAAGGCAATATTCAAAAAGGCAGGTGAGTCCATTAGAGACTTCACTCACACTGCTCAAAATGTCAGTATTTTAACAACATTTTTAATTCAACTGAGAAAATGAATGAAAATCAATGAGTCATTTCTCATTAAAAATGTATTGAAAAGCTATCAAAGAAGTTTAGTAACAGGTTGTCGTGGTTTAATCTCAGCTGGCAATTAAGCCCCATGCAGCCTCTCAGTCACTCCCCAGCAGTGGGATCAGGAAGGGAATCAGAAGGGTAAAAGGTAGAAAACCCTTGGGTTGGGATGAAGAGAGTTCAACAGGGAAAGTGAAAGCCACACACATAAGCAAAGCAAAACAAGGGAAGAAATCACTGCTTCCAAAAGTCAGGCAGGTGTTCAGCCATCTCCAGGAGAGATGGGCCCCATCACATGTAACAGTGACTGGGTAAGACAAACACCTTCACTCCAAATGTCCCCCACTTCCTCCTTCTTATTTCTATTTAATATACTGAGCGTGATGTCATCTAGTATGGAATATCCCTCTGATCACTTTGGGTCACCTGTCCTGGCTGTGTCTCCTCCCCACATCCCGTGTACTCCCAACTTCCTCACCAGCACGGAGTACAAAACCAGAAAAAGCCTTGGCTCTGCATAAGCCTTGCTCAGGAATAACAAAAAACATCATGGTATTGATAAACCCTGTGTTCAGCACAAATCTGAAACACAGCCCCATACCAGCCACTGTGAAAACAATTTTATCCCTGTCAAATCAAGCACACAGGTGTTCCATAGTTGGTGTCTTATATTACTGAAGACCCAAATACATCCCCAAAACTGAATTAAACAAAGCTTAAGACCCCCAAAAGTCTTAGAAAATAGATTAGCTTTCTTAATATGGAATCATTTTTATTCCATAAAATCACTCACATGTATCCACTGACTTGTATAGATTAAGTAGAAGAGCAAGCAAAATATTCAACAGTTTATCTGCACAAATTTGGTGCCTGTCAAGACATCATTTCCTTGCCAAAAATGCTGAACTTGCAGTCTAACTATTCCTCTCAGGGTTGGTATATAATGAAGTACAAACTCCTTTGGGAATTGGTTTTGCTGCTGGAATTCAAACTAGAACAAGCAGACGCTACGGCGAGATAAGGAATACTCCTGCTATGCTCCACAGCTGCATTGTGTGTCTGCAGTGTGCAGTGTGAAATAGTCTTTGGCCTCCCAAACACAGGCAATGAGCCAACAAAGCTCTTGCATGTATCTTTGTGCCTTTGCTGTCTAAAGAATGTGGTTATGTGCTTCGTCGAAGAAATGAATCCGTGAGGGAATGGAACTGATTATGGGGAACCACAGGTAAGGAGCAGACAGGAAAGTGTATTGCAGTCATTCAATCTGCATAGTCCTTAAAAATGGAGAGGGCACACAAACAGATGGAAATTTCAATACAATGCTGAAAACCTCTGAACCTGGGCCTTATTCTTGTCCAGATTTAGCTATTTATCTGCAATGCTTTTGATAACTCAAAGTTTATTTTTTTATCATACAGCAACAACTGTAAAGGAAGATATCTCACTTTTCCAGCTCAGAAAAGCAAGTGTTATAAGACCTGTAGCAGCAAACATAAGTCCTAATGGCTGATGCATTAAAAAACCCAAAAAATTGTTGTTTCTCTTTATGTCTCTGAATTTTATTGAGCTTGATTAGAATTTTATTTATGTTATTTACATGATTTCCATTTCTCTAATATCAAATCCTTTGCAATATTTTAAGGGGATGTGGGAGTTTTAGTCAGAGAAATCAATTTCAGGTTGTTTTGGAGCTAGACCTAACAGTAAGTAACAGTGATATAGAGTAGACTTAAAGACATCAGAGTTGTTTGTGCTAAAGAGTATCTGTATTAAACACCTAAATGTTTTCTATAACAAAATCAACTTTCTAAAAAACCTGTTGGAGTGGCTCTATCTTGGAACCAGCACCTGTGGAGGTGGATTAGGGAAGCCTATCTGTACCAATAACATAATTTATTGACTGAGTTACTAGCTGACCAGTTATAAGAAAAAACCTAGTTTCTACCTACATTGCAATTTGCATAACTTGAGTAGTCATTTGAAAGTTGCTGATTATTGCTCTTGGGCTTCCACAAAGACGAAAAAAGGAAAAGAAATGACAGGAAGAGTCATGTATGTATGTAGAGGAATGCAGGAGCATAGATGTGTTAAACAGTAATACCTTGCCAGTGAGACAGCAGTAATGCACTTCAAAAATAATCATGTTTCTATCAGAAGTCAAGGTCTTCAGAAAAGTGTTTGCTAAGACAAAAAATATACTAGGTAATATTCCATTACAAGTATAAACAGCTTTTTTTTGTTCCTTTTATAACACAATCTTACCACTGTAATTGTAATCTAATCATGGATGTTCTAATATTTATTCTTTTTAAATACTTATTATTTCTGCAAAGTATACAGAACAGATAATGAGTCAAGTTCTTACTAAGTGGCACAGAGGAGTTTAAGTAAGTCAGTTCTGGAATGAAGTAAGTGATAGAGAACATAAATAATAGTGATTTTAAAGAGAAATCAGGCCAAGAGAAGTTTGTGAAGAACAAAGAGATAGGGAATAACCTAAATGCAAAACCAAAGAAAAATAAATGAATGTGTAAGCAAGGCATAGGGAAATCTTAAAAAAAAAAAAAAAAGAGAACACAAAAATAGAAGTTATACTTTTAAGATTCACAAAGAAGATCTAGGAGGCCTAATTTTTAAAGTTCATTCTGAAGCAACTTATAATTACAACTCCTTTTAAGAAAAAAGTTGAGGGTTAACGTTATAAATCGGGTGTTTCTCAAACTACTCAGGAAGGTATCCCTATAAAACAGAAGGAAATTTGTTATTTAGTGGAGAGTATCTTCAACTGAGAAGTGATCTAAAGAGAAAACTGGAAAATAAAAATCCAAACAAATCTTTTAAGGCATAGAGTAAATTCAAAACGATATTGAAATATATGGAGAACATTAAATTATAAATTATATAGAGGATGGTAGAGAACATTGCTGCTAAAGCTGAGCTTTGTTCAGCTCTGTCTATGAGAAGTCATGGCAGTCATGAAAAGTGTGTGTGAGGAAAAATCCTTAAGTGATTAACATAAGGAAATTTTGACTAAGCCTTATGAATCTTAAGTATTTCCTGAAGCATTTGCTTAATTTATCCATGGAAAGAATTACTCACTCTTAAAGACCTTCAGTGGTGAACCTGAGTGATCAAGCTTAAATACCTAAATTAGACAATAGGTTTTCTTTCTGGAAGCTTGAGATTTATGAAATTATTTCTACTGACTAGGTCAAAAATTTGACCAAATATTTATGAAAAAATGCTTTGTGAGGTATTTGGACTTATACATAAATCAAACAGAGGAGGATTTCACTTTGGATTTAGGTTACACTGGTAAAAGTTCTGGTGCTATTAGACTTCTTAAGCCTGTTTACATTCACAACTGAGACAGAATTAAACCAAAGAAAAAAAGTTTGACCATAAACAAGTGATGGAAGTGGGAGATACAGTATGATCCAAAACCAGAGAAGTGTTTTACAGAGAAGTAGAGCAGTTCCCTCAGTTCATGCACTTGTTACATTTGTAGGTAAGATTTGTTTCTAAGCAAATGTTGATTTGTGGAGTCCAAATGCAGCCTTAAACAAGTACATTGCAGAGCAAGTAAACAGCAAATAATGGCTACATATTGGCACCCTGACCAAGTATCTGGTAATACTTTTCTTCAGGAAGATACCAACATGTAGCATTTTGCAATGTGTATTCAAAGGTATATGTACTCATGAAGGTGATTTTATCAAAGAAATTGGACTGTCAAGGTATGTTAGTTTCTCAGCAAGTTCTCCTTACCAAGCTTCCAAGTAGAATTTTTAATGGGACCAACAGGAGGAAGTGTTTCTTTTTGTCAATCCTTTCTTTTCACTGTGAACTTTAAAATTCCCTAGTGGAAGTAGAACACAAGCAAAAAATTCATCATATTCCTTAAAATGCTTTAAGCTATCAATAAACCATCAGAACATGAGTAGGCTGCTGATTACATAATCAAACTTGCAATGTATGCATTAAATCTGTTTTTAAAAAGCCCTGTTCACTGACAAATTATAACTAATTTTTTTTCAAACATGTAAAATAGAGTTATGTTAGAAACCCAGTTAAGTTTCTACTCTGTAACACATAGTAATACAGTAGTTGGCTTTAGTAACCTAAAGTAATATAGTGTCTCAAAAATGTCAGTATTTCTTGTACATATTACACCAAAAGCATAGTTGGGGAGTAGAAGTAATTTAGGGTAAAATATATTCTGATAACTAGTGCATGGCAAAGCTAACAAATAATGTTAAGCCTTTCATGTGATACATCACACAGTATCCATATGGCCATGCATAGTTATGTTAGTGATTCCAAATAAGATTGAACTGATTATTACAGACATGTTAGATTTCTTTCTTCACATATTTTCCTAGCAATTGTTCTTGTGTTCTAAGAATACAATGGTGTCACCAGCTGGATTACATGTTCTTGGTCTGCTGTTCCTGAAAGAATGCACTTTATATTTTTAATTAGGTTATTTCAGGACCAGGATGCCCTAAAGCATTGAGATGGAAAACAAAGAAAATAAAGCAAAGGTAGAATTGTACACCATAAGAAAAAAAAAGACAGGGTGGGGGGAAATACCATCTTCTGATATTTAAGGAGAAGCTTGGTTAAGGTATGATGAGTAGATAAAGCAGCGGTAAGAACTGGATAAGAGGAGGAGACTTTATTGAGCAAGGGTCTTAGACAGAAGTCTAAGGTAGCTTTGAAAAACAGCAGAAGAGTTTTGTGGACTCTGCAGATTGCAGGTTGCAAATTGTTCTGAGTCTATTTTGGTACAGAATTCCTATTGCCCTAGGAGATCCACACACAGAGCAGAATGGCTCTCTGGGCTCAAACATAGTCTTTCTCAATTTATTGTCTATGAAAGAACATTTGCGTGAAGACCCTCAAATCTGTAATCTAAGAAAAAACAAACACAATTTTACTGCAGCAGCTTGGAATTTTTTTAACATACTTTGTGCAATTCAAGTTGAAAATTTTAAGATGAGGCAGATGCAATTTAGTTCATTTCCCTTAAAAAGAACTCTAAAAGTAAAATGTATTGCTTAAGCAGCAGGCACCTTTTCCTTTTCAAGCTGCTTCTTATGCCTCAAGCAGGATGCTTATAGTCTGAGAATTTTTATTATAACAAAAAAAAAAAAAATCCGGAACAATGCCAGAGACTCCAGCAGTTGTGAGTCAAAACTAAATATCACATGGGTGGGATCGCCATAGTAACTAACTCAAATACTTCAGATACACTAGAAATTAATCCACTCATCAGTTTATCTTTCACCTGAAGTATAAGTTGTGATCACTTTCTCTGTTAAAGCCTACTAAAGAATATTAATAATAATATTATATTATTAAAAATATAATATCCAATAATATAATAATCTCTCTGCTTATAGACATTTAATATTTCATAGATATAAATTATATTGTCCCAAGAAAGAAGAGAGGAGTTGGTCTCTGAAAATAAAATGGCACAAAGTAGTTATCATGAGATCCCTGCTTCGCTTCAGAACAGGGTTCAGTTCTTCCTCTGTTTGCAGAAGGAAATAGACCACTTGTGGCTCCTGATAGTCAAGATGAAAAAACCAAACTAACCACGTTCAATAGCAGGCCTTGGGAAAGCAATGAAATCGTAGGTGGCAAACACCACAGCTCTGGACCTTCTCATGGGACAGTCTTTGATGCATGTTGGCTCTGTGGGCACCAGTCAGCAACGCTGTCATCAGCCAGCTTGGGACGCCCCTCCCCAGTGCTCAGGACCCCATTTCAGCCCCCCAGGGCCCTAAGTCCCTGCCCTGGCAGCACTGCAGCAGTACTGATCTCCAGCCCATCTTTGGCCCCATCTTCTTTTGCCAAGCTTCATCACTTGCCATGCTGGGGGCTGTTGCTGGACCAACCTGTGCCCTGTGGGTGAGGGCATGGCCAGTGCCAGGACACTCTCAAGCCTGGCTGCCCAGCTCCGGGAAATGTGCTGGCCCATATTGTTCTGGACAGACTCCGTAACAGAGAAGGTGAACAACATGGTGGATCACCATGTTCAGCAAGTAATTAACAATAATTCAGTGTTAAAATGGAAGACATCTTTGAATGCAGGGTTTTTATTTGGTTTAATTTTGTTCAATATTTTCAATAGCAATCTGGCATATGCAATAAAAGGTATGATTATTAAAAATTTACTGTGGGTACCCAAGGGGAGGGACTACATGTTGGAAAACAGCATTAACATTGAAAAAGATCATAACTGCATTTTACTAAAATTGCAATACAGCTCACTGCAAAAAAGTGAAAGGATCTGTGCTTAAGAAAAACTACCAGATGAAGAAAATAATATGGAACATCAGTCCCTTGGAAAAGAATCTAAAGGCAGGGGTGAAAGAGAGCTGCATTGAACCACATCCAGGTATAATGTTACTGAAAAGAAGGTAGTCATCACAAAGGAATATACCAGGCAAGACACACAAATGAACATTTTCTGCTTCATCTGGCAGAGTAGAAGACTTGAGCTGGGGTGAAGCTGCAACACAGGCAGTCTAAAGGAAGGTAGTGCAAATGACCAGAAGTTTAGAAAATATGATCTATGAGGAATAATTCAAAGAGTAGAATTTCTTCTCACTTAGAAGACCTGGGGGAGATTATGATAAAAGACCTTCAAGTATGAGAGTCTGTTGTAAAAAAGTGAGAAGGTATTCTATGTCTGTAGAATAAATTGTGACAAGAAACAATGAAGCTGAAAATTTAAACTGTGAAAAGTTAAGAAAAACAGAGTGCTGAGTATTTTGTTTTGAGTCTCTCCACCACTAAGGTCTTTAGAAATATGCTAGACAGCCATCTGTCAGCAATGATAACATGTATAGTTAATCTTGTCTTCAGGGATGGACTGTCTCTTAGAGACCCTTCCAACAGTTTTTTAACACAGTTATTGCCAAATCCCAGCAGATCTTTAATGGGAACATTGGCAAGATAGTATGTACTGCAGTATTTGTAGAAGAAATACACACTATCTAGAAAAATGGTCTACTGAATTTTCGTATTAATTGTGTAGGACTCTCTGCACTTAGCTCTTGTTGCTGCTACACTTTGTGAGGAAAAAAAAAAAGACAGTATAATTGCGGTTTACAGTGGTAGCTTATACTAAATTACCAGTACAAGGTTTTCTGGAGAAACAGAAATTCAAGAACATTTGAAGGACAAAGAATGTCAGTTAAATGTTTGTTACAGCTATAAACCCCAGTGACAGAATTTATGTGGAAGTATCAAAGACAGCTTCAATGACACATTGTGAAATCTAAAGAAATGTTCACGGCTACTTTGTGATGAAAACAGCATTTCTGGGATGAAGTCTATTTTTTTGAACAGTAAAGAAAGACAGATTTGTGGAAGGAAAAGTATTAGAAAGCAAACTAAACTTTCAAAATGGTAAAGCATACAACACAGGGGAGCTGAGAGTCAGCTTTTTGAAGAGACTGACCACTGAGAATTCTCTTTCCATTTTATGTCAAAAGCAAGAAGGCAAATGTCTAAGGTTGGATTCCTGTTTCTGCTCTTCTTCTGGTCCTCCAATGAAAAATTTAATAAGTTCTGTGAAACAAAACAAGTATTTTGTTTTGGGGCTTTTTTTTGTTTTTGGAGGGAGAGGGGTGTAGATAATATAGAAATGGAACTAATTTTGGCATATATAGGACTACTGAACTATGGCCTGTTGTAGTTAAGCTCAAGGAAAGACCTCAGCTTTTGAGAAGGCCAGTGTGAGTCCCATACCAGCTAAATGTTTTAGAGGACTGTTTCAACCACATTCGACAAAGTGAGGTAATGTCAGAATGTAGAATAATGTAGCAATTTATGTAAAAGAAACTTCAGGTAAATTTTAAGAGGCTTTGGTGCCGCACTGAAGGACAAATGGACAAGTTACTGTTTAACAGGCATTGGACAATTCACACAGATTTCTGCATCAAAAAACCAATTCACCCACGACTTGCAAAATTACTTTGAAGGCATTAGTTCCATCAGAAAACACAGCTGCAACAGCAGTGCACAATTGTAACGGTGCTTTATAAATGGCAGAACTGTTGAAAGATCACATACAAGTGGGTCATTGCAACTAAAGCAGCAATGTTTTAAGAGAAGGGATGGGACACTGGGCAGCAGTAATTCAGTGTGTCAAGAGTAAGACCACATGATGCAGTCTGTAAGGTTCAGGCATAAAGAGTGCAGAAGGAAGTGGTTGGGTTAAAAAAAGACAAAAGCAACAGCCCATGTGTATGGTAAATCTCATTGGAATCAGAAAGATGGCACAGAGCCAACAGCAGGACTAAGAATGCTCTGGATACATGCATCTGATCTGGACAGGTTGTGATTCCAGATGGCCAAAAGACAAATCACATCCAGTTTCAACATTTTAAGTGTTTAATTTTATTAAAAAGTCCTAACGGAGCTTTTCTGAGAAGGAAATGGTATGATCATTGCTATGCGCAGCTCCAGGTGGGAAAGAGTGCATTATTGTCATTTTTATTTCGAGCGAAGTCCTCCTGGTGTGGAGCAGCTGCATGGTCCCTAGGCATCCTGAAAGGTGGCACTCCAACAGGATGTCTGGAAGCACGGCTGGCGTGTCCCAGAAGGGGCTGCTCAAACCAGTTCTGCACAGACGGCTGGGAAAGTGCTCGTTCCCATGTTGGTCACTAGTGTTCAGAGTGCCAGCTTGGATGCCAGTCTGTCAGAATTTAAACTGCCTTCACAAAAGGTATGAACTTTATACATGAGAGAGTAGGCAGCCTGCAAGGACTCAGCAGGGATGCTTTCCAAAATGATCTAAGGCATTGAAAAAAAAATTAAAAATAAAAAGGGTTTTTATTGCTAACATGGAAGTACAGTTTGAAAAATGCAAAATATAAAAACATATTCATTGGATAAGTTTTCTAAAAGCAACTTCATACCATTCACAGAAGGCACAACCCAGAGTGTACCAGATATTTAAATTAGCATCATGATTCTAAAAAACCTTAGGGATTTTTTAAAGGGAAAAAGTTATTGAGAAGAACTTATTTGGACTTTTTTTCTGTTCCGTTACTTCCTACTGTCTCTGATCATGTTCTTCTTCCTGCTAATTAAAGGCCAATATACTGCAGCTTAATGACTGTCCACGACTCACTGAGAAAGAGAATGAGCTGTCTTATTCTACACAAAATCATCCATGAACTTCCATCGCATCATCCTTTATTTTTAGAAGTAGGCTTGACAGCTCCTCTTCTGGGCCTTGCTGGCAGCATGTTAGATCTTGTTCCTCTGTTCATTGCACCTTGGACAGCACCAGCACAGAGGATGCAGAGCACAGGACATTTAAATGGAGCAGGGCAGAAAAAAGGCTAAGGGTCCAGCCTATTAAACCTCACCAACTGTCCACTTCTGCCTGAGGAGATTTCTAGAATTATCTTTAATTAGTGGTAACAATTCTGTTGTCAGAAAGAAGAGATGGATATGAGATTTGAAGCCCTTAGCTCCACATGTGCTTTGCAGCTGGCAGGTAGAGCACAAAATGCTTTTTCAAAAGCCAATAGCTACCTGTGGAACGGCTTTGACTCTTCATGAGACATGGCCACGAGATGCTGTAGAAAATAGCTTGGGAGTTTTAAGGCAGCAGGGGATACAGGCTTTGGCTTTCTTGTAGGGATTTGCTTTAGCAGTTTTATCAGTCTGTAACTTAAGCAGAAGGAGATGTCAGGAGATTGCTAGGTCTGAGGAGGTACATATTTCTTACATATAAGCACAGTATCTCTGTGCCTTCCTGTGACAACATTACAGACCTCTTTTTATCTAAACTACTCAGTGGTAGTTCATTAAATAAAGCCAAAGTATCCACACCAAAGGCTAAAATATTCACTGCCAATACAGCATAAACATAAACCCACAAGACTCCTTTGATTACATGGGTCAACCACTCAGTCGTATCTGTTAAACAGCTGTGAAGTAGCAACTGTGATATGCCTGCATCACCTTAGTTACTTAAACACAAGCCATGAATGTCTTACTAGAAGCTCTTTTGCAACAAGTCGACCTCTAAATTAGCTTGTAGATCCATCAGACCCAGAGCTTTGTTTATATTAGAAATGCCAGAGAGGTTGTAATTTGCTGCTCTTTTTAGTTATGAATACCATGGATTGCAAGACAAAGTGGAACAACATTGGACAATAAATGAAATTAGGGAGCAGTTAACATCGATCAGTTCATGTCTGTTGCCAAGGGCAATCTTGGTGCGCCTAATTTTAAATTCTATTGAACAAATTAATGTGTAATTTCCTTATCATGAACAGTGCCTGATCAGAAGAAGCTTCAAGAGGTAAGGAGTGCTAATGGATCTTGAAACTGGATCCTAGCCATGGCAATGAGCCTGGAGCTGAGCATCACCATTAACGGATGGTCTATAAGTACGGTGTGAAGAGATAGCACATTGGTCATAAACACTTCTTTATGCTGCATTTTCTTTATCAACATTTCTTGTCTTTAGAGCATCTCTGCCTTCATTCAAGATTTTTTTAAAATGTCACCAGGTTTATTTACTTTCTTTACCTCTGTTTCTTCTATTCCCTTGCACTCTTCCTCCTTTGGTTTATTTTCAAAGGCACCTAAAATACACTTGAAGAATTTTAGGAATCAACTGTGTCAATTTCTGTAGTAGCAGTAATCACAACTGCAATTTTTGTGTGACCAGACAAATATGTGTTCAGGCATGCACACAAACATACCCAGCTGATGAATTATCTTATGGTAGTTTATTTGTGATTTGGTGAAGGAAACAGAGCAAAGAGATGAAAAGTGAAGATGCTGTTAATTAGTACCTCTTGGTACAAAATCATCTCTCTTTTTTTTTTTTTTTAATATGGGACAGAAAGCCAATTATGCTGGAAATGTACATGTACTTCAACTGCATGTTGTTATTTTTGTAGAGTCTATTTAGTTGAACTGGGTTTTGTGACTGAAAATTATTTTTCTTCTGCAGGCAATAGAAGACTTTAAAACTTCATATGGAAATTGGACTTTTCATAAACCCTTCCCAACATTCAATTCCATGTAATATAAATTCTTCAAAGAAACTATTGAACGGGACTGACTTCCACCATTTTTTTAGCAAGCTTGTTTTACAAGCACATTTTCACAATATCACCATAAATGTGTTTCCTGCTAAGAAAAGTTAGAGCAACTTTCTTCTGGTTCTGGAGATCTTTGTTTCTTTCTTTCATAAGGGTAAAATGCCCTTCCAAATTTCTCAACAGAAGCTTAGAAAAGTCAGAGGTTTCAGCTCCAATAGAATCTGAACAGAATTATTTGATATCCTGGGTATATAAACCCACTTACCAAGAGCAAACATTGGGACAACAAATGGCAATTTTGACAGAAGTAACTTAAGCAATTAACTCACAGAAATCCCTATCACCAGCATATTGATAGTGCAGAACTGGAGGATGAAGGAAAAAAAGGAGGAGAGAGAATGCACAAATGTGAATGTTGAGGACTGAGGAGAGAAAGCATGGTAGGGCACAGAAATGTCATTGATACACAACACAATGATTAGCTTTGATTTTTGTTGTGCTGTAGGTTTTCTCTGATTGTACTGCAAACTTGTTCAAGCATTGATATATCTGTTGGGTATTAAGAAGATGACTCTATTAACCAATCATGATTCACAATTCTTATTGAGAAATTAATTTTTGACTTCTCCAAAAAAGGTAGCTTTTGTGATTACATTTTGCTGTGGTGTTATTTTACGAATGCCGCATTTAATATACAATAGACCACGTATCTCCTTCAGCACTGGTAAATACTCACTGCCATCCATCAGTAACAAAGTTGTTTTATATGTGGTCATAACTGAAAGGCTGAGCAGTATTCTTTTTCACTAATTCACAATAACCATCCTTTTTGATATATTCTTTAAACATAGCCTAGAGAGCTATATTGTGTTTAAATAGAATGTGCGATCTGTTCCATGCAGAAATAAAAAGTATACAAATTAGATTTCATTCAGCTAAAAGCAATCTTGAAAATTTTCTTACCTGTTTTCTATTACTGATCAAAATTATGCCTTCTCAATTCTTTTATTCTCTACAAGTTTAATTCCTCGTTGGCTATTGTTGCCGGTAATTATTCCTTCATCTTTCTCTCCAGGACCTTCTTTTCTGAAATCTTGACTTCCAGTTTTGTAAGAGTTTTGCTTCATTAATAAACTACTCATATCCATATTCTCTCTAAAGTCCTGGTTGTTCTTAATGAATAAAAATCAAAGTTCTGGTGATGCATTCTTGGCTGATTACAAATTAACACCCTTTGATTTGAGTAAAAGAATAGAAAATGATACAAGAGAAATTTGTAGCCCCAAACCCCCCCACATAGTTAATATGGGAGGATGGTGTGCTGTTGAAAGAAAATATCTCATAGATGGAGAAACTGAAACCCCCTGAGGCAGAACTGCATAGTTCTGCATGGATCAGACTCCTTGAGGGAGTGGAAAGTACACTAAAAAAATTGTGTAGACATTTGCTAGGCATCAAGGTTTATATTCCTGGTTTCCTAGAAGTCCTAAAATAATCCATGTCTACTTGTTCAATAAACAGCTCCTGAGTTCACTTAGAAAACGTTGTCTTCACAGAATCACAGAATATACTGAGTTGAAAGGGACCTACATAGATCATTAAATCTAGCTCCTGGCAATGCACAAGATCACCCCCAAGACTCACACCATGTGCCTGAGGGTATTGTCCAAATGCTTCTTGAGCTCTGTCAGGCTAGTGCTGTGACAATTTCCCTGGGGAACCTGTTCCAGTGTCCAAACACCCTCTGGGGGAAGAAACTTTTTCTAATGTCCAGCCTAAACCTCCCCTGACACAGCTTGAGGCCATTCCCTCAGGTCCTGTCCCTGGTCACCACAGAGAAGAGATCAGTGTCTGCCCCTCCTCTTCCCCTCACAAGGAAGCTGTAACTGCAGTGAGGTCTCCCCTCAGTCTCCTCCTCTCCAGGCTGAACAGACCAAGTGCCCTCAGTCACACCTCATACGGCTTCCCCTCAAGGCCCTTCACCATCCTTATTGTCCTCCTTTGGACTCTCTTTAATAATTTAATGACTTATATTGTAGCACCCAAAACTGCCCCCAGCACTGGTGGTGAGGCCGCCCCAGTGCAGAGCAGAGCAGGACAATCCCCTCCCTTGCCCGGCTGCCGATGCTGTGCCTGATGCCCCCAGGACAGGGTTGGCCCTCCTGGCTGCCAGGGCACTGCTGCCTCATGTTCAACTTGTCACTGACCAGGACTCCCAAGTCCCTTTCCATGGCACTGCTTTCCAGCCTCTCATTCCTCAGTCAGTCCATACATCCAGGGTTGCCCCATCCCAGGTACACAATCAAATGCATTTTCCCTTGTTGCACTTCATCTGGTTGGTGATTGCCCAGCCCCTTAATTTATCAAGGTCTCCCTGCCTTCAAGGGAGTCAATAGCTTCTCCCAGTTTTGCACTATCTGCACACTGCCTTGGTATCCTTTCCAGTCCTGCATCCTGGTCATTTATGACGATGTTTTAGAGCACAGGATGGAGGATGGAGCACTGTGGAACCCCACCAGTGACAGGTCACCACTCTCATGTTGCCCCATTCACTGTCACCCTTTGTGACCGACCCATGATCCAGTTGCTCACCCACATCCCATGATGGGTTTATCCAAATGTGTGCTGGACATTTTGTCCAAAAGGATGTTGTGAGAGACAGTACCAACAGCTTTACTGAAATCCAGAAACATTACATCAACTGATATCCCTTGACCAGCTAGGTGAGTTACCTTGTCATAAAACAAAATCAGGATTAATAAGCAGAACTTTCCTCTCATGAAGCTGTGCTGGCTGTGACCAGTTACTATGTTGACTGGATAAGGGAAACATTAAAGTCCTGATGAAACCTAGAACAAGGTTAAAACTCAAACAAAATTCAAACTTACTGGGAGCAATCAATAGCTAGAATGCTAAAGAAGGAAAAGTAATTTGAGCTAATGAACAGTTTTTCTACCTTTCCTGCCGAACTAAATGCAAGTGAATATTCTACAACTGACACAAACACAGCAATTAATAAATGTTTCCCCTGCATAAGAATTCAAATTGAAATTGAGTATGGATTCCTGAAATTCTTCTAACAACTTTGCACACAATATTTCACAGTAACTTGGGAAAAAATTGAAGACAAATGTAAAATTCTTTCCTCCACTAATACTTATAATAAAAATTGGTGGGCAAAATTCCATAGACCTATTATATGTATTGTGGAATTTACCAGTGCACAAATCCCCTGTCTGTCTCCACCATCACAGCCTTTCCTATTATGTTGGAGTTCTGAGATGCTCTGATGAAGCAAGCTGTAAGTTGATCCTTGTTAGCAGCAGGAGAATTAATACAGGACTATTGATGGCAAAATACTACTCCAGTATAGCCATCCCATAGACGTACATACCTCCAATGTGGGCTTTTTAACAGTTTGCCTTCTATTTTTTTCACATTCCTCGTGCTCAGCAATGTACGCTAGGCCTCTCATCAGCGTGGCATGACTTTGCAGTGCTTGATTCTTGCTGAGGGAGGACAGATTCTAGAAGTTTCCTCAGTGGTTATACTTCAGGGGGTTCAGGAGAACATTTCAGTGCACCTTTCTATTTGCTGTATTCACAGCAGGAGTTTTTTCATTACTTGTCAGCAGTACAGACAATGCACAAATGAGGAGCCACACAATGAGGAAAGGACCTGCCTGTAGTATCGATCACTCCAAGACAAAACCACCTGCAGAGGATCAATCCTGACATGGTCAACAAGAGATAAGTTCAACATCTCTACTTGGACCTCTTTTCTTGCTGCTGCATTCTGGGATCTGCTTCAGAGAAATGTTGGCTTTAGATTGAGTTGAAACAGTTGGAAGCATATTGTTTTCTGCCTAAAAGGATTTACAACTAATTGGAAAATAAATTTCCAAAGAAATTTCATATCAGTAAAACTTTGTTTTCACAAATGTTCATGTAGAACATGTTTAGGTACCACAGGACCACAAAGATAAGAACTTCTATATTCGATCTCACTGAAATATTAATATTGAGAATAAAACACTCCCAAGTCCATGCTTAGGAAACTCTACACAGCAAAGCTATGACTCAGCATCTGTCATGAGTTTACTGGTTAATTTAAAACAAAAGGAAGAAAAGGTGTTTGCGGATGATCAGTTTGGAACCAACAACTTGTCACCTGTCCTGTACCAACAGGTCTCAGTAATTTAAACCAACTTAACTCTACATTCAGACTATTAAAAAAAAAAGATCCTTAAGGACTAGCTCCTCAGAAGGACTACATTATAAAGATCTGAAGTGTCCAGAAATAGCTAGCTCCAGTTTTCCATACAATGTAAACAATTAAGTACCAATAATGGGATTTACAGATGCCACAACAGGGAGAAGCTGCTACTCACAGTAATTAATTGAAAATGCTGAGGACACAGGTGGGACTAAAACCTGTTATTTACCAGGACCAGAGCAAAAAAGTGCTCCAGCTGATAACTTAGCCATCAGAAACAACAATTCATCCTTGGATTGTGGTGTTTTAACAGGCATTCAAGAACAGTAGCATTGTTCCTTTGAGCATTCTTGTAACATGCTGGATTCTCAGCTCAGCATCTTCTTCAGCTGCCTAACTTGGATGTGTGGTTATGTCAATCACTTCCTCGTATTACTTGATCTCAAGTTATTTTGAGATGACACACAGAGAAAGTTTCTCTTTAGAGAAAATGCTTCAACGCTTTAGTTATTCACAAGAATTGCAACTCACATCTGCTATTAGCCTTTACAGCGTGCCCCACTGACCCCTTAGTTTAAGGGGGGGTTAAGATATTTATGTTAAGATATTTCTGAACAATGAAAATACAGTGACAGAGCCTGCAGGTGAAATGGTTTAAATCCTTACACACAAGACTTACGGTCCTGCCCTGAGCAGCTCACCACCATTAGCTTTGTATATGCTCAGCGTTATAAGGTTGAGAAGATAATTTTGGCAGGTTAAAATTACCCGGCAATTGAGCAGAGATGTTGACAATTTCAGTGGGACAGTTGCAGGTTAAAGCACTTTTAGGAATATAATATTAGAACCTTTGGGTCGTACAAACTTGTCAAAATACACTATGAGGGGCTTTAATTGGTTGGCCAGTGTTCCTCTTCTGAGGACCCAGGCAGAAGAGTGACCAGAAGTGCATGAGTCCACCCATTACTACAGGAGTCCCATATTTTGATAGAAAAGAAGATAAATATTATAGTCCTCAGCAAAATGGCAATTCTTTTCATTTTATGCTATTTCTAATCTCCAGAATACTGTCTGAACATTACAAAAGAAATCATCAGAGATTAACAAATTCTTTCTGTGTGTTCTCCAAATACAGAAAACTCAACTGAGAAATTATCCCCACAAGATAAAACATACTAAGCAATTGTTAATTTTCTGGCTTCGGCCAGTTCTTCTGTCATTTCCAGGGTCTTGACTGTATGAATCTCATGAACAATTGTTCATTATTTTCTTTCATTTTACAGCTGATTCTCATACATCTACATAGCAATGCAGTTCCTCTAAAATTGTCTTTTGATGTGCATAATATTTAATGAGTTCTCAAATGAAAACACAGGTGCATTAACCAAAGAGTTTGACAAATGCTTTTAATTATGGGAACTGGATGTAGAGCACTCAACAACTGTGACCTTTGGTTTAGGCACTGAGAGTCTCATTACAATAGAAATGTCCCAGCAGCAGCAGCAAACAAGGATCAGCTTTGTGATAGATCCCTATCAGCAGCTGCTGTCAACAAGTCAAGGTAGAATTAAATACAGCAGCTAGAGTTTTAGAGTTGGTCTGACCTTGTACTCCTAACTGCAGGGTCCTAGGATGAAAAAAAATTGGTGATACCATCATTAAATAATTAACTGCTTCCCTGTAAGCAGGATAGTCCTTTGTGCAAATAGGAATAAAATGTGTCATTTAATAAGGTTTCACTAACATTTTAATTGGAAGAAAATTCCAACTAAAACTTCATCATGAGGTGAATTTTAAGTTCCTATATATGTCATGATTAAAATTTACATCTCATAATCTTTTCTAAGGTGAAGTTTAGATCAGGTTTACTTTTAGCATGTATCAGGCAGTGCTTGACAGAAGGTGCCATGATGGAGGTGGACATTAAAAGATTATTTATTATGAAGTGTTCATTTTATTGGGTGAAGAAGCTTTATAGTTTGCTGGCAGTGACGTACTAACGGAACTAAACCGTCTGGAAGAGATGGAAATACAGCAACACAAGCTTAATGGAGCAAATTCAAGTATTTTTAGGTTGAGCTAAATCTGGCTGAAGTCTGGGAAAAGTGGGACAACCCTTCAGAAGGTCAGAAGTTTGTAACATATCATTATTTGACATAGATCTGAATGCAAAAATGTTACTCACTCAGAAGAACAAGAGCTCCTGGTTCCAGTCTGTCATAGGATGAGACAAATGCCAGCAGAGGCCTTCCTGGCAGCTGTTGTACCAAGCTGTACCTTATGAGCCTGATGGCTTCAGTGCAAGCAGCACGCAGGAAATGCAGGGACTGGAGTTATAAGCACTAAAGCTCCCAGTGCTTGGAAGGGTCTGAGCATGTTTACATACTCTGTGAGACTTCAGGCTGCTTCCCTGCAGACACCTGAATCCCAGTCTCCCCAGCTTCTGGGTGTGGGGGCAGCAAGCAGCCAGTGGGGTGGACAGATATGGCATGGGTACAGCAGCTGCTGTGCTTAAACTTGGTGTGCACTTAGTGAGTGATCCAGAGAATTCCTTCTTCGTTTGAAGCTCTGTACTGAGTTCATGCTTAACTCTGAGCAACGTTTATTTAACCTTTATACGACTCGTTTTCCCTGACTATGCTGTGACTATGCAATACTTCCCCAGCTTTAGAGACTATTGTGCATGCAAATCTCTTGGAATAGTATCATTATTATTATAGCCATTTTTCAGATTTGGAAATCTGATAACCCCCTCATCTGTGTTATCTTTTGTGGACATATGTGTTCTATTTAACCTGTGTCCTGAGGCAGCCCTATCATTTGTCAATGTTTTCTTAACCAACCATTTCTTTATTTTAAATTTATATGTCTGTAAACTCCTATAGTTTATTGAGATGTGAAATACTAGCTTGATTTCTGTTCTCATCTCATACATCACAACAATTTTTTTGCTAATTCATACATCATTGACAGTAAATGTATTTGACGTATGCTACCCTGATATATTTTAAAAAGACATTACATAGAAATGTAGTCAAAGACCTAAATTTGACAAAGGGGAAACACACAGGAACTAACTTTAAGGGATTTCAAGTTCTTTCCATTCTCACTATGGAACAAAAAGAGCAATGAGGGTGGTCTACATCAATACAAAGATGTTTAGCACCCAAAATCCAAGTCCTTAAACAGATATTGGCCTTAGATCAGAAGAAGATTGACTGCTGAATTTTACAACAATATTACAAATTTCCTGTAAGACATTCATTGAAAAATATAAATATCAAAATCATAGCAAATATCTTGAAGATGGCAAAGCTAAGATGCAGACACCTTTTCTTTCACACATATCTTACCAAATTCACACACAGCAGTGTCAGTACTAGGTGGACAGTCTTTCATGCTCTTTGGAAGAATTCAGTTCCTTAACCCTTAATCAAGAAGGTAATTTTTCTCAATTAAGATGAGATAAGCTGTACCCAACTCATTCAATACAGAAATAATATACACTACAATGTAAAGGTATACATCAGTAGATATTTCCTTGGTTTTCTCCCCAAAACACCATCAGTATAATCACAGACCATTTCATAAGTGCTTTGATTAGGGTTGGTTTAGGTACTTCATTTGGTGTAAATAATTTTGCAACAGTGTTTTGAAAAAGTGGCCCAGTACTTCATATCTGAACTATTTTTTATCTCTTGGTACATAACTAAAGCTTTATGTATGCCTATCTGAAATAATCGGAACTTTTGAGAATTCTGTGCTTCAGTCGTGTGCCAAGAAATAACCAGAAGACAGTGACAGTGAATCCATGGTCACTTTTCATCATGGTAGAAGGTTAGCAGATGGGTTTCTAAAGGTTCTGTATGAGGATCACTGTGTAATATGTTTACAATGATCTTCAAATCGCAAAGTGAGTAAGAAGTTTAAAAGATGTGTGAATAACCCAATCATAGTCACCTTTGGTTAAGTCTAGACAGGCCAGAATAGAACGTAAAAAGGACTGAATCAGGTTACAAAAATCACCAACACAATGTAAGAAAACATCCCTGCTGATAAATGGAAAGCCACTTGAAGAAAACATGGTGTTGTAAATCACGTTACATGTATAATCTTGTCTTTGGCAATGGGTTAAGCAGTATTCTGTGTTACTGACCCATAATGCAAAAATACAGACTGTTCAAATGTCTCCTGGAAAAGGGAGAAAGGAAATGTTATGGATGGCTCATGATGAACTTTCACTCCATGTACAACTGTTCTGGAAGGAAGCAAATAAGTTCATGATATACATAAAAAATGGGATGGTAAGTAACACAGAAAATGTCTTTTATATTGCCACTGATACTTCTTGCTTTAGACTGGTATCTTATCAGAGAAAGCATACTACAAAAACAGACAGGTTGAGTGAAGACAGATAAGAACAAGTTATTGATATGGGAGAAAATCTCTGCTTCAAAGATGAAAATATTATTATGTTAAATGTTTAAAGGGGAGCACAATAAAAGTGCGTGAAACAAGATTGAACTGAGAAAGTAGACTTTACAGGAAATCACCCTCAACATACTGAAAGTAAATGTCTCCAAAGCAATAAACATAATTTCTACCCAACTTGTGATTACATAAGGGAAGTTATTTCCAGAGCACGGCTTTGACTATTTAAACTGAGAAAGCTTGAAAGTGTTTGAAGGAACAGGTGATGAATGGCAAAGTAATACCACTTGAACCTATTCACTCTCACATTTCAGGTTTCCCTTTTTTCTATAATGTTTGGGGTTTGATTCAGTTACCAGTATCTAATCATGCATATACTCCTAGTGCAATGTGAGATCCCGCAGGGTATGTTACGTCTTGATTACAGTGTGGAGTCTCAGGTGACTCTAGACACTCTAGACATCTACAGACCTTAGAACTTGTCACTGTCATAGGAAAGTCTGATCTACAGTAGCCACAGGTCTACTGTAGTGTGAAAGATCACAAGTTTCTACTGAGTATTTCCACAAGAATGAAATTCATGAAGAAAAAACATCCATAGTGAACACCGAAAAGAAAATGACTGAAAACCTGTAGCCAAACCATTATTTTCAACAATGTAATCAACAGAGAATCCAGATTCTGCAAGACAAACTTCAAAGGAACAGTAAGATAGAAATTGTTCAGTTCTCCCCTTGGTCACCTCTATCCACCTTACACTAGGTCATGCAGCCATGAAGGTTAATGATAAACCTACTGCCTGTTGGCTTGCAGTTCTGTAAGATTACATCAGGTACCTGATAATTATTTTCTGAATATATTTCTGGGAAAAGCTATTACGTTCAGGCCTGAGGGGGCATATTCTGCTCACTTCAAACAATTTTCTTTATGGATAAGTTTCTTCCTGAAGTTCTATTTAGCTACTATAAGCCTGTAAGGACCAGTTTGTCTCATTTTCCAATGAAGGTGATGCCAAAAAAGGAGGGAATGGAAAATACTGGTTTACCTCTGTATGAAAATCTGATTTCTGCCAAACAAATGAAGAAAATATTATGCTTGTTTAAAACATAAGCGTACTATGAGGAACATAAACACACTGCTCCAGGAATGTTACATTTGTATGCATAAAAAGACTGTTTTTATTTGAAGGAAATATCTTATTTATTTTAATTAAAAACCCAAGAGGTCCTACATCCTAACGAGCAAATAGTGGCATTCATCATAAACAATGGAAATATTTGAAGTTTGCAAGAGCATAAACAGATTTCCTTTAAATTGGTAAGTTTTTTTCCACACCTTCTGTCATGTATAGAAGAAGGTTTAATGGCCGTGTTACCTGTAAATGCACATCTATAACGGGGAAACAGACAACTTGTGTAGCGTCTGTTCTGAGGTAATTTTCTATCCCATTGTCATTAAGTAGAAGATGAATCCTTTAATTATACTTTAAAATTCAGTCATGCTGTTATCCCACTAGTTAATTCAATTAAAATGAACCCTTGTTAATTCAATCAAAAGGAATCAAACCAACTCTTGAACTGTTTTTCTTCCTTGTGTTTTTCTTTTGGAGGAGGTCTGAGGGGATAAAGGGAAGAAGCATGAACTAACACCATAGCGCTTGTCCCTGGACCCTGACAAAGCAAACCTTACACCCCTTCATGCATATACAGCAGCTCCCTGTAAGAAGGGGCCCTTCACTGTTTCAGTAGCTTTTCCACATGCTCAGTTTTGTCTGTCACCCCCTTGTCCATGTGCAAGCCGTAAAGATATCATCACATTTTTAGATATAAAATTAAAAATGGTGATGGGAACAGGGGGTGATTTATTTTATATGACATGCATTTTTGTTTATGCATTCATGAAGGCCATGTCTGCAAGATCTGTAATACCAGCTTGCACACACTGCACAAATATGAATAAATGAATAATTGTTTTGATAATATTAAACAGCATGTGTGATGTAGCAGAGCAACATCTGTTATTAACGGTATAAACAAAAGGAGTTTTTACTGATTGCGTGTCATTCTGCATACGGGAACAATGTAATAGGCCCAATTTGGTAACTCATTGCAGACAGCAGGAGGGATTGTGTAGGCCTGCTGTGAAAAACAGGAACAAGATTAGAGCAACAGTTCTTTCAAATGTGGAGAGCAAAAAGCTCTATAAAAGCGCTAGAAGAGGAAAGAATAAAATGTATATAGAATTGCTTGAGCTCATAGAAGCCATTTATCTTTTTGAATGTTATCATCTCCCCTTTACTATTTCCTGTGTCCTGCAGTGAGCTGAATAGCATCAGCTAAGTAACCTGGATTTCAGAGGAATCTGTCAAAGTTAAATACTTTTAGGCACCACCTAAGATAACCATATAGTTATAATATCCTTTATGACACCAGGAACCAGAAAGAATAAAAATCAGTATTTCCTGTTCTAAATGTATTAATAAATTTTGGTTCAAAGAATTATAATGTGTACCGGGGATTACACAAAAATGCAGAAAATTAGAATGTCGTTTTGGCTATGTAGCTGAGCAGAAATAATATCTCACTGCTGCTTAGAAAAGTGCTGTGACTCAACACAACCTCCCCTGTCCTCACTGAGGCCATCACTGGCACTTTTCTGATCCCAAGATGAACTTTTTCAAGAAAAGAAGCCAACAGAAAAGACACCTCTAAGATTACTTTTCTGTTAGTTGAGATCTGTGAGCTCCTTTTCCATGGGGAGGAATGAACAGAAGAGGAAATACAAGAGAAGTCAATGGTGTACAGAGAGGAAGTTGCCTGTTCTGGATGCCATATAGTGAATTATATGGTGAAATTGGACCTTCAGTCCACCAAAGTGATCTATAAATCAGTATGTCACAGTGTCTGTCTGGATATTTCCTCTTTGGTTTTACTGCATTCCTCTTTTGCAACCACTTTTGCATGATTATTTATTTTCAACTACTGATTGGAAGCACCCAGGTGTCTCTGAAATAAACCCTGTTCTGAATCCATACCTGAGTTCCTCACTCAGCACATCCCAGTTGCAGTATCTTTACCTGACTTATCTACAGTCTTCTCATCACTTGGTCTCTAAGTCTATCATATATTTAAAACCATGCACAAAATGAAATCTCCTTTCTTAACTAAACATGTAAAATGGCTACCCTTCAACAGCTTTCTGAAAAATTGTAGTGGAACATCAAAACACAAGCAGCAAAGTCCTTTGGAAAAAGAGTAGCACAGCTATGTAAAAGTGGGGTCTTCCCCTCCTCTGCCATGGCCAGCACTGACTCATTCCATTTCTCACATAGCACCACAAGAATTCTGCTCCTTTCATTCCACCTCCTGATGATATGGACTCTCAGTCCTGAGCTTGCCTTCCTTAGAATGCAGTTATGAATAGATTTTCAGTTGCACAGTGTGTCTGAAACAACAAATAAATGCTCATGTTCTCTGACTTGTACAATTCTTTGCTTTTCTTCAAATAGCTACTTGTTTTGGTTTTTTTCAAACGTGCATAGAAATGTAAATGTCTCTTTCAATTATTTCATGTATAGCAGAAACTTGGAAATTTGTTGTATTTTCACTTCTGAACAACGCAAAAGAATGCATTCCATGCCTATCATATGTCTCGTCATTTAACTTTTTAATTATTTGTGTACAAAACTGAAAGCATCATACTGAGCTCATGACATCACTAAATATAAGCAAGTTTTTCTAGTGAACATTCTGAGAGTTGTAGTAAACTGATTAGTGTGAGTCTTGCATGAGTATGAATATGAATGCTTCCTTTTATTCCTTCTTGATGAGCCAGAGGGGTTTTTAGAGAAAGGTAAAGGACTTTTTCATGAATATTCCAGTATAGTAAACATAACCATTAAAAAATATTCAACCCCAGAGAGGGGTACCTTAAATAACTATCAGGTAATATTTTACCTGAATCATCAGTGACTCATATAAATCTTCCTAGAACCAACATCAGTAAACATTTTCATCTACTGCTTAATCCAGCATTCAATACAGAACTGACAGGTCAAACAGAAAGCATAGAGCTTACAGAACTGGGACAGTAATCGCATTCTTGAAGCAAATCCAAAATATATGAAAGAAGAGTGGGAGTGAAAGAGGGATGTTTGTTATTTTGTACGGAATTAAAACCTGTCTCTACCTGGTGCCGAAAGGACAGAGTAGTAAATCTTTTACTGTCGATCAGAATTAAGCTAGCATGTACCATGGGAGGATTTTTAAATGATCACAGCAGGTTCTCATTCTAGTCTTGCCTATTGATTGCTAATACACCTTATCTCTCGAAGATTCAGTATTAGAAACAACACCCTGTACTCTACTTCATCCATTCCACAACAAATGAAAACTGCAACACTGTAGGGAGATCCTAAAATCACCACAGATGCCAAGGAGAGAATTTCTTTGGAACAACAGAAGAAATGGAAAATCTGACCACCAGCTTTTCAGAATTTCATTCACACCCTCCAAAGCAGGGTTTTAATGCAGCTTCTATGGACCTTAGAGGAAATGGTGCAAGACTGGTGATAGCACACATAAATTTTGTGGAAGGTAAAAACCAACATGTCAGTCTGCTCTCTGTTTTCTGAAATCAGGATGCCAGACAATCTGTGTTGCTAAAAAAGTGCATTTTGGTCTTACTAGAAAGAAAAATCTTAGTTTCTGAGAAAGGCAAGGTAATCCCACTGACCATTCTCTCCTGGCATGAAGGAGAAACATAAGGTACCCCCAATGCATTCATTTCTGTGTCATTAAATGTCTTTGCAGGACACAGAGTCATAGCATGACCTCTTTATAAACTACCATGGAAAAGAAGGTGTCTTGACATTTGAGATGAGTGACACGAAAGATTATTTTCACTAGGATATCTCATAAACTGGGGGACAGTTCAATGCTACAACAATACTGATATATCTTAATGTACAAGCTGATACTAAAGAATTTTTTTATAAACCATTGTGGGACACAACTACTCAACACTGTGATCACACAATTGGTATAAAGTAAATATAGCTTCAGAAAGAAGTCACAGTCCACACTTTCTAATCAGAACAATATTGAAAGAAAGGAATAAATAAATAGAATATGACTTGTGAAATCAAACAAATAAAAACTCCCTCAGAAAGTACTTTCAAGATACAGTATCCAGAAAGATTTTTTTTTTCAGATAAAGTACCAAATGTAAAAATAAGGCACAATTATTTTCATTCAGGTTTTAAGAAATACATTTGGGCCACTACTGCATAAAAAAATTTGCATAAAAGAGAATGAAACCAGGAGTTGTTATAGCAGCAAAAAGCAGAAACCTGGTCGCAAACCTTTCTTCCATCCTATGTTAATTAAATGTACCACAGTGTGTGAAGTAGCTCTCAGCAAACTTGTATTTTAAAATTCTTGAGTGTAATTGAAAAACTCACTCCAAAGAATGCAAACGGCTACTGGACAGATCAAAGAGCATATGAAGAGTTATTTAGCAGGTTTGCTAATGGAAAGATAATGGCTTTTATGAAGACGATGGAACAAAAATAAAGCAGCAGACCTGAGGATAAATTAAAAGATGGAAAGAGGCCTTGTAAAATGAAGCAATAACTCAAATCCATTAACTGTAAACACTGGGTAATATTAATCCTGTAAATGGTACTCCACGTCCATTTTGTGCATCATCTTGGGTGAAAGGTGGTAGCTTGTAGCAGAAAATAGGTGCTCTTTTATTTTAATGGTCTTGAATAAAGCTCTTGGCCATATTGACAGCTGTGCTAGGTAGCAGCTGGTAGCTAGGCAAAGTTGTTTAATTTTTATAACAATGAATAATAGATTTGTATGGTTTAGAACTAAAAGCTTTTTTCATAAGTATCCAGGATAAATATGCTAAAATGTTGGAAAAATATTAATTCAAAGGTAATGTTTTATAAAAATGAAGTTTTATTGAAAGAAAAGACAGCACAAGGATGAGGGCAATTTTCCATACCACATACTCAGAATCATTAATCATCTGCTCACTCAGAACCATAAAGCTAAAAGAGTAAGGAAAAACTAAATACTTTGTATTAAATAATTATATTAAATGAGGGAAATGCAGAGGAAGAGGATATGGGGCCTGATCTGGCTCCCAGATGTTTTCAGTAAGAACTGGTCTGAATCAACAGTTTGTTAAAAACATATTAAGAAACACTAGTGAAGGCAGTGGAGTCCATTACTTTACTATGAGATGTTATGAGGCCAAGTTTTTGCTCTTCAATCAATTAAAATAATCTTGGGAAATTAACCCCTTCCTTCCTTCCTTCCTTCCTTCCTTCCTTCCTTCCTTCCTTCCCTCCCTCCCTCACTCCCTCCCAGATGGATGGAACATTTTAGAGACATGAGAACACCCGGTGCTTGAAGGTAAGAAAAGAGACATAATCAACTGTTCTGATTTATTGTTTAATAAATTAATTTATTATGTCAGGCTGGTAGACCACTATTATTAGTGGTCTGTAAAGTTATTACAGCAACACTACAAAAAAAATTACCCCCTCCTACCCCGCCACTGCCATGTTTAAAAGGGGTAAATTGTAAAACCTTGAGAATAACTGTTTTGTGTAAAATCAAGCAGGTCACTCTCAGCCACACTGAGAGTTTTTTCAACACACAGCTTTTTCAACAAAAAATAGCTAGTACTGATGGTTCAAAGGAGGACTTAAAAATTTTAATGCAACATTTCACTTGAGTTCAGTCTTGTAGACAGTGCATAATCAGTTTTTAGAATCTGCTGTGTTCTTTCAGTTTCTGAAATGCATATAACAGGTCACAGATTAAGTTTATTTTTCTAGCCATCTACTACTCTGAGTGCCTTACTTTGTCAAAATCTTTAACCCATCAGGGAAGAAAACCCGTTTTGTGCATTGTGTTGTGTAACACTGACAAGAAGCAATTTCTGCAAAATCTTAGAAAAACTTTGTGCTATTTCTTTCTGTGGAAGAATGTCTCATCCACCTGACTCATAAAAGATCCTGGAGCAAAAGGAACGGGATACTGAGGAGCCCCCTCTGTAAGAGAGGGGTTCAATATTCAATAAGATGAACATCTCACTCGAGCTGACAGTGTACCAACCACCTGGTGCATTGACAATTCCTATTTTCTGTTTTTCAAAGTCCTTTTTAGACAGTTGCCTCTCCACAGGTTGACTTTTATGTTTGTACATGGACCATCTTAATTGATTAACATTGCATTTGGATGATCTCCCAAATCTGTATCTTTGGAAAGTCCAACTCTGCAAGAAAAATGTCTCTTTTCATTGTTCCTAGATCCCAATCAGTATTTAGGGAAGCACATCTTCAGGAAAGTCCTGTTTTGCCCTCAGGTTTGATTTGCTGTAAACTACAAAGTCTGGTTTTACATTTTGAACTCATTGCACTCTTCAATGGTGTACAAAACAACTATTTCATGTTGCAGAATTCAATATGAATAAGTGAAAGTGGTTGGATTACTTGGCAATCTCAATATATTTTAGGGCATGTCATTGCATGAAGTCAGTAATATGATGCAACATCTTGCAATATCTTATCCAGTCTTCAAAGGAAGTTTGATAAAAGAAGCTCTTCTCTAAATGACAGATAGAACAAGGGGTGGAAAAACAAATAATGTGGTTCTCTTTAAATAAATTCTTTATTGTGAGTAGGAAAGGAAACCTCTTCAAATACTAAAATAGGTTTTCTAGTTTTAAAAGACTATCATTATGAAATTAATTTATAGAGACCAGAATTATTCTGTCAAAAACTATGATTTTAAATTACTTTGAATTAAATGAAACATCAGCAGAGATTGCCCTGTGTTTTACAAAGCTGATTTTGTGGTATTTCATAACACTTTTTCATGCTCAGACAAGTTAATAAAGAAAACTGCTTATCCAATGATGGCCAGCCACAGATACCTGAAGTGCTATTGTAGAGCTGCCAACAGTTCCAGAGTTCTTCTCTAAAACATCACCTGGGTTTTCTATGATGTCAAGCTATGACATGCAAAGGCATTGTAAATGTTGTGGGTAGTGAAGTTTCTAATAGTGGCTCTGAAAATGCCATCAGTCGCTACATTTTTTAATGAATGGTGGCAAAAAAAAAAAAAAAAGCAGAGAAGTTTTTCCCCTTCTAAAGTCAGAAAGAAAATTAAATGATAAACAAAAGACAAATGCATTATTCTGCTGGACATAATCTTACTGATGTAAGTGAGAATAAATATTTTTAAATTATTATTTCAGTTTTTAATAAATATGAATATCTGTCCATATATTTATAAGGACTTTTCTCCTGTTCAGGTATGGAACGGAGCTGAAAGGAGCTGTCATTATTTTTATGTGCATTGGAAAAATTGAAAACAGATATGGCATTCTGTGATCTCCCCGGCATTTGTTTCACTAAAAAAATTGGGAAAAAAATAGGGAACTGTTGTATTTGGTTTTCTGTCAGTGAAATATTTGATTTTCTGGAAAGTTTTTTGGCTTTTTTTAACCAAAAAATAAAACCACATATGCTCATTTCCATCAATATTGATTGAATGTATGCCAGAGAAGATTAATTATTAGGAAAATCATGCCTGTCAGATTCAGACATAATGCTAGTGTATGACATTAGGGGTCAGATTCATTAGACAGAGAGCAGACCTGCACCAGATCATGACCAAAGAGCATTTCTGTTAACCAGTGACTTTACCCAGCTTTAAGGAACACGTAGAGTTTCACTGTCGTGTACGGTTCATAAAAAAGATAATCCTTTCCTACTACCACAGTGCTTCTCAGCTTTACTGTATGTTCACCCTGGGCTATTTTCATTTCCTAGTATTAGCAACACACCATATCTACGATGACAACTTAGTTCATTTTGAAGACATGGCCAAGCATCGGTGGACAGCGCTAAGCCGCCACCATTTTCAAGCATCCTTTGAAAGGGCCCAGAAATCTAAGACTTCTGACTTACGAAACTCATAGAAATTCATGTGAAGCTTAGTACTTAGTTATTAGTTATGTAGAACTTATTTAGTTACAGTAACCAAACTCATGGAAATCATGTGAAAATCTCTGGGTGGGTAATTTAAAAAAAACATGAGAGATTGTCCTGTCTCTCTAAGGGAAAGACATGCAGAACAACATAGTTTTCACCCGCTCTGTGGGTGATAGCCAGGAGCCCACCAAGCATTCATGAGTTGGCTGATGGGTGCCCATGCACGTAGCTCAGTACAGTGCTCCACAGTTGTTACTCTCCTGGACCATGGGTTTGTCACAGCAAGCGTTGGAAAAGGCTACTCCTGTGATGGAGGGTGCAGAGGTTTCCAGGGCAAGGATCCAATGGAAACACAGGTTTATGAGTTTTGCTGATACCAAACAGATCATTTTCCTAAAAATATGTATATCGTCTGAGATCTTCATGCTATAGGAAGTAACTTCCTAACAAAATTTCTTTTAAATTTAGACCATTGAAGGCTTCTAGTTGCAAGTGCATCAAATGGCACAGTTTTCCTGAAATCATCTAGTCTGTGTCCACTTACATTTTTCTCCATTTCTACAGGAAAATGATGGGCTGTAAGTAAAATATGTCATAATTCAGAGAAAATTAAACAGCTTCTCCATATGGGAAACACGGAATGCCACATTTCCAAGTGTGGACACAGAAGAATTTCAGGTATAAGGTTGCATATAGCTCTTGAAAGAGCTAGGAATAACAGTCATCTATACTATATTTTTCCTGCCAAAAATTAGGTGCCTAGACCAAGTCACTTGGCCAGGTCACTCCTCTGCCATCACTGGGGAGATGGTCACTTCAGGAAAGGAATTCTTCCGTTTATCTTTCTCCATTACTTAGACAAGAGGTCTAAAAGAGCAGTGTAGACGAGATGACAAATGGTAGATGAGCTAATCCTCTCCCTGTGGGACTAATAACAATGTGCTCTAACAGTGTTGAGAGAAAAGTGTCCCTTGGTGAAAATCTGGAGTCACATTCTTTTCCCTAGGGAGCCTCCTGTCTATTCTTAATGACAGAGAACACTCTGGTTGCTGTCTATTGTCTTCCTCCTGAATACACAAAAAGGTTATGTGCACGTTATAAAGCTCCAGAAAGGAATGGATCCTCTGAAATGTGATGGCTTTTATGGCATCATGTTGTTGCTGCTGCTTGCCATCTTCAGGTGCACAATTCATTTCAGATCACACAGTGCTTTGCTCCAACCTGTGTAACAAAACACAGGGATACAAAAGAAATGTCACGCATGATAAAAATGCACAGCATCAAGAACCAGTATTTATTGATACTAATATTCACATGGCTTTGGTGTGACACATGATACCCCGTTTCAGAGAAATTCAAATAAATCCTAGCACTTTTGCCAAGAGCATGATTTTAAAAAATATAAAAGAAATATATTTATTCATCCCAGATATCTGTCACCTGAATTCATCACTTTGTTTCAAACTGGAATGCACACCCAGGATTTTCATGTGTGATTTCCACAGACGTTTTCTTTGTACAGAAAGAGCTGTGATTTTAAAAAGTTGAGCTTTGTGTTAAAAAAACCTTTCTTTTAATTAGCTTAGTGCTTTCTTTACTGGTAGCATAACTGAGGGGAAAAAAAGTTATGTAAGAACACAGCTTATAGGCTCTAAATTATAAACAAACCACCTGAAGAATACTTCAAGACAAATAGTAAAATAAAGTATTCCTCAGATGTATACATATCGAAAAACCAATTTGTGTAAAACAAGTTCTCAACTGATTTTATTAACTTCACACCTTTCCTTCCTTATAACTCCAGTAGACATTCATAGAAATTTGGAATGTTTACATTGTGGGTGCATCTTTTGTGGTATTTGAACATCCAGAACCTACGTTTTCAAGTCAACACTAATACATGTAAAAACAATTGGAAGCTTGCTGTAGATAAGATGAGACATGGAGTGTCTATTTCTACTCACACCAGAAATAAGGTAAGGCACTGAAATTTAAAACAAAAATATTGCTAAGGTCAAACTCAGACGTGTCCATTTGGGTGAGATATATGTGGCTGGAAGAATTAAATCAGGCATTTTAACTGCAATGCAAAATCACAATTATGTATTCTGTACTTTGGACACAAGGGAACCAATAAACTGCTGTGAACTGGATGAAAACAAGGCTGGTGGCTATAAACAAAGAGGCAGTCAGACATGTGGAAAGACTGACAGGCAGACAGAAAAATGTGAAAGAGAACAAAGAATGACACAGCAACAACAAAATTTTATCAAGAGTTATAATATTTATGCAAGAGATACATTCTCAGAAAATTTTCTAAAACAGTACCTTACCTGCTATTGGTAACTAATCATTTGACATTTAACTTCCTATACTGTCATTTTGTAATAATACAGAGAATCCACATTATTCCTACTGTCTTGTATGGGGAAATTAATGCATGCCAATATATATGGGCAAAATCCCCAATGTTTGTAGCAGTTATGAACAGTGTAACATCTCTTAATCCAGACAAAGATTAAATCTATTTTTTCATGCTGTTGGATACCCAAGATAAGGAAGCGTTAGAAGTCCTCACAGTATTCCCATGTTCTCTGAGATCCTATATTTGCACAAGCAGAAATGGTGTTGCATACAGTTCTGATTAAATATTATCTTTATTTAAAAAATTAAATCAAATTAGGAGTCTTTGAACAAATAAGTCAAATGCAGTTTTTGAACTTAGAGTAGATTGCCCATGAAAACAAGAGAATTTGTGGCTGCTGATATTACCTATTCCTTGGACTCATTCTTATTGCTCATTATAAAAAACTTTTAAAAATTATTAATAAGTTTTAAAAACTTCAACCAGTTGAACCATGTTTTTACAGCCTGGACATGTGCCTTGGACTGTTCTGTTTGTTTTCATTTGTGCATGTTTTTTTTTTAATCTTTGCCAAGCCAATTAGGTTATCTTGAAGAACAGAGGAATGAGGTCAGAGAAAACATTTCTTGGCAAAATTAGACAATTCTGAACATTTGCCCAGTGAACGTCACCCATTTTGTGCACTTCAATAAAGAAGTGTTCCTATCCAGAAAATAATAAGTATACAATTAATGGTCATCTCATAACATATGCACACAAGGGACTATAAAAAGGCTAGCCAAACTTCTGAGTGGTTTTGGTTCAAACTTTGGATTACTTGAACTTGCAACTTAATCATGCCCTTATAACACAGCTTGTTGTTGTTGTTATTTGCAAGTCTTATTCATCTCCTCATTGAATGTTACTGGAAAATAATTTTTCTTGTAACTCATTGCAGCATTCGGTTCCTAGTGAGACTAATGCAAGGATCACACTTATGTCATCTCTTCTTCACAAATCAAACAATGCCTTTCTATAACCCCAAATTCCAATTGCTGATAATATAGTGGTTCCAGTTTTGGCTGGGTTCAGCTTTTCATACTGCTGTCCTGCTGCTGGCTTATGGTTCAGTCGGGTTGTCTGGCTCCTGCTTCTCTCTCCTGTTGCAGCTGGGTTGGCTTCAGGCTATGATCATTTTGCCTGCAGCCCTGACCTCCTGCTGTTCTATCAAGGACAATAATGCTTGAGGCTGAACCTTAAATTTCTAAATCCTTTATTCTGCAAAGCCTTAAGGCACATATTACTGCTTCAAGAACCAAATCACAGAGTGATGTTTTTGTAGGTTTGTATGATTTTCTAATCCTGGGACATGAACTTATTTGTGACAAACCCTGAGCAGAGTTGCTCTAAAGACTGCACAGCCTAGATAGAAGTATATTTGTTTTACAGCACAAGAATTTCTAATTGCACCTTTCACATGCACTTATTCTCTTACAGAATTTCTTTTTGCAAAGACAAAGTTGGCTAATATTATAACATAAAAACACTGAATGCAAAGTTCCTTTCTCGCAAATGGAGGGAGAAAATCTATAGTAGGTGATATGTCATTCACAATTTTTTGACTTTGTAAGTAAGTTTTCTCAGGAGAGTTTTTAAAACATGCGCTCACCAACTTGAAATTAAACAATTAATTGTCAGAGGACTGTACTCCACTTTATCGGTTTGCATTTGGAATGATAGTTATCCAAGTAATGTGTGTCATGTAAAACCAACATCAAGAGAGTCAGAATCTATCAATTTTTCTCTATCATATTTGTTGCACCAGATCAATAACAGCTTTGTAAACTTTCAGTAAAACATATAGTGTTATTTATAATAATTAGAGCTCTCTGAAATGGCATTGCTTTTTCACTGTATGCATTGTCCTTTTGTCTGACTCTCCTTTTTTCACCCATGCAAGGGAGAAGAGACTATTTACACATCCTTCTAGTTCCATATATTCCTACAAAGCAGTAAGTTCAGTCATTAACAAAGAGCTTCAGATTTAGAATAGTTCAGTTGAACTCAATCAAGGTATTTACATGATTAATGCTAAAATTGGTTAAGTACATTGATTGGGACCTAAAAGCAATAAGCTTTATTTATCTGCAGATTGAATATTTTGTATTTGCATTGAACTGACTTATCCTGTTTTGATTTTCATACCATTATGCCTTATTTCAGTGTTAGCAATATAACCAATACAACCACAATACAGCCATTTAAAAGTACTGGAGTATTCTGAAGTATAAAAACCTTTCAAATTTCTTTTTAAACATTCCTTTGGTCTTACAAAGCTCAGGTGATTACAAACAGGAGCAAAAGCAACACTTTTTACAGAAGAAATATGTCAAAAAGAGAGAGAATCCAGCTCGTTACTATTTAGATTTAGATTTAGATTAGATTTAGATTTAGATTTAGATTTAGATTTAGATTTAGATTTAGATTTAGAAGTGGGTCAAAATATGTATTGCCTACACATTTTGAGCAACTGATATAGCTTTTTGATTATAGCATTTTTAGTATTGTAGAAGGAAAATATTTAAAGATAAAGCTCTTATATTACCTTGACTGCAAAGACAAATGTGTATGCATGCTTGTGTTATGAAATAGATGCAAAGGACCCTATGTATAGTATATGAGTTGCATATCATATATAGATACAGCTGCTCCCATGTCAAGCATCTCAAAACACTCTCTAAGGAACACTGTTCGTAAAGGTAAATTATTTGACTTCTGGTTTATAAAGAAACACAAATGTTGCAAGATTAAAGCTTCATTCTTTGATTTATTATAATTAATGGAAAATCACATATTGACTTTTGCAGAGCACTATTGTCAGTCTGTGACTTTTCCAAAGTCACTCTAGTGGTGTGTGAAATAAAGTCTGTGCTATTCCTGCATATTCTGTAGGGCCTTCCTACACTGTTGCTATAGATACTCAGGGCTACTAACCACTTTGTCTAACATTTATCAACAAATATTGATCAAAATTGATATCTATAAAATGCTCCAAGTTGTCATTGTGTTGAGTGGTAAAAACAAGTTTCACATTTCTATTTGATTTATAATAAGTACCAAAAAATGGTATAAAACTTCTGATGTTTTATCTTGAGGGAAAAAGGCTCCCTTTCCTATAAATTCATAGTCCAAGGCCCTTTGAATGCTCCAAAGTTTCACAGTTAAGGTACAACAGAAGCCAGTCTTTATCTGAAAGATAAAAATGTGTTTATCTCACCTTCTAATCTTGTTCTTCTGGCTCCAGCAATACACCCTCAGCTGCCAAGCAATCTGAATGTACATCTGCCTCCAAGGTGTATCTGTCTCCAGAACTACACGGAAAATGGCCAGCTGTGGTGACATATAAACCAAAAATACTTGGAGAAAGTGAGGAAGAATCGGTGTCTCAAATATGCTTTTGCAACACATCATTTGTGAGGGGCCAACACAGAAAGTCTGGCTGCTAATCAGAGCTGGATACAAGCCATAAAGTTCAGCTACAAATGCAAACTTTTCTGAAGCCTGGGGACATTTGGCTTTGTGCATTCAGTAAACAGAGTAGGGCTAGTACTAAGTGTAAGTATTTTAGCTTGTATAAATTATGGGTGTGTTCTGGTGCAGATGTTTTCTTCAGATTGGTGTCCACTAATACTGCTGAATGAGGACACAGCAGGAAATAATTGCAGATTGAAGGCTATTGACAGAGTTTTCCACAAACCTACTTGTTCTGTTTAATAGGCTTGTTTTCTGGGAGATAATTTTTGGTTCAAGAAGAGAACAAATGGGTTGGTAAAAGGAGGGAAACTGTCCCTTCTCTATGTAGCTACAAGGCCTGATTTCACAGAAGGCTGTGGAATATATTAACAATCAGTAAGGAGGGACAGAGAAGCAATTGGGAGCCTGCAGCCCAGGCAGAGAAGCTACTGAGAGAAGAGGGGTTCAGGGACCAGTGCCTTGGCACAGAAAACCAATTTCATCATGACCACGAGGGAATTTCTGAGTTTTATTTTACTCAGACAATCAATATGTTATCCTAAAGTACCAACAACATGAACCTTCCCAGCAAACAGAGTAGGCAGTGAATTAAAAGCCTTTTATTTTCTTTGCCCTTTGACTAGGTATTTTGAGTTTCCTCATCTTGAAAATTAAAGATGTCTATTTCTATTCTAATGAAAATTTAGTAAATTTTAAGTTGATCTATCTCAAAGCTAGATAACTTTGAGCCACATACAGGCATTCAGTCACAAAAGATGGGACACAGAGAAGGTGAACTTTTTTTGTACTTGTAATAGGACAAAGAGAAAACCAAAGTGTTCATTTGTTTACTGATCTCTACAATTTGCTCTGGAAGGATATTATTTTTCACTGTTCATCATTCATGCCAAATCTTCATTCAGCTTGCACGGACCAGACAAAAAAGAAAGTTTTGTTTTGTCCTTTACTTTTTTATTTTGTTGTTTACTTTGACATTCTTTGTATAAGGATATTCTTCCAACTCATGTACAGACTCCTTGGGAGAAGTGGAGGTTTAGGATGTTTGGGAGCTGTTCTAAGTCAGTCCCCAGTGGCAAAACAATCTTTCATTAAAAGAACCACCTGGGAACAACAAATATCTCTTTTTTCCCCCCTCTCCTATACTCCTCTGACAATGATTTATCCAATGTTAGAGGACTGCACATCCAACAGATGTGTTTGTCTGCACTATATAAATCCATACTCCCAAGCCCAGACTGAATATGTGTCACCTTTAGCTGTCCGGAAAATGCCACGTCCCACAGAGCAACTTGTTTCCAATTCTTTGCCTTGTCACTGTCAAGCACCTGAACCCTGGTGCTCAAATATATCTTTGTACCTTCTGTCTCTCAGCTTTCTGATCATTCAGACCCCTCACTGTTTGTTTCAGGGTGAGGTACCATACACTTCAGATATACAGCCTGATGGCTTAGCTGCAAAACTTGGCAGTGTTTCTCCCTAAGGTACACATGTTAAGATTATAAATATCTCACACTCAGGGAAGCTGGATGGGAAAGAGTATTTGTGGTGGTCTCAGAAGCAAATTAACCCACATCTAGAAAATCCCCTTGGTGAAATACTTCCCTTTTGCAGAGTGGTTTAAAAATGCTATGTTGAGCTTTGTGACCTTGGGAAACCAAGAGCATAGGTAGGTGAACAGAGCAGGTGGAAAGTAGGAACCCTGCTGGCTCAATGAAGGATAATTAAGATATAGAATATCTTCCTCCAGTCTATGTTATTCACCGGAGGGCTGTGGTATTGCCTGCCTTAGTTAAAAGGAAGGCAGGAATGTGGCACATATCAGTCAGGCTGGTGGCAGTAAACACTGATGGTTGAGCAAATGTCTGCAGTAGAGTCTGAATTGCTTTGGCCTCTCAATCAGACAGGCCCAGTGACCCAGCAAGGGGGGTTTGATTTCATGACAAATGTTCAGCAGCAGTACCTCATATTTCTTTATTTCATATTTCTTCCAGTTTTCCCTGCAGGTCTACACCATAATTCTATGTGAAACTTCACAATGAAGAAGGTTAAATGAATCGTTCACTGGTAAATCTTGAATAAACAAGCCAACCTAAAACAGAAAACAAACAAATAAAAATCCTGAAATTTTTGGTTTTAAAAGGGCATATTTTCTTTAAGAGTACTTCAAGATCTGATGAAATCACTAGTGTGTATAAATTACTAAGGCACATGATAAATACATAATAAGCTATAAAGAAGGACAACAGCTGAGTACTAGAGCGATGACTACAATAAATATCTGTTTAAAAAAATTGACCACTTCCAGTTTCTGCTAGTTGTTTTAAGAAATAACTAAGTAATTGGTGCTTGCATTAAACAGGATATTTGTATTTTCCATCTTAGCCTTTGGAGAACCTTGTACAGACATGTCTTTTGAACAGTTTAAGAGTAATAGTTTAAGAGACGGGGTTTTTTAAGTGTTTTGAAAACTCTTTCCCTTTTGTGTCATTAACTCTTATTTTCAGTTGATATTTGAGCTCAGCTAGGTCCCTCTTCAACATTAGAAAATTTCATGTAAGATCTTGCCTTCTCGGTTTCTTTTTGCAGACTGTTTTTTTAGTTTGCTCTCCCCCGATCCAGAAAGGTCTTTGAATCTATTTTATTATTTTTACTGTTGTTTTTGGTTTTCTTCTATTAAAAAAGTCACTGAGATCTTTAAATCTAAGTTTCCAACAGTCACCTTCTAAATGTAACTTGTCTGCACCTGTTCATAAGATTTTATAGTTTGTGCTCTTTCTCTGGAAAAACTCTCAGCACTTCTTAGCTCCTAGAGCTTCTTCTCCTCCAAAAAGTAACAGCATAGGTGCATAAAGTAGATTTCTATCCTAGATCTGCAAAAACAAACCCACCTCTCCTCTGCCCTTTAGCCACCTCTTGACAACTTAGTGCTCAGCTTCAACTGACTTTCTTTGAGGCATAGAAGGAGCTTCTTTTTAGAGCTCATTTACTACCTGTGTACCAGTACTGAAATCACAGAACATCTCATGTTCTGCATACATGGAAATCCTCAGTCCTGACACGGATTCTCAGTGTTATCTATGAACCAGGATCTACCTAACAAGATCCTTTCTGAAACATTTTGCCAGTGTATTATGTCAAAAAACTTTCTGGATTTACCTTTGACACCTACAAGTGAATGACTCTCCTCAGGCACTGCAAGATCTATTCTTTCTCTGCTAAAGGAGCGTTCCTATCTATTTTCTACCTCAATCACTAGCAACTCAATTTTTGATTTATTCCTGCTTCATGGGTGTGCAAACCTTACAATTTTCTGTAATAAGCAAAAGGAATATGGAAACAAATTTTATTTTTTTAATGCTATCCTACTTCTTTTTTCCTTGTTTGTGTTTAATTTTATGAGCAAAAAATTGGCCATGCCAGAAAACTCAGCTCCTCTGTTCTGTTTCAGATCCAGGCCACCGTGTCGAGAAGAATGGGAGTGGGCTCAGCAGTCCTTCCAGCTGTCCTGTTAAGAAGCTGTTCAATTACTTAGAGGAGAAAGGCATCAGTCCTGAGCAGGCCTCATATGTATATGTTAGTCATTGCCAGATGAAGCTGTTATACCATCTGTTCTTCTTTCTTATGACTGCAAATCTTTTTAAGACCCTTCCTCAGGATGACACAGGCAATGAAGATACTTATAAATGCACAAATTATTGTATAGCATACTGAGCATGGATATGATAGATCAAATTCGAATCCAGTAAATGCTTGATATTATACTTCTGAGACATGATTTCTCTGGCCTATTTTAGATACCTACTTTAGATTTAGATAAATGTACCACAAGGTGCCCTCTATGAATTATAAAAGGAGGCTACGTTGAGTACTTGGAGACATCTGTGCTGTCAACTCTAAAGTTGGGCAAGATGAATACCATCCATAAGGCCTAAGAGTAGTAGGGCTGCCTGCAAGGAGAAAAACCAGGTTTATCCACTGTTCATTTAATCTTTAACAGCTCACTGGAGCACAGAGGGCCAGAAAAACTTGGGTTTGGTCCATTTCCTCACAGTCCTGCTTACAGCTGTGGCACCTCAGGCTCCTCCTAACTCCTGTTCCACACATTTTTCCCTAACTCCTTCAAAAGTGGTAAAGTTGCTGTGCTGCACCATAGACAGAGACCACATATACATCTCTGTTAGTCTTGTTGCACAACATTCCTCGTTCTGCTCTATGTGGATGTTCTGTTGAATTAACCCAACTCAAACTGTACTCGAGGTACCAACTCAAAAAAGGAAGAAGGCAAGGATCAGTCCCTTCCTTACGTTGGAAGTTATAATATTCTGTAATAAGTGGAGCACAGAATGAAATTACAGTGCTAACCATGCAAAATTCTACAATTACAGTTAGTTTTATACATTAGTAGATCACTAGAAAAATATGGATTGCTATGCAGCTATTCAAGCCAAGACACAAGTATTTGCAGGAAGATAATGTAAGTCATATACAGAATCTATACAAAAGGAAAAATCTTCTGTGTTCAAGTCTTCTATATTGTAACCATAATATTTCTTCATATTTCTATCTTCACACAAAGCTACAAGCAGCTTAGACTGAATATTGTAATGATTACAATACTCCAAAGTATGTCTCATGATTAACAAATTGCATGCAAGTAATTCAACCCAGAAACAGGACAGATGGCATTTGTACTGCCACTGTATTCTGGGAGCCTCAATTCCTCACATTCATGGGGGTTGTAGTGATTCCTGATAAATCAAAATACTATCTCACCTCATGGCCTCTCTCCTACACTCTCAGATTACCCGCCTTGATGGGCACCACACAGTTCTGGGATTGTGTTAGGTGGTCCTGCTCATATTATGGACAAATATTGCACAGGAGGTCCCATACCCTAGGATACTCCAAGACTGAAGTTAGGTCAAAAGGCTTATCTAAGAGAACAAAAAGATGTAACATTAAGCTGAATAACTTTAATAAATGTAATTTTATTTTATAGCAATTTCATTTAAATTTTTATACTAATTCTCAACTGATTTCAAGTACGTTCTTGTTTTGCCAGTATTATTCAATGCCCCATAATTTTAGACTTACAAGTGCAAGTCATTGTTTCCAACTAGCTTGATCCTGAATTCACACAGCTATTAATCAGTTTAATATGCTTCGTGTTGCTAATTTGAAAAGCACATAAGGAAGAAGTCTGTGCAGTACAGATATGACAATTAGTGAAACAATCCTTTTTCTAAAAATTTGTTTGGGTAGTAAAAATTTTACCAGAAACTTTGTCTCCTTGCACTAAAGAAGAGTAAAAGAGACAGTTGTTCTCATGCCAACTACTTTTGGTGCCAGAGGTAGCGATAGAAATATGTTGCCTCTGGAGGTTCAAGAGTATTTAATAATCCTCCCCCTCCCATCATTATTTTCCATTATTGGTCCCTCTTCTCTCTTCGTTGTTATCGTCTAGAAAACAGGCAAGTGTGCAGACACAATATATAAAACTTAAAAAACCAACATGTCCATAAAGGACTGGTTGTCTGCCTGAAAGAAAAAAAGAGAAAATGAAAGAGGCAATGAAACTCCGAGAGAGAACAACTTTGACTCAAATTGTGTCCTGCTGAGGTGCAGTATAAAATTCTACATTGTACATCACATTATGTTTTGACTTCAGTTAAAATTTTAATGCATTTTTACAATATTTGTGTTTGATTTCTCTCACCACATGTGTTTTAGAAGTGGTGAGATAAGGAAAAAAAAGGCCCTGGAGAGTTTGAAAGGGGGGAAGTAAAGTGTCTGACCAGAAGAATTTACTGCATTCAAGAAATTAAGAAAAAACAACTGAATAAAGGGGTTTTTTTCCTACATTATGACAATGGATATTGGCTGAGCTCAGGATCTAGAATCAGATCAACTAATGACTCAATTTTATGAGATCTTTTACAGAATCAAAGCATAAGCTGAGTTGGAAGGGACCTTATAAGGATCATCAAGTCCAACACCTGGCAACGCACAAGATCACCCCCAAGACTCACACCATGTGCCTGAGAGTATTGTCCAAATGCTTCTTAAATTTTGCTGTGACCACTTCCTTGGGGAGCCTGTTCCAGTGCCCAGCCATCCTCTGGCTGAAGAACCTTTCTCTAATATCCAACCTAAACCTCCCTGACACAACTTCAGGCCATTCCCTGAGGTCCTGTCCCTGGTCATCACAGAGAAAAGATCAGTGTCTGCCCCTCCTCTTCCCCTCACAAGGAGGCTCTGAAAGCTCTGACTGCAGTGACATCTCCCCTCAGTCTCCTCTTGTCCAGGCTGAACAGACCAAGTGACCTCAGCCATTCCTCATACGGCTTCCCCTCAAGGTCCTTCACCATCCTCACTGTCATCCTTTGGACACTCTCTAACAGCTTTGTGTCTTTCTTATATTGTAGCACCCAAAACTGCCCCCAGCACTCGAGGTGAGGCCGCCCCAGTGCAGAGCAGAGCAGGACAATCCCCTCCCTTGCCCGGCTGCCGATGCTGTGCCTGATGCCCCCAGGACAGGGTTGGCCCTCCTGGCTGCCAGGGCACTGCTGCCTCATGTTCAACTTGTCACTGACCAGGACTCCCAAGTCCCTTTCCATGGCACTGCTTTCCAGCCTCTCATTCCTCAGTCAGTCCATACATCCAGGGTTGCCCCATCCCAGGTACACAATCAAATGCATTTTCCCTTGTTGCACTTCATCTGGTTGGTGATTGCCCAGCCCCTTAATTTATCAAGGTCTCTCTGTAGGGGCTCCCTGCCTTCAAGGGAGTCAATAGCTTCTCCCAGTTTTGCACTATCTGCACACTGCCTTGGTATCCCTTCCAGTCCTGCATCCAGGTCATTTATGACGATGTTTTAGAGCACAGGATGGAGGATGGAGCACTGTGGAACACCACCAGTGACAGGTCACCACTCTCATGTTGCCCCATTCACTGTCACCCTTTGTGACTGACCCATGATCCAGTTGCTCACCCACATCCCATGATGGGTTTATCCAAATGTGTGCTGGACATTTGGTCCAAAAGGATGTTGTGAGAGACAGTACCAACAGCTTTACTGAAATCCAGAAACATTACATCAACTGATGTCTCTTGACCAGCTAGGTGAGTTACCTTGTCATAAAACAAAATTAGGCTTGGCAAGCAGGACTTTCCTCTCATGAAATTGTGCTGGCTGTGACCAATGACTGCATTGTCCTTCAGGTGTTTTTCAATACCTCCCAGAATAATCTTCATAACCCTACCAGGCTGTGATGGGAGACTAACAGACCTGCATTTTCCAGGGTCTTCCTTCTTTCCTTTTTTGAAAACTGGGACATTAGCTTGCTTCCAGTCAGCTAGGAGCTGCCTATCTTAAGGAAAGTGCAAGGCAGTCTACTTTTGAACCTAGAGATTTATGATACAAAATAAAAATGAGATGGTTGATAATGTTATCAATATTAGGAAAACAATCCGGACAAAGATTTATCTATTCTAACTTAAATAATCTACAGCATAAATATCTACCACCGTGCTAGGTATAAAAGATTCCTTTTACAGCCATCAGAGAGAAATTGCTTATCTAAAATGCAATTTTAAAGCAGATGTCTAAAATAGACCAGACTAACAGATTTAGAGGTATGATACTCATTAATTTATTGACTGTTAGTGGATTTGAACGAGACTGTCATTTCCATGATCCATATGTGGCCTAGAAATCATCTTTGAATTTAAATAGCCTGGTATATTTTATATTATGTGAATATATTGGTAGGCCAGCATCTAGAGTAAGGTGAATGCTGGAGATAAATATGTCATATATATTTTGTCTTCAGATTATCTTTCCTCAGCTATAAGTCAATACAAAATATTTTTACATAGGCAGATAGTGATGGGGCAAGGGGGAATGGTTTTAAACTAAATGAAGAGAGATTTAGATTAGATGTTAGGAAGATGTTCTTTACTAATAGGATGATAAAGCACTGGAACACATTGTCCAGAGAAGTTGTGGATACCCCATCCCTGGAAGAGTTTAAGGCCAGGTTGGATGGGGCTTTGAGCAACCTGGTCTAGTAGAAGGTGTCCCTGCCCATGGCAGGGAGTTGAAACGAGACGATCTTTAAGGTCTGTTTTAACCCAAGCTACCATTCTATGATCAGTGGAATGTACCACATCTTGCAGAAATGAACGAGACTTTTCTTTCTGGGAAAAAACAGAGCTGTCTAGCTAGATGTGGCTATGTGACGTAAACTACACTTGCTACCAAGGTCTTCTATTTTATCAAGATGAGCTGATGGTTTAAAATATGAGATACTGCATTATCAAGATAAATATATACTGTTTTATTGTTAGCAAAAACTGTTTTACTAGCAAAAAATCTCTGTTTCTCATTAAATCTCATGAGTCCATGTAAGCCACTCACCCAGCCAAAGACAGATTGAATGCATATTAGCCATATTCAACACACAGCTAGCCCCATTTAGAGCCTCTCAATAAGGGTATTCCACAGCATTCCCAAATGAACTGTTCCAATGTTTAGCTTTTTCAAAAGTAACAATTCTACAAGTCTATGATTCTGTAATAAGTGCAGTAAAATCTTCCTCACAAGTTATGTACAACTCTTTTGCTGAAATGTGAGCCCATTGCTTATTGTTCTATCCCCAGCAGACAGGAGAGGAGTATGTCTTCCTGTTTGGCAGCACTTTATTATGTGCTTATTTCACATATAACAGACATTTCATGCCTACTGAAAGCAATCTCTTTTTAAATGTTACCTGTCTAACAAATGTAGTTGGAAAATAACATGAGTATTGTGTGCATCTGTGTATGTAGCAATGAGGTCAACAAAATTCTGTGTTGTTTGAGATTTAGGTATTCTATGACTGGTTACCTACTGTCAGTTTGACTATTAGTCCCTGGAATTCTATTCTCATGAAGATGTCTCTCAAAATGTAATCCGTCAGGATTCAGATTGTCGGCACATGAGCCTGAGTCCAAGTAAATTAATATTTTGTATAGTGCAGCTTTGGAGAGGTGTATCTGGTGATTTTTTTTTCAGTAACAGATCAAAGAAAACTAAGCTTCACAAGTGCTATAAAACATCATTCAATTTTTTGGTACCACTTTAGTTTTGTATTACAATAAGGTACCAAAACCCCCACACTCTTCATGAATCAGTCCAATACAATCTAATTGGAGCTAATTGTCGTATCAGCTATGCCACTGTAAGAATATTAATACTAAAGGGGTTTCATGGGCAAGCAGAATTATGTCCAGATTGTGTTTTTCCTAAGAATTGTACTTCATGTTGCAAGTCAAAATTTCAAGGAGAACTGTATCAGCCGGGTGCACTATAAAGCATTATAAATAAAGTCATAACTCTCACTGAGCTGAATTCGAAATGAGTCCTCATGTGTTGTGAATGATTTTTCTCTGCCCTTTGACTGAAACATGTTCTTGGAGGGATGCAATTGTTTCAGGTGTGTTATGGATAGTGTGTTTAAATGTTAACACCTGTAAAGACAAAAAGAGATATAATACCATTCTTATCCCATATATAAAATCTCCAAATCTGTATACAAAATGTGAAGCCAACATTTTATTCCCTGAACAGTTTACAGTTCATTAGCAACAGCATTCACCACCATCTGACAGTTGGCCAGAACACTGATCTAAACTAGAAGATAATGAGGTTAGAAAATATCTTATAACAGTATAAGAGCTCTGGAGTATCATCAGAATGCACAAAGAAAAACTGAAAATGGCAAATAGATCTCTTTTTTTTAGAAAGCCTCTGCTATGCCTCTCTGGTACAACAGAATGAACCCTACTCTGTAAAACTTCAGTAATAAAACCTCAAGAGTAAGCAACTCTTGTGGCCAAAACCCAAAGCAAAATAAGTTTCTTTCAGGTCTTTTATGCGATACTTACTGGAACCAGTAATGGGAAATAATCTTTTGGCCATCGGTATCCAAGGGACCACATTCAGTGCTTCCTTGTTACATGGCATTTAAGACAGGGTAGCACAGATTATCTCCCAAGTTTCTTGCTTCAAAAATGCCATTGGAAGAGGAATCCAAAGAATTAAGTGTCAGGGGACATGAACTGTTTTCCAGGTGCTGAAAGTACTAGGTTAATGTTGTCACTTAACAAATATTCATATATATTTCCTGTGGAATCTTATATAACAATTGCTATTCACTATAGCTTAATAAAATAATCACATGTATTTGACCACAAACAGTATGGTTATCAGTCATGGTCACAGAATCGCAAAAAACAAATAATTCCAGAAAGCCATGGCTTTTGCAAACAAACATGACACAAATTAAGTGGGGAAGGATAAGGAGAAGGGAATAAGAGAGACAAAATGTGGAGAGGAATACAATTAAAGGCCTCAGAATGGAAAATTCATCTAAATATAAGATACAATCATAACTGTTGGATTTTAAGTGTGATTTTAACAAACTGACTTTCACTTAAACCATCAATCTCTTCACTTTCTTTTCCAACAGCTTTTGTACTTAAAAGGAAATATATCTCTGAGACCTTTTATTTTTGTATCCAAACATGACAAAATGATTCAGGAAATTATCTACTTGCCTATTGCAGTAAGGAAGCACAGGCCATCTTTTTCTTTCTGTGATAGGATGCTGTATAGGTTGCTAATAACTACCAGATACACTGTCCTTCAAAAGTCTTGGTGGTAGCTAAGGGAACACTGACTAGTAGACACTTCTGTAACAAGGACTGGCAGCAATGCAGACTTTTACCCAACACTGCACCCTGAATTTGGTGATGAGCAGGGTGGGGGATGCTTCAACAGCACTGGTATAGTTTGCTAGAAATGAGTTCTCCACTCCATTAATTTGGGGATGCCTCAGTTGTCACAAATGAGATCAGTTAACAGCCTAAAGGAGAAGGACTTCGGAGAGTTCAATATACATCAGAGACTACACACAGTCAATTGTTGTGCTTGGAAAGCTCTGAAGCAGCTCTTAGTTCTTGCAGTCCTTCTCACTCACAGACCTGAAGTACTTTACAAGATGACTTCTTCTACTTTCTTTCACAAATGGTGGACTCCAGGTAAGAAATGTGTGTGGAAGCAGAGAAAGAAATTAAAATTAGAGTTTCCTCTAGGCTTCACCCTTCTCTTGCCCTGAACTATCAGTAAAGATGCAAAGTTTAAACCTAAAATGCATAGTATTGAGTGTTATCTCCTTATATGGATGTGTATGTGCTAAGGAATTGGGAAAAAATTCTAGCAATTTTGGTACAAAAGCCATGGAGGTGACCTGGCCTGTTGTTGAAATACCATCCAGGTTGTCTTGTAATTTTGCTAGAGATCAGTGAAAATTCATCTCAAGCAATTGTACACTGAACCATCGAAACCTTATTGTTTGGATTATCTCCTTTAAAGTGGGATCCAGGTTTTCCCTGACTGCCCAGAACCACAGGGTGCCTGGAAGAGAGTTTCAGTCGTGGTCTCTGACAGCTCCTGAACATCGTGGACTTTCGTGATCCCCTTACTGTGTTGGGGAAGGGTCTTGAAGAGCTGCACATGTTGGATAAGAATTTTTTTCCCAAAACATAGGTTGTTTCTTTAAGTACAAACAGAAATCAGGTAACTATTCCAAACTGACAGTTAGATGAGAATCTGTAATTCTTGCCTTTTCAACAGGAATTCATGGGTAAATAGTTACCTGCTTTATCCTGTATTGTGGAATATTCAGTCACACCTGCTTCACTTCCAGTACAAAGAAACACAAAGACATGTTATGCACCAAGGTGATTATATCCCAAACTAATTTAAAAAAACCCTGAAACAAATATATTTCATTCTGTGGATCTCATTTAAGCCTCATATATCTCCATTCTAGACTGACATTTATGCAGCCTGATGTTCTTTTTCTCTTTAAAATAATACTCATTAAAACACATAGATCATACATATTTATGTAGAGACATATCTATCAACCATTACAAAATGTAATTAGACATTTTTGGTTTGTATTATTCTGTTTCAAAGCATAGAGAAAGCTGTATACAAGTATGCAGAGAATAATCACATACTCTCTGGGAAGTCTTACAAATTATCCCTGTTGTTCTGTGTGCTTTAAACTTGAGCTATGCTGAATATGAATTCACAAATATGGGTTATACCAATGTCTTTTCCTTTTGCAACACAAATTACTTGGAGGGCAACTACTCAGTGTAGTGATACTCCTTATGCGGCTTTATTCCAGTTCCATAAATCTGGTTTACAGCTGAAGGATGATTGACCACACTGAAAACACAGGATCTGATTTCTATGCATAAAAAAGAGGTAATAATCCTAATTAGAACTCAAGTTGCTTTAATTATCAACCTTTATAAGAACATTTCTACAAGGAAAACAGCTCTGTATTCTTCAAATATTTTTCATGTTCCTTTTTGCTTCATCAGAATGATTCAATATTAGAAATGAACATTTTTCCATAAGTTTACTTTTTGGTTTTTTTCTTTGGAGCCGAAAAAACTGCAGTGAATTAAAAGAAAAAAAAAANGGGCCAAAAAAACGGATGGGAATTAAAAAAAAAAAAAAAAAAAAAAAAAACAAACCAAACCAAAAACATAAACAAACAAAGAAAACCCCAAGAGATTTGGCTGTTTCTTTATTTAAGTGCTGATACCTTACTAATTAGTGCTGCTTTCCTCGCAGAGCAGAATATGGTTATTTTCTTACAGGGCATATCTTCAAATCACTAAAAGATAGTATAATTAGTATCCAATTTTGAATGTGTTCAAATTTGACCTCTCCACAGCTTGCCACAGTGTTTAAGGAAACAGATTCTTCTTTTTAATCTCTTAAAGTCTGAAGTTTCTGCATAATGTTTATTGAAGTAAACTTGTGTTATGAAACATGCTGTAGCAATGATGAGTTACCTAACCACTTGCTGAAGGTAAGCCAATAATAATTATTTTAATGATGTTTTGCTCCTTTTAACTTCTGAATGATGCATTGGAAGAAAAACCTGAAAGACTTCTCTTCCCTCTTGTTTCTTTACTTTTACTAATTTTTTTTTCCTTCGGAAAATATGAAAGATCTCTTTTTAATCTTTTTTTTAATTTTTTTTTCATTTCTTTAAGGGAACAGTGAGAGAAATACCAGAATGCTTTCTTTTAGGGTCCTGAACCTTACCCAAAAATACGGGAATGTTGTGACTACAGTAGAGTCATCCTTCATCTCAAATATTGGGATTTATATAGGAGCATAATGGCCATGAACATGCTCTGGGTGCCCTGAACCCACATGAAGTCCTGCTGAGGTCACTGGGCTTCTTCTGTAGCACAAGAGTTAATACAGGCTCATTGGACAGTGAACCATCCCTTCATCAAAATACTCTGAGGATAAACTGACCAGAAATTTTACAGTTTGAATTGAAAAAAAACCCCTGATCTTTTGCATATTATTCAATTTCACCCAGCTAGTCCAAAACCACTGCATTTCAAATGGTCTACAGATGGAGTCAGACTGACAGGGGAACAGAAAGTTGTGAACACAACAGTGTGGTTTCCCCATTCATTTACTTTTAGATACTGAATGTACTGCTCTTTTGCAAATATTCTTCAGGTCACCACAGTGACAGCAGCCTTGCTTGCTGGCTGAACTGGTCTGTTTTACATCACTTTTAGATAGTGCTATTCCACTAATGCATTAGACAAAAGAATTGCCACAGAACAGGGGGTCATAACAAATGACTCTTGAAACATGTCCAGCTAAATACAAAAATAAAGAGATATTTAAAACAGCTCTAAATAAAATGGAAACATTTAAATATAATCCTTCAAAACACTAATTGCAACCATTTGTTTCATAGGATTAAATCCTGGTAGAACATTTTATCCGACTGTTTGGACTAGGATGTGAACTTTACAAATTACTTCTTTTTTTTGTTTTATTCGGCACCAGCTGTGTGCATGCTTCTGAAACATCACCAGTCATGCTGAGCATTTAGTAGGAATGTTGCAATGGCAATTTAGATGTTAAAGGGCATTGTGATTTTTAAGGGCTTGTTATCATGGCCAGCTGTAGCTAACAGCTTGTAAGAAATCAGGAAGAGGTATGTGATTTTCCAAGTAACAAAAGCAGCCTGTGTTTACCACGATTTCTATTCTGCCACAGAATGTGAGGTGCTGGATATGGAAATAGATGTTTTCCCAAGAACAGAAGTAATAAATGACATTATAATTTTGTTGTCTTTATTTTAATCTCTCAAATAGTTTCAAAATGTTTAAAATGTATCAATTATCCTCTCCAACATGAAATTTAATTTCAATGAAGTTGTTACATTGAAAGTTCTGGAAAAGTAAGGGGTTTTTTGTGTCTGTTTTGGGCATTCAAACCAGGGAATATTTGTTACAGCATCCCTTCAAAATTTCCTTATTTAATTTTCGCAAATCAGGGCCAGGATTATCAGTCATGATAGAAGATGACCATTAGTTACTAGATAAGAGGAGGAGACATTCCATGGAAGATCGTGGTCTCACAGGCTCTTGCCAGAGGATATTCTGTACCTTCTTCTGGTGCTGGCTATGGCTGGTCCATAGAGACCAGGCTGTCGAATCATTCAGGGTAAATGATTCAGGGTAAATTAGTGTTGTTTGAAGAAAACACTGCTCAAACAGTGGCTTTAAGCAGAGTATGTTTACAAACTATTATTTGTACACAAAGACAGCATTTTCTTGATTACTTGGAAGCCTTGAAAAGATATATGTATATTGTTTTGAATGTGAAGAAAGTCAAGATATAGACTATTCTCTCAAAGTTATCTTTTGCTGGAGTTCTTAGTTAGAAAGAGATTTATTCACCACTCAGTAAACATCTCATCAGATTTGTTTTATAACACCTTTCAACATTTTTTGAAGGATTGGTAAGGTAGATTTTCTATGATATAAAAATCCGCATAATGGCAGATTAAAGCAAAAGTAAACAAGCAGATTATTTATCAGATACAGACTTACCAGGACCTCATTATAAAGTTGGAACCACCAACACCACTCAATTAGCTTTTGTGTCTTGTAATTAGGACTTACAGCTAAAGGTAAATTGATAAATTTGATGAAAGAAAATCATGTAACATGTTGGAGGTGCCCAGATCACCAGTTACACTTCACTTTTCACATTTCAGCAAAGATGATGAGCCTTGCTGAACACACTGAATATTGATTGCACCAGCTGGACAACATTATTCTGTGTATTGCAGTAAGATATCAGTCTGTATTAGGTTTGTAATAGGAACAAAACAGGAAAGAAATGTAAGCAAGAGTGCAGAGTAACAAAAAGAAGACCTTACATATGCATATGAAACTATGGTTATAATAAAAATCAAATACACACTGAATAATACACAGGCTCCAGCTAAGGAAAAGCTCTTCACTGGCCTCTGTAGTAGTTAGGTCTTGGTAAAAAAACTGACTCAAAATTAATTTTTTGATCTCTGGTGATCAAACTATCTCCCACAAGGTCATTGTCGTCTTATTCTCCTTGAATTACCAAGTGTTTTGAAGTAAGAAACTCCATTATGAGCAGTTTGAAGATAACCTGCTAAGTGGTGTTCTCTGATCTCAGCCTTAGTTTCTGTGCCTTGTTTTACCTGATTCCATTGCTCTTTGTGTTAATGTGAACCAACATTTAAGTATAGCATACAATATGCTAAATGTTATCCCAAAAAAAAAAAGGACCAGTCTTCCTAGGAATGGCATTGCATTTTGGCTGTTTCAGCATGCTCTTGCCATGAGTTCTGCAGTCTATTAATGACACTCCATCTCGAAATTCATCCCCTTTCTTTTGATCTTGCCTCTCTTCATTTTCTGAAAGTAAAAATTTGGGAAGTAACTAGTAGAAAGAAAAATTTTCTAGGCCACTCCACTCAATCTATTCATCACCCTGATGGTGGAAGTTACATCTTTCTGACTTTTCTGTCTCACAGATGGGTTGCAGCCATCACAGGGCTAGACAACAAATATTTACCTGAAGAAGAAACTGTGTCTCCTTTTCTTCATCCTTCCACAAGAAACCGAAGTAAAAATCACTACTTTTTACATAGATCTAGAATAACAGTTATGTCAATTCTGTGGTCTGAGTCATCCTGTGAATAAAATCCATGTTAAAAGAGTATGAATTCATTTTTACATTTTAACACAAACAAAATTGAACAAGGAGTACGATTTCAATGCCATTTTGGTATTCAAGATTCAGAGGGGGTTGTCAGGGATCTGAGAGTGCCACCAGGATCTTTAGTTTGGGACACAGCCTTGACTCTTCTGTGACGTTCTCATTTATAAAATGTGATGAATGCTACACATTCTCTCTGGTTGGTTGTAGCACAGAGAAGCAATCTCATCCTAGTCTGCAGGTACTTTGCTGATTTCTGCGTGCTGTGCCTTTATTTCTTGTGGAATACGTCTGTGCAGCACTTCTGTTGTTCTGTTAAGCATGTGAGGTAAAGGATGTGGTGAAAGCATCAGAGGTATGGACAAGAACAAGGTTGCTCTCTGAGACATTAATCTCCCTCTCTCTCTCTCTCTCTCTCTGAGTATCCACACCGAGCAGTTGAGCCAGAAGGAGAAATCTTTTTCTGCTACCTTTCTTCAGAGCCAGGGGAGAATAGAGAACATAGCGACAAACAAACTTATGCTCTTCATGATGAGGATGGGAAAACAGAAACCGTGTCCTGGTAGGAGGCCAGAAGACAGGTTTCATCACTAAATAATGATGTTAAAATGCAGTGAAGCCACTGCAAAATATTACAGCAAATATCAAAGCATTTTCACAACTAGATATTTCTCTCTGTCCTGAAAGCCATTTTTGATGAATCAGCTACTTGCTGTAGTTGGTAAGACCTGCAAAGAATCTTTTTCTTCAATTATAGGCACCTTGATTTGCAGCTGCAATAAATGAAAGCAGGAACTGCAGGGAGTCTGACGTGTTTCAGCATCACATGTAACTTGTGATGCTATATCTTAAATTAGGATTCTGCAGATGCCCTACTTTCTGAACTATGGTTTTATTTTAAACAACTAATTATGAAAATAGCTAATAACAATCACAACTAAAATCCATTTTCTGTTAGTAAGTAATAAAATAGGGACTACTTACTCTGAACCAGAGAAAATGCCCATTTTTCATCAAAGAATAAAAACTTTTATGCCTTTTCAAAGCTTTAGTCTGTCCAACTAGGAAGGAAAACAAGCTTAAAATCAAGTTGCATAAATATCTGCAAAAATACTACTCATTCTGCATATGCTCTGGCTTAAAAAGCTTTTGTGAAATTCACTGAAGTCTCTTCCATTTCAAGATTCACAATAATTCTACAAATCAATTACTCATGTTTGTGATTATATGGCTGTCCCTCTTTGTGGCCTTTTTCAGATAAGTGTGGTTTAACTGTCATGTTGGCACAATCTTTTCCAGCTGTCTTTTTATAATACAGATAGACTTTTTTTCTGAGACACAAACTATACCTCCCTTTAGCTGCACCAAATGAACAAAACAAAATGATTCTGCATGTCTGCTTGATAATGAATAGAGATGAAGACACGGATGTTCATGTTATGGGGACTTAATTTTTAGTCTTAATTCCTCAGGCCTCGGGTCTGCTTCAGCAAAGTTAGAAGGGCTCTCTTTCTTGTCTTCATGGGAAATTGGTTTACGGCTCTTATTTCTTAAAAGTATCTTGAAAATCCGCTTCCGGTATTGGCAGAATATAATATCTGCTTTCTTCTGTTCAAAAGTCATACTGCTACTGTGTCTGCCAGGACGCTCATAAACAAGGAAGGGTTCCTGCAAGTGTCCTTTGGGCTGGGATGGGGTTTCAGTGACAATGCTCTGCACAAAGAATGTTACTCTCAACTTTGAAAGTCATTGCCAGCTGTCTGATGTTAAAGTCATTCCCCCTTTTTTTTTTTTTTTTTTTTACCTCAGAAACTTCTCAACCCTGACAAATGTTAATGCAAACCCTATGGCATCAGCATGACCTGGCATCTACCCAACCTCTGCACCTGCACAATTACAGCCAAGCTTTCCTAAACACTTTTTCCCTAACAGCTTGTTTTGGTTTGGGTTTGCTGTTGTTTTGTGCCGTTTTCCCCCACCTTTCTCTTTTTAATCACCAAACACTTATGGCAGGAATAATTTTTCAGATGTTGTTTTGGAGGGTTTCTTGGAGTTAATCATATATGCCCCTTGAGAAGGTTTGCAAGAGTGGCCCACACCTGAAGCCAGAGTCGGAGTGAATTCCAGCAAAGATCCCAGCAAAGATCCACAGCCACCTGGCTCGCCTGAAGGGCAGCAGGCAAGGCTGCTCCGGGAGTGCAGAGCCAGCAGCTGCGTTCTGCTCAGGCCACTCTGACAGTTCCCACCGTACCGATAAAAGCAGAACTATCAATCACTACATAAGATCAGCCAGCATTTTAGCATTTCCCTCCCCTTTCTCACTCTCTTTTGCAAATGGCCCTGAGTGTTCTGTACCAATACACAGTCAGGTGTGTTTACACACAAGTCTTTTGCATGAGGGCTTGTGACCTGTCAAGACACAGAAAATTAATGTCAGCTCATTATCAGAAAGGAAAAAAAAATTTCACAAGCTGGAGACCAGGAATCAGATGCTTATTTATGTTAACTGCCCAAGCCCCTGTGATTTCAGTTGATTTCTATCAATCAATTCAGCTGGGCACCTGGTATATGATATAAAGAAATAAGGATGCTCACATGTTAGAATCTAGATCTGTTATGTCAAGTTTGAATGGATGGAATAAAGTAGAAGTCAATAGGCTGAGAATTGTTTTTATTTATGTTGCTATAAATCTGGAATAAATGTTCAGAAATTCATTGCAATGTCTAAAGACATGATAACGTTCAGAATGTGCAGACTTATAAATGTCCGATCAGATTCTAAAGGCTCGTTCATTTCTAAGCAGAACCTCTCCTCCGACAGCAATGGAAGACCTCTACCAAGAAACAGATGGTATGTAATGGACCATGGTTTGACCTTTCATCTGCAGTCTGAGGAGCTGGTAGTGGGGCTGCATTACTGATCATTGTTAATTGTTAAATTCAGGAGATCCTTTTTTCAAATCACAAGGAAACCTGTAGCTCATTATGCAAAAGCTAAATAATGAAATTTGCTCCTAATTTCATTTTCTCTATTCAGAACAGTGAAGGAAAGTGATGCTTGCTTTAGGAGCTTGACCAGGGTGATTATTAGGTATAGGCTGTAATCTCAGGACTTTGTATAGAAGATTGCCTGTATTTTGGTTACTGATCTATCCTTTTAAAGAGAAAACACAAAATCCTAAACTTGTACTTGTCTTTTACTTGCCTTAAGATCAAAGTATTGGTCTGTAAATAACGTGAAGAACTAACGTATCAGTTGTTAAAAATATATGTGTATTACATGTGGTATCATATTTTAGGAAAATAAAAGGTAGAACAACTGAGTGACTACAAAATAATAATTTGAATGGGAGATGTTCTTTGAGCAATGGAAAATGCCAGCAGTTGAAAAAAATTAGCAGGAGTGAAATTCTGGACTTGTACAGGAGGGATCCAGTGAGTTACTGTGGCCTCATGTACTTTGCAAATTTGTTTTTAAAAATCATGATTAAAAATTTGTATTGGAAGCTTAACAGACATGCAGATTCACATGATGTAAAGGAGTGTATGTTTATGTTGAAGCCTTATAATATGATATAAATTTTGAGAAAGGACATTTGTACTTTGTTTTCCTCCTTAATTTTGAGCTTTTTCATTGTCTTTACTGTGTTATATTCTCAGAAAAAAAAATTAAGCAAAGACATCTGTGTTTCAAAACATGCAGACATAATTATCACTTGTTTCAGATCCTGGTGTTTGCATAGGTAGTCATTCATTATCTCCTTTAAAAGGTCAGTTATAGAGGTAATGTGCTTACCTTTTTAAATTGTATGAAAATTTTAATTGCTTAAATCTCTCTTTGCTGGTTGATTTAAGTATCTTTATTTATACCTTGGAAAGAATTATTTACAGACTTTCATTTCAGGCATGTTATGGACAACAGGTAGTTTTAGAAAATTCAGTGTCCCTTGGCTACTACTTGCTTTGGAAAATCAAGTATATATTGCTAGTTTGGAGTGCTGTCCTCTGAGGCTATGACCTCTACTCTCTCCAAAAGAGATGGTAAGTACAATGGGATTTTTTAAAATTTATTTATTTATTTATTTATGTATTTATGTATTTATTTAGCAAAATGTTCACCTAGTGCTTCCAATTTCATTGCATTTTATCCAGCTGATGGGAATTGAACACCCTCATCATTTTTTGTTACATTTGCACACAGCTGAACATAAACCCAGACTACTTGTTGAAGAAAGGTTCCTAAAATGTAAATAACATCTTTCCCTGCACTAATCTTATTTTCCTGTAGAGCTGAATTTACTCACTCTTAGTGCTCCTTAAAGCATCTGAAAGTCTGATTTTCGTTAGGGAGAGCTTTAACTCCTCCCATTCATTTTGGCCAAGGATTTTGACAGAAAACACCACTTTTAATGGCTTTGAGATTATAAATGCCTGTGCTCTGGCTTTATATCATGATTTATTCCTTCCCAGAGTCTTGCTTCATCTTACATTCATAATCAAGGACTTTGCAATAGAATTTTGGAACTTTCTTTTTATGACTTGATGACTTGTAACTAATTTAATCACCTTTTTTGTCCCTAGTTGAGGATTATTACTGCTTGTTCTAGCAGAGGAGGACACTCATCTGTTTGTGACTTTAGCAGGCCTGCTTCCAATGGATTCTTCTTGATTCCAGTAGATCCTTCTTGATGAAACTCAGCTTGTCAGTGGCAGCATTTAAGCCTTCTTACTCACCCAAAGTGATCAGTAAAGATTGCTATGGCCACAACAAAACATTTAAACTCTGCAAAAGGGCTGGTGAATATAAACTGACCTGCCCTATATCAGCACAACCTCTATCTCACATTGTGCTTGTCCTACACCTCTTTGAATATATATCAGCAGATACGACGGGGCAGATAGGACAAAAAGAGGACCTAAATCAGAACAATGCTTAGTGGCTAAATTCCAGCAAATAAGCAAAGACATAACGGCTTTAAGAATTTGCTGAGTCAAAGTTTACATGACTAAATTGCAACCTGAAAACTTGCACGTTTGAACATGACAGATACCATGAAACAAATAATTATAGGTACCCAAGTGATGATTGCACATCTGCTTATGGTGCTGGATGGAGAAATTTGAAGGGGAGAAATACAAGATTGAACAAGTTATGTTTTGTTTGTTAAGACTGATATTTTGGTATGCAAAATATTTCTCCTCTT